>JAJOZX010001856.1:77500-260000 GCA_023014485.1 Bathynomus jamesi
CCTTGCCTCCCTGCTGAAGAGCGAGCGGCCTTCCTGTGTTTGTCTCCAGGAGACTATCCTGGCTGCGCGGGGACTCCCTCGTCTCTCTGGCTATGTTGGTTTCCCTTGCACCCCGGATGAGCACACACGCCGGCGGGGTGCGGCGATTTATGTGCATCATTCGTTACCATCGCGAGGTGTGCCTCTTCGCACTTCCTTGCAGGCTGTGGCTGTGCGGCTATTTTTAGATCGCCAGTACACTGCCTGCTCGATTTATATTCCTCCTCATGACCCTCCTTCTCGCGACGCGGTTCGCGAGTTGGTGTTGCAACTACCTCGACCGTTTCTCCTCCTCGGGGACTTTAACAGTCGCGACCCGGCTTGGGGAGATGTCCGGTCGACTAATGTTGCTGGTATGTTGCTCTCCTTAATGGAGGAACTTTCCTTTGCGTGCCTCAATTCCGGTGAACCTACTTACTTCCACGAACCCACGGGTTCATTTACCTGTATTGATCTCTCCTTGGTGTCCCTCGATGCCTTACTCGATTTTTCGTGGAAGGTGTTGGGGACTCTTATGGTAGTGATCATTACCCAGTCTGTCTTGAGCCGGTCGGACCGCAGCCGGTGTCTCGTCTCGACCGAGGTGGTGCCTTGCGCGGGCTGACTGGCCATCCTTCAGAGCTCGTTCCGTCATTACCCGTTCGGTGTTGAGCTTTGGCTCTGTGGATGAAAGCCTGGAGTTCTTCGAGCGGGTATTGATGGGCGTCGCGGGGGACTGTATCCCTCGATCTTCCGGTAAACCGCGGACGCGTAGCGTTCCGTGGTGGACTCCATCATGTCACCGGGCGGTGTGCGAGAGGAAGAGGGCGACGCGCCGCTTCCACCGCACCCGGCGCGCGGACCACTTGATTGAGATGCGGCGGGCGAAGGCTTTCGCCCGCCGGACTCTCAAGTTGGCCCGTCGGGCCTCTTGGCGTGCTTTTGTGTTCGGCATTTCCTCGTCTACCCCTTCTGCTACTGTGTGGCGGAAGGTACGTAGTATCGAGGGGAAGCCGGTCTCTGCTAGTCGCCCTGTCCTTCGGGACGGGGACGGCTTCCTTTCGGATCCTGCTGCTGTGGCCGATCGGCTGGCTGGGGCTTTTGCTGCGGTTTCCCGTTCGCCTTCAGCTGCGGATCGTCCTTTCTCGAATGTTACGTTCCCGCCGCCTGGGAACGAGCCCTACAACCATCTCTTTACGATGCGGGAACTTCGGGCTGTTTGGCTACAGCCAAACAAACAAAACTTCTACTGTAGACTCAAATATGGCCAGTAGGCCGGGTCGAAATTTTATATTGAAAAGATACATATTGTGAGGGGTTTGAATGGAACACAGGAACCCCCTCATAAATTATTTTCGCGGTTTAAAGTCTCCTACCCCTGGCACAATTTTTCACTTTTTGACCTATTCTGAAGAATATTCCATTTATACGAGACTTACTCTACATTCAGGTTTTTTGATGACATAAATCTTTATTAACGTATAATGTTTTATTTAATAATGTATAGCATTAGGAAAATTAATTAAGTACAACAATATATTCAGAAGAAAAAATTAGAGGCATAACAAATGTGCTAAAATTAAATTCACTTTTTCATTGTTCTTTATCTCATCAAAAGGGAAGAAATTTTCAATATCATCAGGAAATTTTATTTAATATGTTCTGACTCATTCTATTGGGCCTTCTATTCAAACTTGGGTAGTTTTCGCCTTGATTCTAATAAGTTTAAGATAAACTTTTGACGATTGTCATATCCTATTCTTTCCTGACATGCCTTTGTGACTAGGTTCACTGCCCTTTCCACATTTTGACTGTGGCATGGAAAAGAAGCTATCTCCAGTGTCTTACATCGAGCCTGTAGTAGCTCATCGTCGCCAAAATTGTTTAGCAGCGGTGGAGGAGTAATGAGCTCTTTTTGCCAATCGATCATCTCGGTGTAGTCAGTAGATTGGAAATTGAGGGTTCGAGGCAACTCAAAGTTTCTAGTACCTGAAAATCCTGTTCTTGAAAGGATGATTTTCTGAATAGCTTGCTCACTAATTTCTAGTCTCTTGTGAGTTACCATTGATATAAGTATATTTCCTGGGTGGGCAAAGTAGGCGTTATTCTTTAGTACTGGTTCTATGATTGATCTATGTTGTCCATCTAAATTTCGAAGCAAGCACATTAAATGCCAAAAGTTATGTGCACCATCAGTTGCATTAGGATGAGATTTTATCCAAAACCGCCCTGGAGCATAGAACTGCATAATAATCTTGACTATATCTGGTGAAGGATACCTGGGGATCGAGTGGACAGATCTTGAGAAGTGTCTCCAGTTTGTACTGCCAGACCCATATCATAGAGATATCTTTCATCACTGCTTAGCTCCTTCACAACATTTGCTGGAATTTCTTTAATGTTTCCCTTTACGCGAGAATATCTGACTACCTCCAATTTTGTTAAATCTGTGTTCAGTTTATTCCCAATTGAACCCACAAAAGTATTTGGACCTGTTGTTTTACCATCAATGGCTTTGAAGACGTGCATAAAAGGCAGCTCATTCAAATGCAAGAAGCACACCAACCACTGCACTGGTCTGTTAAGATGAATTTCAACCAGTTTTATGGCTCCACCAATTTTTCCTGTATTTACAGGAGTACCATCACACAGTAAAGCTTTGATAGTATCTGTGCTGTTCGAGTCTGTAATGATAGTTATCAACTCTTTTGCTATGCAGCGAGCAGTTCCATTATCTAGTGTGACATGGTCTACATAGATGCTTCCAGGTTCTTTCACAATAACATAGTGTTCTTCTTTATCTTTCCACTTTTAGTTAATGTGTTATCTTTCCTTCCATCAAATCCAAGGCACTCTTCTTCAGATTTTCGGATTTAGACCTAAACGTATTTGTTTCACCCATGCGATTTCTTTCTCTTTCTAATTTCTTTCTGTCAAGCATGGTGGTGTGGTTAAGGATCCCCATATCTTTTAGAGCTGCTGCTCTACAACTTACACGATAACGATCTGCTGTTAATGCTAGGTTTTTATAAGAGTGCCTGCTCTGAATATTCTCAGTCAATTCTAAATCGGCCTCATAATCTACATCCTGATTCTCTGAATCTACATCCATGTCTTCTTCGGTATTTTCTATAAATTCCGATGGTAAAACATTGGTGGTTTCAGTCATTTCTTCTTGTGCTTTTAGTTGATGATTTTGTGCTGCTTGGGCTCTTGCTAAAGATTTCTTCTTGTTGAACTAGCTATGCGATCAATTAAATGGTCCTAACTGATTTTTTTTTGTTTTTGACCCACAAAAGACTCCCATTCTGCCATTGGTATTCTATCAATTCCCTTATCATAGCATTCACAAGAAGATATATCAAACATTTCATCATACTGAGCTACTTTTAAGGCAAAACTTTCATTTCTTCGATGTAACGGCACCTTGTTCAATTTTGAAGCTTCTTCTATTAGTCGACTGACTTTAAGATAGATACCTTTGGTGTTAATCGTAGGAAAAGAAAATTTCATCCAAATGTCTTCAATATCTTTTACAACAACCCTGTAACAATCATTAGCAGTTGCTGATCCTTTTGATTTAACTTCTTCACGACGGCGCACAAAACGGTAGTGTCGTATAACATCTGCTTTTGAAGGAGTCATGGCTGCTGGGAATTCCGTAGAATATCCAAAGGCTGCATTTGAAGACTTGCTTCTAGTAGTCATAGTTTCTCTTCAGAAGTAAATCAAATTATATGTAATTTATAATTTATGATAATTCAAATTATAATTAAAGCAAATGCAAATTATTACTATTTATCTGAAAAATTACACTGGTCAACAACAATTTTGTCACAAGGGTTTTGATGGGTGTTCTAAGTGTACTTTTTCATGCTGAATCTAAATATGAAATCAGATTTTTTCTATCAGGCTTAGTTTACTTGTGACGCTATGTTCATTTTTTCCTCATTTAGCATGATCACCGGATAAAAAAATAATAACATATTATATATAATTAAGTATATAACAATATTATAATATAAAACATTATAAAAATAATAAATATAATATATATTATATTAATTAATATAACTATAATAAAATATATTAATATTAATATATATGTTGTATTAATTTTTCTGTAAAATTAGTACAATTTATTCCTTTGGGGAGAAAGTTCTGATAATGCTGGCAGGATAAATTTGGTCGGAGCAGCAGACTGTGCAGGTTGAAACATGTTTGTACCTGTTCAGACATGAGCCTAGTTTCTGTGTGTAGAGCAGCTCCAAGTCAGTCTGCTTGTAAATGTCACAGTGTTAACAGCTAGTGTCTGTTGCTTCTTGTTAATTTTACACCAGTGTTGTATTCATATAGATGTTTTGTAATGCCGCGGAACTGTCTGAATCATCCTAATTCCTTTTGTTATGTATGTGGTGATCTAACTTTAAAATCCCAGAAACGTAACTTTACACCATTAGTAAAAAAATGCTATGAACTTTATTTCGGATGTAAAGTAGGCGATCAGGACAAGAGTTGGGCCCCTCACATTTGTTGTGTGACATGTGTAAGACTACTTACAGGATGGCTAAACGGTTCACGTCACATGCCATTTGCTATTCCAATGATTTGGAGGGAACCCAAAGATCACACAACAGACTGCTATTTCTGCCTGGTAAATACAAAGGGGATCACTTCAAAAACAAAGAGCCTTATGAAATACCCTAATCTACCGTCTGCAATGAGACCAGTTCCCCACAGTGCTCAACTTCCAGTACCAAATCCTCCTGAACATGTAAGTTTAAGTGATGAGGAATCAAACGTAGCTGTAGCATATCACGAGGAAAAAGATGAAGACATTTCTGATCCAACATTCCAGGCTACCTGTTCCTCCAATGAACCACATTTACTGTCACAAGGAGATCTAAATGACTAGTTCGTGATTTGAAATTATCTAAGAAGCAGGCTGAACTTTTAGGTTCAAGATTAAAGGGTTGGAATCTACTGCAACGTGACACTAAAGTTTGTTTTTTTCCGCAGCCGCCATGATGAATTCAAAGAATGGTTCTCTTATGAAGATGGACTTGTGTTTTGTAAAGATGTTAATTCAGTTATGGGGGCTCTTGGTCATGAACATAACGTGGATGAGTGGCGATTGTTCATTGACTCCTCAAAAGTCAGCTTGAAAGCAGTCCTTCTTCACAACGGAAATAAATTTCCTTCTGTACCTATTGCACATGCTGCAAACATGAAAGAGTCATACGACAACATGAAGTTGCTTTTAGAAAAGTTTCAGTATCAGAAATATAAGTGGAATATCTGTGGAGATCTGAAGGTCATTGCACTCTTGCTAGGGTTGCAGCTAGGTTACACCAAGTACTGTTGTTTTTTATGTGAGTGGGACAGTAGGGACAAGCAAAACCACTACGTTAAGAAGGATTGGCCAAAACGCACCTCACTTGTTCCAGGCAAGAAAAATGTTGTGAATAGTTCACTTGTTGACCCTGAGAAAGTGTACCTTCCTCCTTTGCATATCAAGCTTGGACTTATGAAAAACTTTGTTAAAGCGATGGATAAAGCGCAAACAGGATTCACATACTTGAGAAATAAGTTTCCCCGGATCAGTGATGCCAAGATTAAAGAAGGCATTTTTGTAGGCCCTCAGATCAGAGAATTGTTAAGAGATGAGAGATTTGAAGGAGAGTTGAATGAAGTTGAGAAAGCTGCGTGGCAGAGTTTCAAAAGTGTCTGCACAAATTTTTTGGGAAATCACAAGGCCGAAAACTATCCTGAAATAGTAGGAGATCTTCTTAAGTCTTACCAAGCAATGGGGTGCAATATGTCATTAAAGGTTCATTTCTTGGACTCTCACTTGGACTTTTTTCCGGAAAACCTGGGTGCGGTAAGCGACGAACATGGTGAGCGTTTTCATCAGGATATTTCTGCCATGGAAAACCGTTACCAAGGCAAATGGAGCCCCAGTATGCTGGCTGACTATTGCTGGACTCTTAAGAGAGACATGCCTGAGGCAAAGCACAGCAGAAAATAAAAACAAGCTACTTTTTAAACTACAGGTATGTCTTTTCGATCATATTTTAATAAGTATGTAACTATATGGGTTTTTAAAAATTAAATTGCATGTCACACAAAAACCAGACCTGATAGAGAAATTTTACAAACTTGTTTGGATTCAGCACAGAAAATACTATAAGAATAAGGTATTTTCATTCTTGGGACACGAAAAATTTTTTTTTGTTGCCCAGTGTTATTTTATATTATCTGAAACATAAAAATATCAAGCATTAAACAAACAACTTATCATGTAACATATAACAACATTAAACATATGCAAATATGAAGGAAAAAAGGGAGGAGGGGCATGTGATAGGGGTAGTAGGGTAGCACATGCTTAATTTTTTAATAGTTTGTTAACGTGATAAAATCTTTCTCACATAGTGTACTTTTTAAGAAATAAATTTTTTTCCCATTTAAATACTGTATATGCAAATATGAAGGTAAAAAAGGGGGGGAGGTATGTGCTAGGTGTAGCAGGGGTAGCATATACTCAGTGTTGGGCACTAGAGCGTTAATCCGATAACAGTTAATTAACGAAGTTAACTTTTTTTAACGGACTATTAACGGAATTTAATTTCCATTTATCGTTATCGGACCAGTTAACTTCCGATAACGATATTTAGTCTGTTAAAGTCCGTTAACACGTTAACTGCGAGGAGTCATTCACGGAAGATCACCGCGTCTGCCAATTCCGTCCTCTGCCGCAGTGGAACGGTTCTTCTCTCTCGGCAAGGACATCCTGAGGCCCAAGAGGTCAAGACTGGCAGTTGGGCCTAACTTTGAGAAGTTGGTCTTTCTGAAGGGCAACCAGCACATTGTGTCATAGTCTTTAATAAATGTGCCTAAAATTTAATTTTACCTTTCAGTTCCCGCCATAATAATTCTCTGGTAAATTAAAATTTAGTTAATGGTTAGTGGTTACAACGGTTTCAAAACATGTAATCAGTACATTTTTTATTAAAAATAAAAAAAAAGTTATTCAGCAAAAAAGTTGCAAAACTTGATAAAAATACAGTTAAATACCTATTTATTGTTGGATTTTGCATAAATAAACATTTTCTATGGGTTTTAAAGCTTTTTTCCTTGATTTTTTTAAATGTTAGTAAAGAAATAGTTATCGTTAACGGATTATCGTTAACTTCCGTTAACTTTGTGGTAAAATTATCGGATTATCGTTATCGGAGTTAAAAATTGGGGTTAACGGATTATCGTTATCGAAGTTAACTTTTTGGTTAACGGTGCCCACCACTGCATATACTTGATATTTTAATATTTTGTTAAGATGATAAAATGAAACTTCTCACATAGTGTACTTTTTAAGAAATAAAAAAATTACCATTTTCGACCGGCCTAATTTCCAGCTATACCACACGAACTTTACAGAACTTACAATGTAAGTTACAATTACAGAACTTTAATGTAACTGCCACCTCAACTTACACACCACATTGTAAATTTTGTGCAAGTGTTAAACACAGTAGTACTGGGTGTAGAAAATATTCAGACTTTAACTCAAGATCTAAAAGATGTGAACAGTTGAACCTATGTAAAAAGTGTACTGTCCAGGGACATTATAAGAAAGACCGTAAATCTTGATTAAAATTCATTTGTAGGTTTTGTAAAAGTTCAAGACATGTCACATCAATGTATGATTCACTGAAGTGTCCAAACAACAATACTCAAACTCAAAAGATACCTCCTCCAAACAAGGATAATTCACCGTGTAACACAAAATTTGTCCATGAGTTAAAACTATTATTTTCTGATTTTTTAGGGCATAAATAAGTAAAAATGAGCAGTCACCAAGTTCAGACTTCGGTTCTGAGTTCATGAGATCGATTTATTGATTTTTGCCATTTTTGCTTATTAATTTAAGGGTTTTTCACACTATCTGCTTTTAAATCAAATGAATCCTGTTAAGTATAATTTTAATTGATGTTAACACGATTATTATGATAAATCAATGATGAAAAATGAAGTTCTCCAGGCCCCGTCTTTAGAAATGAAAATAAAAAGAAGGAAACGAGTAGGGAATAATTATGTATTATAATATGTTAATACACAGACAGTGATACAGTGCAGTGATGCAGAGCGTTGATAAAGAGTATTGCTACGGAGAATTGATACAGAATTGATACAAAAATTCTAGCGTTATAGTTTAATCAAAAAGAAGTTTGTCTACGAGATTGGCGATTGTATTTCAGTTCACTCTCACGCAAAAGGTTCCAGATATAGTCCCCCATCATACTTTCATTGTACTGTCCCTTGTAGCGTTCCTCGAAAGAGCTGACATCCTGGTGAAATCTTTCACCTTGTTCTTCTGAGTAGTCTCCCATGTTTTCTTTGAACTCATCAAGGTGGGCGTGTAGTACGTGCAGTTTCAGCGACATCCGGCAGCCCATGCTCCGGTACGTGTCCACAAGTTCGTCAACGATTTCCTGTAGTTCTCTGGCTTGTGGTTTCCGAGGAAACCTTTGACTAGAGAAACGAAGCTTGTCCAAGCTGCCCGCTCAACCTCAGACAGCTTCTCAGGAAAGCTGTCGGAGTCAATAAGTCGCTTCACCTGAGGGCCCACAAATACTCCTGCTTTGATCTTCGCCTCCGACAACTTCGGGAACAGCTCCTGGATGTGCTTCAAGGCCTCACCCTCTGGATCCAGCTGTTTAACAAACTGCTTAATGATGCCCAATTTGATGTGCAGGGGTGGCATCAGCACTTTCGTTGGCTCCACCAGCGGCTCTTGCTTCACGTTATGGGCCCCAACCTCATAGCCGGTCCTGAGGGGCCAGTTCCTCTTCTCGTAGTGAAGGGCTGTATTTCGGCTATCCCAGAGGCACAGATAGCAAGGGAACTTGGTGAAGCCTCCCTGAAGCCCCATCAAGAAGGCCACCATCTTGAAATCGCCAATGACCTCCCAGCTGAATTGGTCGTACTTCAGTGCACTCAGCAGGATTTTGACGTTCTGGTACTCTTCTTTCATGTGCACTGAATGAGCCAGAGGAATCGAGGGCCACTGATTTGTGTTGTGCAGTAAAACAGCCTTGAGGCTTTTAGATGAACTGTCGATGAAGAGCCGCCAGTCAGAGGTGTTGCAGGGAATGCCCACAGCGTCGAAGAGTCCTCTGATGTCATGGCAGTAGCACAACCCATCTCTAAGAGTGAAGAACACTGAAAAGCCGCGATGCCGCTTCCTCTGGGAAGTAATTCGAACGCTGTCGTCCAGTAAGTCCCACTGCTTCAGTCTGGAAATGAGCAGCTCGGCGTTGGACTTTGTCAAGGCCATTTCCCTGATGAGGTCGTTGATGTCCTCTTGGTTGGGGTAGTAGGGGCACCTTTCACCGGCCACCCGGCGTCGACGGCGCGCAGCAGATGACGCACCTTGCTCCTCCTCGGAATCATCATAGCTTGCTTCTTCTGCTGGACAAGATTGATCTCTCAAGGGAGGCTGTGGCACAGGTAGGTCCGTCGCGTTATGGGGAACAGGTGCAATAGATGACGGAATGTCAGGGTACTCAATGGGAGGCGCATTCTTCCCCTTTCTTCGTTTTGTTGGGTCCACCATACAGAAATAGCAGTCCGTGAGATGGTCTGAGGGCTCACGCCAGACACGGGGGATAGCGAAACGCATTGCCCTCTTCTCTCCTCTAAACCAACCTTCAAGAGTGCGGCGGCAGTAGTCACAGATGACATGTGGTGCCCAGCGTTTGTCTTGGTCACCGACTGGCATTCCGAAGTAGGCATGATAGGCTTCCTTTGCACGGGTGCAACTGTCCAAGCAGTGTTTTTTAGCCGTCTTTGCGAAGAACTCGCCGCACACGTAGCAGAAGGAATCCGCTGGGTATTTGCAACCACGAGCAGCCATAACAGTAACTTCGTCACACGTCACACGTCTGAAAAAGTAAAAATAATGAATTAATTTAACCCTATATGGACATAATTCTTATTTTTGTGTAAAAATTTTTTTACCTATATTAAACATTCATTTAGAGTACTTTGAACATAAATATGTGATTTTTAATGTAATATATATATATAATAATATATATATATAAATAATATATATATAATATAATATATATAATAATGTATATAATATATAATAATGTAATATATATAATACAAATTGGACAACCTTATACCACGTGGCAAAGAAGGCATGGATGTCAGAGCCATCAATATTGTTACGTTTCAATAAAATATTCTAGTGCTCAGTTTATCAGAATTGTTTTATATTACTTCAGCCACTCTAACAACATATATTGAGCAATAAAAAATTATTCAACTTACCTTTAATCAAATAAAGTGATAAAAAATAAAAAACGAACTGCGTAACCATACACTTTTACTTCTACTGACGCACTAACTTATTTTTTTCATTAAAGCTCGGTTTTCTGCAGTAGGAGTTGCCAATTCGTGATATAAACTCCTTGAACCGTTACAAATTTGACGATATCGTCATTTAAGTTAAAATGTACTTGTTTCGGTAAATATATAGTAAATTTTGAAGCGTTTACAGATCTGTCGCAGATGTCCATATAGGGTTAAAAAATAATAATATTCTTATTTCAACAAAATCGATGTACTGACAACAAACCCGAAGTTTAAAATCACTGACAGCTTTTTTCCAGTGATTTGAAGCATAATGAATCAGAAAATAAAGGTTATTGCCCAGAAACAAAGAAAAAAAATTTTTTTGTTACACGGTGATATAATCAAGAAAATGCCACTTTCATGGGGCATTCTGTTTGTTCAAACAACGCAGCAAAAAACACTGAGGTTCATTTACCAAATACTACTTTGGACTTAGTGAATGGTGAGGGTAGCACACTCCAGCGAGTTGTCTTCTAGACTCTTGTTCTCAACAAACATTTGTCTCACAAAATTTAGTCAATAAATTGGGTTTGACACCAAACCCAAATGAACAAGAACTCAATATCACATCCTTTGTTAAGGATGACTCAAACAAAAATATTTATAAGACAATTGACCTGGAATTACATGTAGGAAATGAACTAGAAAAGATTAAAACGGTTATTGTTCCAAAAGTAGGAAAAAACAAAATGATTCTACCCAAACTAGAACAAACTATTAATTATTTGAGAATACAGTACAATATAGCTGATAGACATATCACAAACAACACAGTAGCTAACATTGAAATGTTTAAAATGTTAAATGGGGCAGATTATATTCACCTTATTCATAGGGGCATAGTGAAAATAGTTAATGGTGTAGCTTATCAGACACCATCATGGATGAGTGTAGAACAAAAGCCCCCTAGGACAAAAGCCCCCTAGGAAAAAAGCCCCTAGGAAAAATAATAAGAATTTTTTTAATCATTATTTTTATTCTTTATTATTTACAGTTTAGTTTATGTTTATAGTTTAGTTTAGTTTATGTTTATAGTTTATAGTTTAGTTTATGTTTACAGTTTATAGTTTATGTATTTTGGCTCTCGTCATTTTCGTTTAAACAAGGAAAATATCACAACTTAACCTAACCAATCATCAAGGGCGTACAGTTGACCTAACAGGGCATTCACTTGACCTAAAGGACATTTACATAAAGTAATGAAAAGCTCAAACAGGATAATAGAATTCAAATGTACAGCGATGTCTTCAAAGAACAGCTACAGAAAGGCTTCACTGAAGAAGTAACAACTAACCCTTTTTAAAAGATGGTGTCATTATTTAACCCACTCTCGGTGGTTTATCGACAAGATGCCCCAACAACAAAACTCGGAGTAGTTTATAACTGTAGCATCAAAGACAGTGATAAACACAATTTAAATGATTGCCTGATTGAGGGTCCTAATCTCATTTCTGACCTTGCGAAGATCTTACTCAGGTTAGGTACATTTGCTTTACAAAGTAACAATTCAAAGGATCAACTTAGGTTCTTATGGTTCACGGATCCTTTTGATTTGAATAAAGGGCTGATAACCTATAGATTCAATGTTGTATTGTTTGGATCCAATTGCTCACCTAGTCTATTAGCATTGACAATTAGATATCATTTGAGCCAGTTTAATAACTCTTCAACACTAAACTTCCTTAAAGAACATTTTTACATAGATAATCTAATAAGCTCATCATCAACAAAATCTGAATTATCTGCGGTCTATGAAAACTCTCAGAACATCATGCAACAAGGTAACTTTGAACTTGGAGAGTGGATTTCAAATGATGAGGATTTAAACAAAAAATTGTAAAAGATAATAATGGTCTTACTGAACCATCAGACAGAGTTAAAACTTTAGGTATGAACTGGTATTTGGACGCAGCTTCTAACAATCATGATTCAATCTGCAATAAAAGTTTTAAACTTGATGAGGAAGCTAACACTAAAAGATAGATATTATCAGAAGCTTCCAAAATTTTTGATCCCATGGATTTATTTCTGCCTTCAACAGTAAGAGCAAAGATTCTCCTCCAAGAACTTTGGAAGACAAATGTTGGGTGGGATGAGCCAATAACAACTGAAGATCAAAAATCTTGGAAGAAGTTAGTTACTGATTTAACAAAAGTGCAGAACATTAAAATACTAAGGTGGTGTGGGTTTAGGGATAAACCCCACAGACTTCATATATTTGTTGATGCAAGCACACAGGTTTATGAGTGTTGTGCGTACCTTGTAAATCTTACAGAAAGTCATCTAATTTATACAAAGGGGAAAGTTGCACCTCTCAAACCTACCCGAACCATATCTCAATTGGAACTAATGGCTGCTGCGTTAGCTATTAAGATCATTACATTTCTTAAGGATGCTTACCATGATGTAAACATAACTGATATCCACAGCTGGCTCGACAGTCAGATTTGTCATGCCTGGGTACAGAATGTTAGCATTAATAGTAAGATTCCTTATATATATATATATATATATATATATATAGTAACAAATAAGAGGACGAGAAGGTGGTACATGTTTATTAGTTAGACGTTTCGGAAATTCAATTTCCATCATCACTGCTAAGTAAAAAATAAAAAAGTGAACAAATATAGTAAGAGATTTTATACAGTATATTTGTACAGTCCTATGATAATAATTTAAAGTTAAAAAAATTACATAAAATGTAGAGGTAAGAACTGTTGTCGTTCAGGGTAGGTTTTGTACTAAAGATATATAGGGATTCGAGGATGTGAAGGTCAGTTGGTTGGTATGCCGAATTGATAATTTTAAAATTGGTGGGGAGCAGTGGGTGATTGTGGAGGTGTTAATGATCTCTTATTGATGATTTCGATGGTTTATTTAAAGGTTGTGATGTTCTGGTAGAAATGCCGCGATGTTCGTCCACTCTTGTTTGATAAAGGCGAATGGTACTGTCAATATAACTTGCTTTGCTGTGAGTACAGTTGAAACAGTAGATAGTGGATGAGACAAGGGGCTGGGGCCCTGGGAGGTTTTTCTTTATGTTTGAGATACTATTTAATGCTATTATTATTGGTGAATACAAATTGAAGGCTAATTTGAGGGTAAAGAAGGGTGAGTAGGTGGCGAAGTTCTGATTGTATTTTGTAACTAATATGTATAGTCGTAGTAGGGAAAAGAAAAGTAATGTATATCTTTTTTAACAGTAGGGGGGGTGATAAATGTTGAGAAAATTTCTAGTTAGAAATTGTAGAAATGTTTTGTGAAAAAGTTATTAATGCTGAAACTGTGAATGAATTCTCTTTCGTTGTGGAAGGATAAATAGGAGGAGCAAAGTTGATAAACACGGTGAATTAAGATTTTAATGCTGTTAATTTTATATAGTAAGGAGATGTGGCTAAGTAGTTTGTACCTAGGCCTGTATATGTAGGTGTTCGATATATGGAAGTGTTGAATTTATTATTTTGTTTTGTTATTGTTATATCTAAAAAGGGTAGACTTGAACTTGATGGTTTGATTCTGGAAATGAGATAGTTAAGAAAAAGAGGGGCGTGGCTAGCATTGTGAAAGAGGAGAAAAGTGTTATCGACATATCTTTTATATAGGTGTGGTTTGTAATGGGTGGGACAATGGAGTAGCCAGTTATTTTCGTGATAACAAAGAAAGATGTTAGCTAGAGGGGCTCTTAGGGGGATCCCACGGCTAGTGAATCAGTTTGTTGGTAAAGTTGTTTATCGAAAAGAAGTAGGTGTCTCAAGCAACAAGGGTTAGCAGTTTGGTAAATTCTTGTTAGGTTGAGGTCTGTGTTCTGATTGTTAGAAAATAAATTGTTGATGCAGATGTCGATGGCTTCTTGAATTGGAACGTTGGTGTTGATGGATACTATGTCAAAGCTGTGCATATGGAGGTTGTTTGAATTGTTGAACGTCAGTATTTCTTTGGCGAATTCGTAGGATTTGGGGACGGAATATTCATTCTGCATTAACAGGGTTAGGGTGGGAATTAGGAATTTTGCTAAGTGGTAATTATGGGTGATGTAGGCAGAAAGGATAGGTCTAACGGTAAGTTTGGTTTGTGTATTTTAGGGAGGCCGTAAAGAGTGTCTGGGGAGGAGCTGAATGAGCGTATTTGGTTGTAAACATCATCCGAAATTTTATTTTGATCATATAATTTTTGAGGAAACGGTTGGTTTTATCTTCAAGTTTTAGGGAAAGTGATAGAGGATTGTCACTGATCTTTTAGAATTTGGTAGAATCGTTGAGGACGTTATTAACCTTATTATTATCATCTGATTTGTTAAGAAGCATGGTTCCTTTGCTTTTTTCAGGACGTGAAATTATGATGGAGCCATCTCTGGGTAATTCTTTTAGACAAGCGATATCTTTACTGTTGATTAGGTGGGAAAAACTTTATGTTTAAAGTTATAAACGTGTTTATTGGCAATATGGGTAATTGAAGACTATAGAAATGGAAGTTTTGTCTCGTGAGCTATTGGTAATCGTCTTAAACTATGAACAAGTTTTTCAAATGATAAAAAGTGTTTAAAATAATTTATCGTAAAATTTGGTAGCTTAAATCTAAGCCCAAAGAGAGAAGTCATCTTTCGTTGTTGCTCAAAGTTCTCTTAGAAAAATTGTTTGATCAGGGTTTAAAAGTTGAAGGTTGGATTTCAGGCACATTTGATTTGATTTTTCTATGTCTTAGCTGAATCTGTTTGTGGTAGTTGTTGGCGGCTTTAACAATTTGATTTTTTAACATTAAATAGTTTATAAAACTTGCAAATTCTTTTAGTTGAGTTAAAAGGAGATTATATTTAGTGGTGAGATTTTAATATTGTTATGCTTAGCATATATATATATATAATATGCCTTTAGACATGACTTGCGCAAATATGCGTAGCAAGTTATTAAGCTTTAGGTATTAAATACTGTACATGCATGTGTAAAAAACGCATGGTTGATTATATACATATATTGTGACTGTAAAAAAGTATTTTTATTGTCGTTTGTACAGAAACTGACAACAGAAATACAGTCACAATGGTGGAATGGGAAGATAACTTGTACGTTTCTTTGTTTCGAGCCAAGAGTTGATTATTGTATAGCTAATACGAGGCTGAATAGATTAATCTTTACCGATGATGTAAAATGTAGTTGTATTAAAGTTGTTAGCTCTTGACCAAGTATTTTACAGTTGAGGGTTGATAATTCGGAAAAATCATGAGTGTGAGTTAGGAGAGAGAGACTGGCACGTGTCACACAAATACCAGAGTAACCTCTGTAAAACTCACTGACCATTTTCTTTAACTGTGTGGTATCAGATCGAAATTTAAGGCATACTTGCTTATTTATTTTACCGTTTTATATTAAAATAAAACTGAAAATTAATAAGTTTATTGGCAAATCATTTTCCATATGACAAATATTAATAATACAATGACAAATCACATACTAAGGATAGAAATATATACAATTAATGAGAAATAATAGAGTAATGTCGAGGTTAAGTGAAGCTACTCCGTCTTCTACTTTTGTAAATAAAATATTGTGATTCAGTCTATCATATGCCTTACTTATATCTATGAAATAGTTATAAATAGTTGAATCACTGTCAGTGTATTTAAATGTAATTTCCTTAAGTACATAGATACACAGATCAGTTGAGTGGGATCTTTTAAAACCAAACTCATTAGGATTTAGATGTTCATAAGTAATCATTTAAGCGTGTAACAAGAGTTTCTATAGTAGTTTCGAGAAGCAAGAGGTGATAGCAGTACGCCTGTAATTATTGTTGGATAGAATACCCAATACTTATATATATATATACACACAGTGTATATATATATATATATATACCGGGTCTGTCAAAAAACTAAGCCAAATTCAAACCTTTATTAAAACAAAACCATTTATCTAATTAAGTTGATTTTTTACACAATAAAGTATAGGTAATCACCTATTATCTTTTAATTTTTTATGACGATATCTTCAGAATTGTTAATTTTATTAATAATTAACTAAAAAGTGAGATTCTCCAACTTAACATGAAAAATTTTTTTTACGATATACTGTAGATAATTTTTAGTTTAATCAAATTAAAAGAACTGTTCAATATGATTCCCATGCATTTCTAGCACTTTTTTAATCTTGGTCTGAATTCGTCTATTGCTCGATTTATTTGCTCTTGGGGGAGCTCTGCCCATTTTGCGATAATCAACTCACGCAAATGATTGACATCCCTTATTCTGTTCCTATACACTCTCTCTGCCAAGTTTTCCCATATTCCGTAGTCTACAGGGTTTAGGTCAGGGCTGTTAGGTGGCCAATTATTCGGTTCCAGAAATTCAGGCACATTCTTTTTCAAATATTCGATGGTTGTTTTGGCAGTATGTGATGTTGCACCATCTTGTTGAAAAATAAAGTAACCTTGACTAGCCAAGGTTCTCATTTTTGGAAGCATTTTCTCAAGCAAGGTATTTGAATAATATTGAGCATTAATTTTCACTCCTGGCTCAATAAAAAATATTGAAGTTTTTCCCAACTTGGACACTCCAACAGAAACCATGACGCTAGAAGAAAAGTGACTCCTTGTTGCGTACAGTCTTTCATCTTGGATTTCATTTTTCTTCGCAACATCAGAATAAACCCGGTCATTCTGTGAGTTTCTTGGTGGCTCTACCATAAAACGTTTTTCATCCGTAAAAAATGTCTTGGAAAGTTTATCTTCAGTTATTATATGTAAAATACGTTTGGATTTCTCAACTCTTTTCTGACAGTTTACTTCTGACAATCTTTCTCCATGCACTCTTTTAAATGGTTTAAATTGCAGATCAGATTTAATAATCCTTCTTACGCTTGATTCTGATATTTCTAGTTCTTTTGATATTTGAGCAGGTGTCATGTGGCTACGAGGTCGATCCTCTTGACTAAGGATACGTTCCTCCACTTTCTGAATATTTTCATCTACTCTAACTGATTTTGGTCGCCCACTACGAACCTTCCTTTCAATGCCTCCTGTTTCATCGATAGTTCTCAATAAGTAATCTAAACCTGATCTAGTCCATCCTTTATAATCGAATTCAGAAAGTAATTTCCTTGCACTATAACATTTTTCAACTCTATAATGCTTTATAATTATTTTATCTTCATGTGAGAATGGCATATTTAAAGGTATTCACGAAAAATTTTAAATCTAAACAAATTCTGAAAAAGAGAAAAAGAAGATATTACATGAGAAAAACTGAAATTTTCGCAATCTGTAGAAATAACCGCATAACTCCTAAAATATTTAAAATAAAGTTATAAAATTATCAGAGATTATTTATGAGCCTTTTATTTATTTAGTGTAAAAATATATTTGAAATCTCTATCAAATTGTGCATTTTATAGAGATTTCAAATTGGCTTAGTTTTTTTATAGACCCTGTATATATATATATATATATATAATATACAGTATATATATATATATATATATATATATATATATATATATGATGAATAAAACCACGAAGGAAAGGAAACACAAAATGGTGCTCAAGCGCTTTCGTCTAATGACATCCTCAGGAACACTGAAGTACATAAAAAGGTTACAGCCTATATATAGGTCACAGAAAAAAAAAAATAATAATATACATATATATATATATATACATATATATATATATATATATATATATATATATATATATATATATATATATATATGCAATAAACGGAGAAGTAAAAATAAAAATTAAAAATTAAAGGATTATCAGAGAGGCATACAGATTTGTAAGGAAAAAATATCGATTTTTAGCACAAGATCAAATGAATTATAAAAATACAAATTTATACTGGAAATCTGCCCGCGTTTTAACACTCTGCCATTTTTGGCTAAGTTTCGATGTCTATAAAAATAAAATGAAAATTAAAAGTTAATAAAGTAGCACACAAGTTTACCAAAGATTTAGCATTCTACCCTTCTTATCTAAATCTGTTTTGAAGGAATTCAAAACAACAGGATCGAGTTGAAAAAGACCTTTGCTTATGTTGAAGTTATTTGAAAGTTGGATAATGGCAGACTCAAGAATATTTCTATTAACAATGTTGCTAGAGTGGAATAAAACTGAAGCATTATTCCAATCAATACAGTGGGATAACTCTGACAAATGGACAAAGAGGGCACTGGACAACTGTCCTGTTCTAACGGAATATTGATGCTGTTTTATACGTGTGTGCAAATCCTTTTCCGTCTGACCTATGTAAAAGGAATCACATTGTTTACAACCAATTTTATAGATAATGCCTGAATTATTGGTAGGGCTATTTTTTACTATGATATTTTTCACAATATTGTTATATGAAAATACTACATTAATATCCAAAAGTTTAAGTACATTAGCAATGCCTAAAAAGCCCGGGAAAAATGGAAGTACTAAAATATTTTTTTACAAAGTACGAGGGTTATTATTGACACGATAGAAAGTTCGTTTTGCCTTGTTGAGACAAGATTCCATAAACGCAGATGGATAACACAGATCACTTCCAATACCGTTGATTTTTTCCAATTCGGCATCGATATTCCGGACTGGCGATCCTAAGAGCGCGGAGAAACATTGATGAAAAAATGTCCTTCTTAGTGGGGGTGTCATGTCCCGAGTAAAAGTGTACGTAGGACAAATTGTTTGTTGTTTTCCGATAGATACTAAACTTAAAACCTGGGCTTTCCCTATGTACACGCACATCCAAAAATGGGATTGATTTGTCTTGTTCCACTTCTAAAGTAAACTTAATGGAGGGGACTTGATCATTTAACTGAAGGAGGAAGTTATCCAGGTCACGATTCATGGGCCAGATACACAAAATATCGTCGACGTACCGCAACCAAGGGAAGCCAACCCCCAGGATTCTCGGAATGTAAGTAATTTCGAAAAACTCCATATAAATATTGGAGAGGAGGGGCGATAAGGGGTTGCCCATGGCCATCCCAAAATCTTGTTGATAATACTCGTTATTGAAAGTGAATTTACAGTCTTTGATGCAAAGCTTAATAAGTTCCAAAATAATGTGTGAAGGTAGTGGCAGGTCATACTTATATAATTCTTGGGAGAGAAAGTCAAGCATATCGTCAATGGGCACTTTTGTAAACAATGAACAAACGTCAAAACTGATCAATCTATCGTTAGTTTCAGTACGTGCATTATTCAATTTTTCAATAAGATCCATGGAATTTTTTACATGTGAATCAGAGATAGTTCCGAGAATGGGGGACAAGACTTTGACAAGCCATTTGGAGAGTTTATAAGTAATAGAGCCCACCGAGCTAATAATGGGGCGCATAGGGTTGCCAGATTTGTTGGTTTTAATAAGACCGTAAAGGTTGAGCAGAGAAGGTGAAGTGGACATGAAAAGCGGAATTAAGTCCTTATGATCTTTGAGAATGCGTTTGAAGCCACTATTAAATGATTTGATGACGTCATCCTGCGGGTTCTTCCTAAGTTTGCTGTATGTGGCGGGTCCTGGAGAAGCTCGTTCATCTTTCCGATGTAGTCCACTTTGTCCACATACAGCAAACTTAGGAAGAACCCGCAGGATGACGTCATCAAATCATTTAATAGTGGCTTGAAACGCATTCTCAAAGATCATAAGGACTTAATTCCGCTTTTCATGTCTACTTCACCTTCTCTGCCCTACCTTTACGGTCTTATTAAAACCCACAAACCTGGCAACCCTATGCGCCCCATTATTAGCTCGGTGGGCTCTATTACTTATAAACTCTCCAAATGGCTTGTCAAAGTCTTGTCCCCCATTCTCGGAACTATCTCTGATTCACATGTAAAAAATTCCATGGATCTTACTGAAAAATTGAATAATGCACGTACTGAAACTAACGATAGATTGACCAGTTTTGACGTTTGTTCATTGTTTACAAAAGTGCCGATTGACGATATGCTTGACTTTCTCTCCCAAGAATTACATACAGTAAGTATGACCTGCCACTACCTTCACACATTGTTTTGGAACTTATTAAGCTTTGCATCAAAGACTGTAAATTCACTTTCAATAACGAGTATTATCAACAAGTTTTTGGGATGGCCATGGGCAACCCCTTACCGCCCCTCCTCTCCAATATTTATATGGAGTTTTTCGAAATTACTTACATTCCGAGAATCCTGGGGGTTGGCATCCCTTGGTTGCGGTACGTCGACGATATTTTGTGTATCTGGCCCATGAATCGTGACCTGGATAACTTCTTCCTTCAGTTAAATGATCAAGTCCCCTCCATTAAGTTTACTTTAGAAGTGGAACAAGACAATTCAATCCCGTTTTTGGATGTGCGTGTACATAGGGAAAGCCCAGGTTTTAAGTTTAGTATCTATCGGAAAACAACAAACAATTTGTCCTACGTACACTTTTACTCGGGACATGACCCCCACTAAGAAGGACATTTTTTCATCAATGTTTCTCCGCGCTCTTAGGATCGCCAGTCCGGAATACATCGATGCCGAATTGGAAAAAATCAACGGTATTGGAAGTGATCTGTGTTATCCATCTGCGTTTATGGAATCTTGTCTCAACAAGGCAAAACGAACTTTCTATCGTGTCAATAATAACCCTCGTACTTTGTCAAAAAATATTTTAGTACTTCCATTTTTCCCAGGCTTTTTAGGCATTGCTAATGTACTTAAACTTTTGGATATTAATGTAGTATTTTCATATAACAATATTCTGAAAAATATCATAGTAAAAAATAGCCCTACCAATAATTCAGGCATTATCTATAAAATTGGTTGTAAATAATGTGATTCATTTTACATAGGTCAGACGGGAAAGGATTTGCACACACGTACAAAACAGCATCAATATTCCGTTAGAACAGGACAGCTGTCCAGTGCCCTCTTTGTCCATTTGTCAGAGTTATCCCACTCTATTGATTGGAATAATGCTTCAGTTTTATTCCACTCTAGCAACATTGTTAATAGAAATATTCTTGAGTCTGCCATTATCCAACTTTCAAATAACTTCAACATAAGCAAAGGTCTTTTTCAACTCGATCCTGTTGTTTTGAATTCCTTCAAAACAGATTTAGATAAGAAGGGTAGAATGCTAAATCTTTGGTAACTTGTATGCTACTTTATTAACTTTTAATTTCCATTTTATTTTTATAGACATCGAAACTTAACCAAAAAGGCAGTGTTAAAACCAGGGCAGATTTCCAGTATAAATTTGTATTTTTATAATTCATTTGATCTTGTGCTAAAAATCGATATTTTTTCCTTACAAATCTGTATGTCTCTCTGATAATCCTTTAATTTTTAATTTTTATTTTTACTTCTCCGTTTATTGCATATATATATATATATATATATATATATATATATATATATATATATTTTTTTTTCTTTCTGTAACCTATATATAGGCTGTAACCAATGTTCCCTCTAATTTTTTTTAGTCCGTGTGCGCAAGAAATTTTCGTTGTGCATACATTTAGATTCATGGTGAAAAATTGTGCAAACTTTTCTGATCGCTATTATCTTCAAAATGAAATATATATAAATATTAAATACTTAATGAACATTATTTCCATAAGGTGATAGCTTGATCATTACGGTACTATTAAATGGATATAAAAAACTGTTTACAATATTATATATTCTTAAAAAAGAAAACATTTTATCCATTCTAAAAATATGAATAAAATAAAAAATAGTAAAATAATATTCAACAAAATAAAGAAATAAAATAAAAATAACATTAATTGAAAATGACTATTTTAGTTATCATTTTTCAGAACAATTTTTAGCATTTAGCAATTTAAAATAGACTATCAAGATTAATAGATGATTTTATCCTTTCACAAAATAGGAATAAAATAAAAATAATTTTTTTTTTATGAATTATAAGATAATTACTATTCGTTTTTATGCAAAAACAAGAAAGAGAAGGTTTATATTCAATGCGTTAATGCATAAAAGAAAAAATGCAAATACATAGGGTAAAAAAATCCGTATTGCTTAATTGCGCGGACGTCGGCGAAGTCGGGCGGAAGGGGTTAATACTTAAAAGAGCGACTATAGAGTATGTTGATGCAAATGGTCAGACCTTGTGTGACGGTATATTTTTGAAATTACTTCATTTACTGTCGTGACTTATGATACGTTTGAGCCTGTGCGCATTTTATTTTGCTGTGTGCGCGGTTTTCACAACGCATGTGCGCGCGCACACGCGCACACCTTAGAGGGAACATTGGCTGTAACCTTTTTATGTACTTCAGTGTTCCTGAGGATGTCATTAGACGAAAGCGCTTGAGCACCATGTTGTGTTTCCTTTCCTTCGTGGTTTTATTCATCATAAATATTTTTCACGTGTTACTTTCGTGAAATAATTTTCATACATATATATATATATATATATATATATACAGTATATATATATATATATATAATTACACAATAGAGAGATGGGAAGGTTACATTATCTCGGCTATTTACGTCTGTTGATTCACGAAAATATAGTCTAAATATCAGAACATACATACAAATATTATATACAAATAGCAGATCATTAAAATTTTTAAATTACGTTGCCTTTAACGTTTAAAGAGAAATTTCTATAAACACACACAATTTTATAACAATATTTGATGTGCAGTAAAATTATTAGTTCACATACCAGAAGATATTTATATATCGAGGTAAATAACAGAAAACTACATATTTGAAAGTAAATAAACAATTAAGTATGTGTTATAAATGTATAAAAAGTGCATGTGTTTGAGCTTCAGATCGGATGAAAATAAGTCAGTTTCCCTTAAAAGAAGAGAAAAATTAATTTATAAGATTGTAACATATTCTGCTCGATTTTTTAGTTCATTCAGAACAAAAATTAAAGGACTTATAAGGACAAATTTGCTCGAATTTTTAGTTTATTCACAACAAAAATTAAATGACATTATGACAAATTAATCATCAATATAATTCCCTTCTCTTTCTATAATCTCCTCCCACCTGTAGAAAAGCTTTTTTATACCACGTTCGAAGAAATCCCTTGGTTTCGAGTTAAAAAAAGCGATCACTTCGTTTTCGATAGCTTCCCTGGATTGCAACTTTTGTCCATCTTGGTGGTGTTGCAGACTTCTGAGTAAATGGTAGTCTGAAGGTGCAATGTTCGGAGAATAAGTGGATGAGGCATTTTTTCCCAACCAAATGCCTCCAATTGGGCAGTGGTGATTCGAGCAGTGTGAGGGCGCACGTTATCCTGATGGAATAGAACACCTCTACGATTAATTAATGCAGGACGTTTTTCTTGTAATGCCATCTTCACTCGTTGGAGTTGTTTGCAGTAGACTTCAGGTGTGATTGTTTGGTTATCTGGCAGAAGGTCAAAATGAATAATTCCTTGCATATCCCACCAAACGCATAGCAAAATTTTCTTTGGATGGGGTCCATTCCTTGGCTGAGATTCAGGCTTTGTTTCACTGCTAAGCCACTGATGTCGACGCTTAATATTGTTATAGAGGATCCATTTTTCATCCTCAGTGACGATCCGATTCAAAAACGGTGCCTGCAGTTGCCGAGAATGCAGTGATGTGCAAATATCGATTCGATGTTGAAGATTCGCTTGTGACAAATCATGCGGAACCCATTTTCCAATCTTCACTACTTTTCCTAACAGCTTCAAATGACGATGAATGGTCATATGACTAACGCCGAGTTGCAGGCCAAGTCTCTCAGTTACTACGTTGGGTTTTCCTCCGCTGTTGCTTTCAGCAACTCTTCATCGAACTCATTTGGTCGTCCTGTTCGTTGATAATCTCTCAGACTGAAGTCTCCATTTCTGAACTTCTCAAACCATCTCTTGCACATCCATTCGCTCAGATCATTATTTCCATAAACTCTTTGAATGTTTCTTGCGGATTCAGTAGTGTTAGATCCTTTATGGAACTCGTACAGCATCACATGTCGAATATGCTCTTTCGTGGGCTCCATGTTTTTTTAATTACTGGAATATCGTAGGGGTGGCGTTGTAACTGTATGTAAAACACCAGAGAAAATATTCATTAGCCTAATGCTACATTAGCTTAAGTCATTCTGTATCATTCTGTATCGTGATAAAACATGTGCGAACCTGTCGCTGCGTGTATTTTGCAACATTTCTAAAACTATTTCGCATTATCTTGAGGTTATTCTATTATCTATCGTCCGTTTTCTAATCGAGCAGAATTTATGTTTCAACCTGGTATTTAAATTAAAATAATAAACCTTCATTATTTTTCATAATACACATATTAAACAAAGAAATTGTTTTTATTTAAAATGTGTTTATCCTGATTTTTTTTTTTGATGTTCGAATTAGTTAACATACGAAAGCGGTGCGATAGAACTACACTCGAGGAGGCAATGTGGTATTAATAATGATTAAATAATACGCTTTGAGAATACAACGCAATTTCTTGTATGTTTTGAGGTCCATACATACTCTCGTATGAGTCGATTTCTGACTTTTAAACTTTTTTCAAATATTTATTTTAAGTTTTCATTTCTATTGTTCGAGGATATAAGGTTCAAAATTGATTGTCAAACTCTGTAGTCATAAGGCGACTCTGCTATTTAGTCTAACGAAGTCACGAACGCAACGTAACGCACGGGAACGCGCCGGAACACTACGTAAAAAGTACGCGAATGTTTGTTTGTTTGTTTGTTTTTGTTTTAAACCTCTCTCATGAAAGACCATGAAGTCTTCTAAAGGAAAGCGAGGAACGCGAGGAACGCGAGGAGGATTTTTTTTTTTTTTTTTTTAATTTATTTATTTTTCCCCGAGGAAGAGGGGGCTCCGGAAGGGCCCCTCAAAGGACAAACCCCTAAATGCCCCTCATTAAGGACGGTGACATCCCATAAGTGGGTGAGGAACTTAAAGAAGGGGGGCCCCCTTATAACGGGGGCGAAGGCCTTCAGGGGCTCCTCCAGAGGCAAGTTTCAAAGCGCCCTATTTTCCTCTCCCCAAATGCCATCATACTACTACATACTACTTACGTTAATGCGTAATTAATACGTTATAGTTATTTAATTCGGATGCATAAGTCATCATAATGAAAAATAATAGGAAATGAATTAGAGGAACACGGTAATGAAGGTTTTACGGACCTGGTACAAGAGTAAGTGAAAGTATTAATTAAATATATACACTTATATACAGTAATAATTAATAAATAAGGTGCATTTGCGGATGAAATAAGGAAATGAGTAAGGAAGTATTAACAAGGGTTTAAATCATTCCATATTCAATGGGAATGCGTAATCTGATGTGATTTATAAGTGGGTGAATGGGGTTGAGATGAATTACCATAGTTTCTATGACAATTGAGAAAAGGGGAAAATGGAAATAGTTACAGTAAAATCTAAAGCAATCTAAACTGTTGATATTTTTTGGATGTACTTGGAAGGAATGAAGTTAAGGGGCTATATTTTACTGAGAAAAATTTTTGAATAATGCAACCCTGCCTTTTTGCAGTGGTTATTCAATTACGAGTAGTGAAACTGCCATTTCTCTGCACTCCTTCTAGTGTTCTTTGAACCGCCTCTTTGAGTATTTTAAACTTCATCGCAACTTCACTTTGGTTGACGCTTTGCTTATGAAGTTGAATATATTGAACTTTAATGTACAGAATTACTCTATTTACTTTGTTCTGCCGAGGAAAATCAGAATTTGCGAAAAAGATAAGAGGAATATAGATAAATTTTGTTTTATTATCTCCTAACACATGTAGAGGACCGACAAGAAATAGACTAACAAGTAGACAAACAAATTCTTTCTTCCACGCCATCATCAAACATTCTTAACAGACACACGTGGTTAAGGAATCAGAAACAATGAAAATGTCTGTTTCTTCCCAAAAGGCCCGCGAAAGCAACCCTTATCAACTAAAGGACGCGTAGGAGGCGTTTCAAGAAATGCCCGCAAAAGTTCCGCGTCACAGAGGTTATATAAGTGAAATTCCACTGATACTCACTCACTGGCTCACTCGCGCTCACCACTTCTCGTTTGCATTTCTCGTCACGTGTCACGTCTCCTTCGTCAGTACAACTCGTCGCATCAACCGCCCTCCGGCTTCCCGCCGGAGGAGCGGCCTGCTGTTCCTTCAAAGCTTCCGATCTATCATCAAGTAAGACAAATTCTTTCTTCCACGCCATCATCAAACATTCTTAACAGACACACGTGGTTAAGGAATCAGAAACAATGAAAATGTCTGTTTCTTCCCAAAAGGCCCGCGAAAGCAAGCCCTTATCAACTAAAGGACGCGTAGGAGGCGTTTCAAGAAATGTCCGCAAAAGTTCCGCGTCACAGAGGTTATATAAGTGAAATTCCACTGATACTCACTCACTGGCTCACTCGCGCTCACCACTTCTCGTTTGCATTTCTCGTCACGTGTCACGTCTCCTTCGTCAGTACAACTCGTCGCATCAACCGCCCTCCGGCTTCCCGCGGAGGAGCGGCCTGCTGTTCCTTCAAAGCTTCCGATCTATCATCAAGTAAGACCTTCCGCCATCAGCCTGCAGAAGCACTCCTTCGAAACCAGCGCCGTTCGATCTCAGCCGGTCACCGTCTTTGAAGCAATTCTCGTAAAGCCTACATCAGTGTCCGCAGAACCGTCCGTTCCCTCAAGCATAACTCTCAACAAGAGGCTCGCTATCGGTTCCACGAGTTCCCTCAAGCAAACTCTCAACAAGAGGCTCGCTACCGGTTCCACGATCATCTCGGCGTACGTAACACCGGACGGTCAACTTCTGCAGGTTTCCAATCTACAAGGTCGACCTTCAAGCATACCTTTCGTCTCGAGAGGTATTTTCAACACAGTTGGTAAGCTCTCTGTGCCTCGTTTTTAAGCAATGCTCGCAAAGCCTACAGAGCGTAATCGCAGCAGCGTAATTAAGCTATACCTAAAGTGCTTTCAGTATCGTTCAAACTAACTCTCGTTGAAACGCAGTAGGCCTATTTCCTAATCCAAGTGTCATTCCAATAACTTAATCGTGTACTGTATCATCCTGCTATTGTGTTCAATCATGTAATCCACAAATACTTTGCATCCGTTTATTTATGTGATTTATTTAAGCATTTCATTATTGACGGCTGAATCCACTTCCCGTGCACTAAACGTACGTGCATTCTTTATATCATTTACTAGGCCCATTCAATGTCCCATTTATGCGTAACTCTAGCTTACCTAAATGAAGGTCTAATCTATTTACAATGTACTAAACGCACGTGCATTCTTTGTCATTACTAGGCCCATTCAATGTTCATTCATGCATAACGTTTAGCCTACTTAATCAGTGTGTTACGTATTCTATTCAGTGTACCAAAACGTACGTGCTTAATTTCTATTATTTATTAGGCAGCATCATTTATTCCATGTTCATTCATGCATAACCTTTAGCCTACATAATCAGTGTGTTACGTATTCTATTCAGTGTACTAAACGCACGTGCATTTCTTTGTCGTTACTAGGCCCATTCAATGTTCCATTTTGCATGCCATTAGCATAACATAAATGAATGTATTACTTGACAATTAAGCTCTTAACCATTTCTCTTATTGGCTAAGCTCCATGTCATCTTAGCATAATATAAAGGCT
The DNA here is from genome assembly GCA_023014485.1 of Bathynomus jamesi. Classification (NCBI taxonomy): domain Eukaryota; kingdom Metazoa; phylum Arthropoda; class Malacostraca; order Isopoda; family Cirolanidae; genus Bathynomus; species Bathynomus jamesi. The sequence goes on from JAJOZX010001856.1 coordinate 105,559, forward strand.
GTTAAATAATTGTTATTCACTATAATTACTGTCAATCATTTGTTATTCACTGTGAACAAATAACTGATTTATTTTCTTAATTAAATACAAAACAATAAGGTGCTTTTTATAACCTTAACAATATTTGCTTGGGTGTAATCCAAGCTGGTGACCTCGAAGCAATTCGTATCACTCAGAAATATTATAGTAGGCCTACTCCATTAGCCACTTTCAACCGGTGATACTGTAGGACATCATAAATTGTTAACCCAGCCTGTAATTAATAATTATCAATCATTGCATCAACTATTCACTAGCATTAACTTAATCAGCATTACCTCAAACGGCTAAAAACTAGGCACTATACACATATGGCTTTCCATCAATATGTAAACAGAGAAGCAGGAGTAATAAACTTTATGTAGCAAGTGCATCATGCGGACAAACTGTCTTATTTTCGATTGGTTTATTTTATCGTTTTTAGCGGAGTTAGTTTCTGTGTATGAAAAGGTACTGGATTCAGACTTATAATCGATACTAAATGCATACTGTACTCACCCCGTACATTCTTATTAGAGAAATAATTAATGTAATGTTTGTTTGAACTAGCGACACCAGTGCAGAAAAAGAATTCGCACAACATGCATAAATCTTTTATTCTGTGCGCTTTAAGTACCTTAATTTATTAGCCAGCACAATCACACACCGTAATAATGTACAACAAATGTGATTGCAATTTAAATACTAAACTCGTTACAAAGACACAATTCCGTTCAAAATAGGTTCAGGAAAATCCCGTGTGAGTAATGAATTTTAATTGGAAAGGTGAAGAAAGGCCATTTAGAAAAACGTGCGTGCAGGGGTGCAGTAAAAGAGAATAAAAAGTTAGTGATTTAATAATTAATTTAATTTAGATTGTTATAAATCAGGTGCTTCAGAACATAAATCACAATTTTAATCTATAATTTTTTTTAAGTACATCATTCATAAGTAAAATTAAATTACAATCAGAACATTCATATTTATTACCGTGATCTTAAATTTTGTCATATATAAACTCTCCCTAGTAATAATGTATTGAATTATCTGGTGCAGAAGTGTAGTTAATCATTAAATATATAATTCCTCAATTTTTATTTCATACACTGTATTTATGAATGTTCTCGTATAAAGTAAAATCGAATGTAATTATACTTCAATCTGTATAAGAGATTATACATCATCGATGATCTAAACTGATATAATAGTTCACGGGGGAACGGCTGTTTCGCATTTAATCACCGACGGTTCTTCAACCTGAAGAAGCCTGAAAGATTGAGCACGAAGTATATATATATATATATATTATATATATATAATATATATATATATATATATATATATATATATATATATATATACAGGGTGGGCCGTAAGTTTCCATACATAGGAAAAATAAACATTTTTTTATGGACAACCATTTTTATTTATATAATATGCTCTACATGGTTGCCATTGTTTTGAAAACACATTTCAATACGTGTTCCCTACTGTTGATGAACACGCATTAGCACAGTTGACGTTATGCTTGTAATGGCGTTGGTGATACGTTCCTTTAGATGATTTATGTCTCGTATCTTTTCCTGATACACCATGGCCATCAAGTGCCCCCAAAGATAGAAATCAAGGGGGGTGAGATCTGGGATCTGGGAGGCCACTCCACAGGACCACGCCGACCAATCCAAGCATCCGGAAACTGCTGATCCAAATACCGACGCACGTGAAGACCATAATGAGGTGGAGCTCCATCTTGCTGGAAGTAAACTGGGAAGTTACCTTCCTCGTTTAGCAGGGATGGGAAAATCTCTTCTTGCAACATGTTAAGATACCTTTCGGCATTAAGATTTCCACTGACAAAAATTGGTCCAATAATTCTGTCACCCCATATCCCGGCCCACACCATCACTTTACCGGCACCTTGCATCTTCGTCGGACTCAGCCAGTTAGGGTTAGCATTACTCCAGTAACGTATGTTTTGCCGATTAACCTCTCCATTGACGTAAAAATTTGCTTCATCAGTAAACAAGATCTTAGTTGAAAAGTTTGCATCCTCGTTCACTTTGGTTAATGCCCATTCACAGAATTCCATCCGTCTATCCGGGTCGTCTTCACTCAAATGCTGTGCCATATGCAATTTGTATGGATGCCATTTGTTTGCTTTCAAAATGCGCCTGATACTCGATCTGCTGACACCACTTTCTGCAGACAACCGTCGTGTACTTTTTCTGGGACTCCGTGTAAGCGCTGTAAGTATCGTAGCTGTTGTGTCTTCATCGGTGGCTGTACGTCTTGGACCACTTCGCGGTTGATCTGCAACATTTCCAGTTTTCTGAAACTTGTTAATAAGTTTTGCCACAGTGTCGTGTGTGATGTTCGTTCCATGTTGTCTGTTAAAGTCATTGCAACCATCGACTGCTTCCCGACCCAGCCATCAGTATGATTTCAATTCGTTGCTCTTTCGTCAAACGCATATTCTTAGGGTATCTGAAACATAAAAACAAACGTTTAATTTTTCCTATGTATGGAAACTTACGGCCCACCCTGTATATATATATATATATATATATATATATATATATATATATACTATATATATATATATATATATATATATATATATATATATATGGGAAGAATTTCACAATTAGACACGTGAAATGAATGAATGATGCAAACCCACAAGGAAAAAGAAAAATGATTCCAAGGCCTTTCGTGTATTCACAAGTACACCTCGTCAGGGAATGACAAGGTGTACTTCTGAATACACGAAAGGCCTTGGAATCATTTTTCTTTTTCCTTGTGGGTTTGCATCATATATATATATATATATATATAATATATAATCATGCGGGTTGCTTCTACAGAGCTTCAATTTAATATTTAGGAGAAATCCAATGACAAGGAGAAATGTAAATGCCATGAAAAGTCTTCTTTAATGCGCAACGTTTCGAGCAATACGCTCATCTTCAGGCTGTATGATAACAATGTGAAATTAAAATCAATAATTGAATGAAAAACAAGACAAAGAAAATTTCTAAAACCTATTCATAAAGGCAAATTTTAAGAGACTGAAAAAAGAGGGTTAAATTCTAAGTTATACAGATTTACATATAAAATTAAGAAGCTATTTTTAAATACATATAGTAAATGTGAAATTAATACACTGGAAAAATTAACAATAGTACACTGGAATAATGAAACTAACTAACCTTTGACTGCAATTTCCGAGGCTAAACTGATTTAAGCAGAGGCAAAACGAGAAAACATAAGATAAGATAAGATAAGATAAGATAAGATGGTGAGGGCGGCGATTGGGGAAGGGGGGATTGATTTTAATTTCACATTGTTATCATACAGCCTGAAGATGAGCGTATTGCTCGAAACGTTGCGCATTAAAGAAGACTTTTCATGGCATTTACATTTCTCCTTGTCATTGGATTTCTCCTAAATATTATATATATATATATATATATATATATATATATATATACCCTGTTGCAAAAGTCTCGTCCACAGTTCCTTTAATGAAACATTGATACAATCACTTAATCTTTTTAAATGGAAGAAAGTAAAAGGAAATTACAATATTGCAATTATTACAATATTACAAAACAAAACAAAATTAACCGAACACCCAATACAATTAATTGCTAGTTGAACTATTTAATCTGGACTATTCAATTTGTCCCTCAAGCTTTTAGTACTGATACATCAAGGCCGACGCTTTGTCCGTGTAGGATAAGGTATTACACTGATGAAGTCAAGAAGAGGAGTAGTAATAGGAGGCGTTGCTATGAGTTCTTAGGAGACGGGAACCCTGTCCTCGAGAATGGGGATGGAGACAGAAATTTTTGTATTAATTATTTTCTTAAGGTTGTACTAGGCATGACGTAGCCCCGAAGCCCGGACTCCCCGAAGGGTATTGGGAGTGAAACTTTGTATTAGTATTTTTCTTTTTTAGGGTTGCAGGAGACCGGGACGTAGCCCGGCGCCTGAAATCCTCAAAGGATGTGGGTTGTGAACATTTTTTTGACCCGGTGTCGAACACGAAACAGATCCGTTTATGCATGTTGTGCGAATCCTTTTTCTGCACTGATGTCGCTAGTTCAAACAAACATTAATTATTTATTATTATTATTTACATATTTATGAATAAATTCCTCTCCCCTTCAACACATTTTTCGTAATATATATAATTTAGGGTGATTCAAAAAAATCAAATTTGTTTTTTTTAATTGTTCAACCTGTATTTTTGTTCCCTATGACAAAAAAGTAGTGTATGCCAAATTTGGTGAATTTTAAATAAAATTTACTATGTGCTACCAGGCGTCAAAGTTTCCCTCTTTTTCAATTTGTTTGTTTTTACAACTTATGATTGTATGTTTAATTGTTTATATTTCAGAATTTTTAATTAATGGTTTATATACTAGCTTGCTTTTAATTGTTGCTTGGAACTCGTAATTTTGATACCAATTAATCGATTATGGAAGCTAGACCTAACTCACCATCACCCAGTTGCTCATTTGGGAGAAGTTCTACAAGAAAAGAAACTGAAGTATGGCTAATTGGGCAGCCCTCTGCAGTACTAAAAACATCCGTATTACCATCAGAGAAGGAAATGATGGCCCTCTTACTGCACTACAGAAATATTAAAAAGCAAGACAGAGAATCATGCTGCTCTACTGCAGATGATGTGCTAGCAGTTTGGAAAAAAGCAGGAATACCAGCAAAACAAAGAATACATGTGGTAGATAAAATTCAAGGAATACTGAAGGAATGACAGCTGCTTAAGAAAAAGAAAGCAAACAAATTGAAAAGATCACAAAATTTAAATAATAAAGAAGAAAAATGGAAAGATAAACTGGAAAACTTATTTGACATTGCTCATGAGAATGCTATGCAGCTTATAAAAATAGAAGATGATGATGAAAAGTTCTTGAAAATGCAACGTGAGAAAGGACGTCATGGAAAAATGGGTACCATTGATAAGGCTGTTGCTAAATATGAGCAAAGAGCAGCAGAAAAGCAACAACGTTATGAAAAGAGGAAAGCAAAAGAAGAGATCAAAAGAAAGAAGAATGAAGAGGCTGTCATACTCACCAGTACATCATCAGAATCAGAATCAGAGGAGAGTAAAAGTGATGACTCTGGTTTCTGTGCTGCACAACCTTCAACATGGAAACGTAAGGTTGGCAAACGTAGAAAATTGTTTGATGATAAATTATTAGGAAGTCTTGATGTTGCAAAGTTGAGTGACAGAAATGCGTCTCTTTTTAATGCAAACAATCAGACATCGCTTGAATGGGACATCTGCGAACAAATAAAATGCATGTGTTTCAATACAACGGCAGCCAATACTGGTCCTAGAAATGGTGCAGCTATTCTTCTAGAACAAAAATTCGACAACGATTTATTGTGGCTGGCATGTCGACACCATATATTTAAAATTATGCTGGAAGCTGTTGTTTCAAAGTCTTTATCACCATCTTCTGGCCCAGATATAGTCCTTTTTAAGAAGTTCAGAGAAAAATGGTCAAGCATTAATAAGGAGGACTACGAAACAGCATTATCAGATCCAGATATCTATGAAAATATTCATGACATCAAAGATGACAATTATAATTGCAACAAATCAACTAGATACATTCCAACCAAGAGACGATTACCTAGAACTATTGCAGTTAACAATTATTTTTTTGGGAGGTGAACCAAAAGGTGGAATCAAATTTAAACATCCAGCGGGACTTCATCGGGCTAGGTGGATGGCCAAAATTACATATTCATTAAAAGTTTTATGTTCAAATCTCAGTTCAAAATTTCAGTAAAAGACAAAAAAGGACTAAAAGACATCTGTCTATTTGCTACTCGGTTATATGTAAAGGCATGGTTTACAGCTCCTGTGCCATCTTGCGCTCCTCGTCTTGATCTGGAATTATTACAGAATCTTGTAGTCTACAAACAAATAAATGACACAATTGCATTTGTTGCTATTAAAAAACTGTTAGGTCACCTCTGGTACCTATCAGAAGAACTGGTAGCCTTGGCCTTTTATGATGATGAAGTGCCTACTGAAACGAAAAACAAAATTGTAAAGGCCTTGCAAAATACAACAGAAACTCTTCCTACAAAACGGGCTTTTCTAGATCCTGCACTTATTCCAACGAAAAAATTAGAAGATTTTGTCACATCAAATACTCAAAGATTCTTTACAATAACAGAATTTAGTTCAAAATTTTTAATCAAAGATGCTAAAGAATGGCATAATGATGAAGAGTATAACTCCGCTAAGAAATCTATCAAACAGTGGAAAGTCGTGAATGATATAGCGCAAAGATGAGTAAAATTAATGGATGAATATAATAAAATACTAACACATGACGAAGATCAAAAACAATTCTTGCTACAAGTAGTGAAAAACTTCAGGGCTGTTTACCCTGATAGAAAGAAAGAAACATTGATGAAGTAAGCACAGCTAATGTCTCAAATATCATACTAGTTTAATTATGCATGCTTGTGGTTATGGTAGGACCTACGGGGGAGCTTTCCACATTAAAAAAAAGCAATGCGCCTTGTACTGTACCCCCTGGGTGGTGTGGAAAAATTTGACAATTTGAGTCGTTCTGTCAATTTTTAATTGCTGGTAGCAACCCCTAAAAATCAAAAATTTGCTAAAATATTTTAGGATAGTTGTTTTTATGCTGAAATGAACCATTTAAAGGGTTGAACATATTAAAATCTAAAAACAAATTTTTTACCCCCATATTTGAATCACCCTAAATTAATATATATATATATTAGTGATGTATGTGCAATGCGCATCCGCACTTTGCAATGCGGATGTTTGTGGATGTTATAACAACGTTTCCATATATGCTGTATGCACCTAATTCCCAAACGTCTGTATGATGACATTGATTGATGTTCTGCGTTTTGAAAACTTCAAGAAAAGAAAATGTTGAAAGGCAGCAATACCATAGCATAGAAGCGCTCATCTTCCCTCATTTGTCTCATGTTTTCTGGTATGTCTAATTACATCTGCTGTTTCTTTGACAAGGCTATATGAGGCGCTCCGGACCATAACCTGTCAAGCGCCAGTGGTGCCAGAATTGAGTTATTTATACCACTATATTCCCCCACCCTTCCTTTATCCCGTGGGTGAGTCAGGGAGCAGATTGTGGACCTGTACGTATGGTCGAAATCAATGAAATATCGTTATTGGTTCAAAAGTTATGGCATTTTGAAAGTTGACAAACTTCAACTGCATTTTTCTCCGTTTTTTAATTTTGGCGCATGGCAGCTTGTGTCAAAGCTGCCGCTATGCCGCATACGTATATGACGTCATAGTTCGGCACGTTTTCTCTGGTTATTGTAGTTTTTATAAAATGTGGTATAGGTATAACTAATTTGATTTAAGTTATTCTGTTATTCATACAGGTTCTACAAATTGAAATATACTTTATATCACTCTGTATTTCGGGGAGAATATTAATGTGTCTGTCAGCAATCAGATTTATAATTAGTCTGAATATTTTAACATCCATCAGATGCCTTGTTGTATGATATATATATATTATATATATATATATACATTTAACTGCAATGACCACGCAGTATATTAATGTATAGAAACGACGTAAGTATAGAGGAGTGTTCTGCACACGAGGAAGAGAAATAACGAACAAATGAAAAATGAGGTGACCGCCCGGGAATCGAACCCAGGATCTTCCGATTGCCGGTCAGATATGCTACCACTACACCACGGGCCTCGATCAGTCAGAAGTCGCAATTCTCCTACATAGGGCAGAAACCAATGCCTTGAGAGGGCACCCTCGCAAATCGTGAATATGTACATTTAACTGCAATGACCATGCAGTTCGTTATTTCTCTTCCTCGTGTGCAGAACACTCCTCTATACTTACGTCGTTTCTATACATATATATATATGTATATATATGTATCATATCATTTACATTTTTTGGTGTGAATTAATACCAACTTTGTTCATTTTCATGTTTTAGATTTCATATTTACAAACTAGATAAAAATATCGGGTGGCCTGAATAAGATATCACTTGCAAAGAAATAAATGATACTGAATGCAAGTGACACTGAATGCAAGTGCAGTGTTTTTCAGTCAAAGTGATATTTTATGCAAGTGGTGAGATTTGAAGGTATTTTTGCTTGCAAGTGTTTCGAGTTTCAATGCAAGTGCTACACGCAAAATTATGTATGGTTTGCAAACACTGTCGACAATACTTGCAAGTGATACATAGTTCAGTGCGCGCGGACTTGAAAACTGCATTACTCTCAAACATTGTCGACAAGGTTTGAAAATGACATGTAATTCAGTGCGCGTGGACTGGAAAACTGCATTACTCTCAAACACTGTCGACAGGGTTTGAGAGTCCTGCATAATTTCTGCGTGCAGACTCTCAAACTGTGTCACTTGCATTCAAATCGGAGTCTTAGTTTTCTATGACTGAAGAACAGTGACATTTATTGTACATTTCAATCGCAGTGAACAAAATCTCTGTAGTTTCGTTTAAACTTTAATTTTATATATATATATATATATATATATATATATATATAGCACCCAAGGATGATGGGGCTCGACCCTGCAGTCTTTGTCATCCTTGGTCTTTTTCCACTTCGACTGTCCCCTCCACCCTTTCTTTTTCCTCTGTCTTTCCTCTCACTTTTTCTTTGTTTTTCCGCTGAGATATGCCCTTTTAAATAGAGGCGAATCGGTTCTTCCTGAACTTAAAAAAAAAAAAAAAAATATATATATATATATATATATATATATTTGTCCGAGAGCGGACAGAAGGCACGCACAAAGCCACTTCATGCGTTATCGGGACAACAGGTATCGGCAAAGATAGAGGCAAATTCTCGGAGGACCACAAGAAAACGAAACCAGCACCACTTTTGGAAAACGAACCGAATGTATGTGAAAATGATAGAGAAAAAATAAAAATAATCCTAGCCAACACCAGGGCCTTAAAACAAATCATTCCCCGGACAAAGTTTTATACCTGAAAGGACTCATGCAAGAAACCGGAATAGACTTTGCATGCCTCACGGAAACCCATCTAAAGGACTGCCAGGCAAACTGTGAACACTGTGAGTTCTGTATTGATAAAAAAGAAATAAAATTGACAACTATAACATCCTCCGAGCCGACAGAACAGTGAGACGTAAAGGAGGATGTGCTATTGACACACGCAAAAGGCATATGGCAGAAATGACTATAATTACCTCAAACAGTTACGTAGAATGTGTAGCAGCAAAAGTTGAAAAATTAAATATGGTACTAATTGTAATGTACAGACCCACGAACACGCCAACCTCAAAATTCTCTGATTCCATTACAGAGGTAATGAAGTGGGTAAAAGATCTACACTCTCCAACCCCAAATATTTTTCTCTGTGGTGATTTTAATTTTCCATTCATGAAATATAAAAGGATAGGAAAAAATATGTGTACACCAGGACAAAGGGGGAATACGGGAAGATCAGGAGCAGGTAAAAATGCTACTAGCTCTGGCTGTTGAATTTATGTTAACACGAGAAATAACAGAAAACACAAGAAAAAACAACTGCCTAGATTTGTTCACAAACAACAGCAACCTAATTGATAATGTAGAAATATCCCCAACTATAATATCGGATTACAACATTATTGAAGTAACAACTAATATAAAAGCAGCAAGAAAGGAAAGAACACGAACAACAGAACGAAGCAAATTCGAAATTTTTAATTTTCACTACAAAGCTATAAACTGGGAAGATGTTGCATCCAGCATGGAAGTAATAGATTGGAAATCCATCTTCAAGGCCAAGACAACGGAAGAGATGCTAACGACCTCAGAAGAGAAGACGCTGGAAATTGTGGAACATGTCCCAAAAATACTGCAGAGTATCGATTGCGTCATACAGGAACTAACTGAGAAGGATACAAAAAAAGAAGGCGGCGATAAGAGGCGATAAAGGTTAACTCAAGGTACTTCTATAATTTTGCAAAAAGGAAGTCGAAAAACCATGTGACTATTGAACCTTTGAAAAACGAAGGCTGCTTTATTTGATGATCTAACAGAAATATCCGAAATATTAAGAGCTCAGTACGAATCATCTGTCAGTACCCCAAAAACTGTCAAACTGATATGCGATAGAAACGCGTTCTTTGAAGAAGAACTACAAGGGGAAAATATAACGGACTTCGACTTTACGACAAATGATATTACACAAGCTATAGGGAAAGTAAAAGTACATTCAGTGGCAGGACCGGACAAATGGAATGCCACACTGATCAAAACCTGCAAGAATGCAATCGCTGAGCCCCTATATTGGATATGGAGAAGATCACTAGACACGGGAGAAATACCGGGCATCCTGAAGAGCGCGAACATAGTCCCACTATATATAAATGAGGAGATCGATCGCTTACATCTCATCTCACTAAAATATTTGAAAGAATAGTAAGACAGAAAATCTATGACTTTTTGGAAACTCAGAAAAAATTAAACGATAACCAACGTGGGTTTCTGTCAGGCAGATCATGCCTATCACAACTAATAGAACACTACAACAACATTATTGATGCACTTGAAAGTAATGAAAACTATGATGTAATCAGAGCTGGGCAGTAACGCGTTACAAGTAACGGCCGCTACGTAACGCGGTACTTTTTTAGTAACGGTAGCGGTAACGGCGTCACATTTCAAATCAAGTAACTCTTTCAGTAACAACGTTACTTTTTTAGGGAAATACATTCGTTAGTCGTTACTCGTTACTTTTTTATCGTAGTTCGCAATTAGTTTCTTTCGATCCTCACTCATTATTCATTAACCGTTAAAAATTTGTCCCTTCACTATGAGCGAGGTGGGCATGTTGGTCGTTGGCATGCTGGCAGCCTACCCCCATCCACCCTCTCCCCCTACACTGACATCACTGTGAAAGTAAAAAGGCGAAGAACCCTGGAGCAGGGAGGCACCTAAGTTCAACAGAGGTTTCGTCATTCCTCTCATCTGGACCTTCACGGCACGTTAGCTCTGCATCCTTCCCATCCACTAACTTTAAAAATATGTTTATTAAACTTAATCTAGTGCCGCTGTTGAGCGGGGTTTTTTCAGTAAGGAAGGATATACAGCGTCCGAAACGAGGCTCGCTCTTAGATGCAACTTTTGAGAAGCTTGTTTTCTTAATGGCCAATAAAGATCTTTTGAATAATAGTTCTTAAGTTTGTATATTTAGCTAATAAATTTCAATTATCATTGCCATGCACAATAACTCATTTGATTCATTTCTTTAGTATTTCGTATTATTGTTTTGCAAAACTAAACTTTCCTGGTATATTCTAGCATAGTAAATTAGTATCAATAGTATGCTACATCGTCTGTTATGTTACAATTCCTAGTAATAAATCTTGCAGTAATTTTGTTTCACTTTTTTTTTAAATATTATGCCTTATAAGTCATAACAACGCAATGATATAATAATATAATATTTTATGTATATATATAAATTATAATATACTTATGCATATATATAATATATTTACATTTCATTAAAAGTAACGGTAACGAGTAACGGTGCCGTTACTCGTTACTTTTTAAAAATGGTAACTGTAACGATAACGGCATTACATTTAGACTGTAGTAACGGTAACGGCATTACATTTATAAAGTAACGAGCACAGCACTAGATGTAATATACACAGACTTTCCCAAAGCATTCGACAAGTGTGACATGGAATCATAATACATAAACTGAAGTATATGGGAATAACAGGAAAAGTAGGAAAATGGATATATAATTTCCCTAGTGAGCGGCGGCAAGCAGGGTATAAAATAAGAAAAAATGATCACTGCACATTATGGCGAATTTTCGCGATTAGATCTGAATCCGTGTTCTTATGCGCCAAGATGTTTCTCTAAACTGAAGACTTAACCACAAGCTTAACATTAATAAGGTAAATATAAACTAGACAGTAGACATACTCCATATCTTAAAACTTTATTTTACACATCTTTATGTATAAATTTCAAAATGAAGAGAGTTAAGTGATGTTAACTTATTACATTTCTTGAGAGGGCGGGTAGGAAATTAAACATAAAATTAACCTTTCTTAGATATTCCTGAGCCCTAAGGTAGAACCTATGAAATAAGCTGCAAAATGAACATTGTTTTATAAATTACATGAAGAAAAACAGTTAAATATCTACTACAAGAGTGGAGGCAGAAAATCGCAAATTGATTTCATACTGTATAGGAGGGCGCAATTGGCCGAGGTGAGGGACTGCAAAGTTATTCCAGGAGACCATGTGACGCCACAACACCGGTTGGTAGTCATGGATGTGATGTTGAAAAAAGGAAGAAAGACCCGAGGAACAACAGTGAGGAGAATTAGGTGGTACAAACTGAGAGAGGAGGGGAAGAAACAGGAATTTAGAGAGAGTGTTGAGTGAAATCCATGTTGATGAACAGAATGTACAGGATTGGTGGGTACATAATGCGAATGTCATGAAAACGGCAGGTAGAGACATATTGGGGGAAACATCAGGTAAAGTGTGGGAAGATAAGGAAGGATGGTGGTGGAGTGATGAGATCCAAAGAGCACTACGAAGTAAGAGAGAAACTAAGAAGTTATGGGAAGAATCGAGGAGTGAAGAGTGTAAGGTGGTATATAAAGAAGCAAAGAAACAGGCAAAGAGAGCAGTGGCGAGAGCAAAGGCGGAGGCATATCGGCAGATGTATGAGGATTTAGAGGATCGTGAAGGACAAAAGAAGATATACAGATTGGCTAAGAGCAGAAATAGAGCGACAAAAGACTTTACACAGGTAAAACAAATTAAGGGAAGGGAGGGGGCGGTGCTGCAAAGAGATGAAGAGATAAAGGATAGATGGAAGGAATATTTTGAGGAATTATTAAATAAAGAAAACCCAAGATCTTTCTATGAGGATGGATTACCAAATGTAGCTATGACAGAACAAGTGGGGAGGATGGAAGTGAGTCGTGCTCTGAATAGGATGAAAAATAACAAAGCGACTGGCCCAGACGAGATACCAGCCGAGGCATGGAAGGCACTGGGAGTTGAGGGGGTGGATCTGGTGTGGGATCTAATGCAGAAGTTGTTTGACCAGGAGGTGATTCCGGATGAGTGGCAGACCAGCATCATAGTGCCTATATTCAAAGAGAAGGGAGATGTACAAGATTGCACGAATTATAGAGGGATGAAGCTAATATCACATACAATGAAGATATGGGAGCGAATAGTGGAGAGTAGGTTGAGAGACGAAGCGGAAGTGTCAGTGGAACAGTTTGGATTTATGCCGGGAAGGAGAACGACAGATGCAGTTTTTGCATTGAAACAGTTGGCAGAGAGGTACAGAGAGGGGCAGAAGGCGTTGCACATGGTTTTTATTGACTTGGAGAAGGCATATGATAGGATACCACGGCAGGAAGTTTGGAGATGCTTAAGGAAAAAGATGGTACCGGAGAAGTATGTTAAACTGATCAAGGGGATGTACAGGGGAGTAACAACTAAGGTGAGGAGTAGCGTGGGTGTGTCAGAGAGCTTTGGGGTGGAAGTTGGTCTGCACCAAGGATCAGCTTTGAGCCCCTTCCTTTTCAATGTGGTATTCGATGTGTTGACGGACAGGATTAGAGGGGAGGCGCCGTGGTGCATGATGTATGCAGACGATGTTGTGTTGAGTGGGGAGACGAAAGAGGAGGTGGAGCAGCAGTTGGAAAATTGGAGAGAGGCGTTGGAAAGTAGGGGGATGAGAATTAGCCGAAAGAAGACCGAATATATGAGATGTGATGTGCAGCAGGACCGAGGAGGGGAAGTGACATTGAGTGGAGAGCGTGTTAAGACGGTGGAGTATTTTAAATACTTGGGGTCAACAGTGGATGCAGAGGGGGGAGCAGAGAGAGAGATAAACTGTAGAATACAGTCGGGGTGGAAGAACTGGAGAGACGTATCAGGGGTGCTCTGTGATAAGAGGGTCCCAGTGAAACTGAAGGGAAAGGTATTCAAAACAGTGGTGAGGCCGGCAATGTTGTATGGAATGGAGACTGTGCCAATGAAGAAGAGCAATGAAAGAAAAATCGATGAGGCTGAAATGAAGATGTTGAGATGGATGTGTGGAGTGACGAGGTGGGATAGGGTCAGAAATGAGCATATAAGAGGGACAGTGAAGGTGGCGGAAGCATCTAAGAAGGTGCAGGAGGCCAGGCTGAGGTGGTATGGACACGTCAGGAGAAGAGAGGAGGAGTATGTGGGGCGCAGAGTGCTGGAGATGGAGTTGCCGGGACGGAGAAGAAGAGGAAGACCGAAGACGAGATGGAGGGACTGTGTGGTGGCGGACATCAGGGAGAAGGACTTGGAGGAAGACGTGGTATACGACAGAGGAGAGTGGAGAAGACGAACCAAAAACAGCGACCCCATGTAAAGATGGGATAATAAGCTGCGGAAGAAGAAGAAGAAGTCCTGAAATAATCTAAGTAATATTATTGTAGATAGTTTTTAACTGCACAAAATCAGCATGAACACGACACAAATTACAATGAACACTGTACATTTTTGGAACACTGCACGCTTATTTTATACCCTGGCGGCAAGTCGCTACAGTACAAGGAGCATCTTCATCAGAATCAGAGGTCCTCAGCTTAGTACCACAAGGAACAGTATTAGTTCCACTACTCTTCATAATCATGCTAACTGACATAGATGAGGACGTTACCAGAGACAGCGCAGTAACATTCTTTGCCGATGACACAAAGATCAGAAGTAAAATAAGAAACCCAGAACATATAGGATCTCTGCAAACCGACATGAACAGAATCTACAAGTGGACGGAAAACAACAATATGAAGTTTAACATTGAGAAATTTCAGCTGTTACGGTACGGAAAAAGAGAGGACCCAAAATCCATGGAATATTATACCCCAAATGGACAGGAAATTCAGAGAAATTCTAAAGCAAAAGACATAGGGGTTGTAATGACTGATGATGCGAAATTTGAAACACAAAATAAGATAGCAGTAAACAGACAAAGAGAGTAACTGGGCAGATACTGAGAACCTTTAAACGAAGGGATAGGAATATAATGATTACTCTACTGAAAACACTGATCATACCCAAATTGGAATACTGCTCTGTTCTAACATCCCCATATAAAAAGAAACCATTAGACAATTAGAAGGAATTCAGAGAAGCTTCACAGCCAAGATCAATGGATGCAAAGAACTAAATTACTGGGAAACGTTACGCGAATTAAACCTATATTCACTGGAAAGCAGGAGAGAGAGATACACCATTATTTACACTTGGAAAATAATGGAGAAACTAGTCCCTAATCTTACTCTGAACACTGTAACTCCCTAAACAACAGTGGAAAGTAGAAAAGGAAGACTGTGTCGTGTTCCCAAATTAAAGGCTAGACAGGGAACATCCTTAATCCTGAAAGAAAATAGTTTTGTTGTGAGAGGACCAAAACTGTTTAATCAACTGCTCAAAGACCTAAGGAACACGAGTGGGGTTACAGTAGACATCTTCAAAAGAAGACTAGACGCTTGGCTCAGAACAATCCCGGATAAGCCGGGTGAACCTGGCTATGTGAGGTGGAGGGTACAAGAAACCAACTCACTACTTCACCAGGCCAACTCGAGAGAAGGGGCGACAAGCTTGACCTTCGTGAAATGAGGAATCATCGCGCGGAACAGTTGAAAGGTTGAAAGGTATATATTAATAAGCCTGATAAGATAAACAGTAATAAGCCTAAGATAAACATAGGCCACAGGTTTTCATTATTAATTTTTAAAGATTTTTTGGATCTTTTCCTTTATACCACCCCCAATTTCTTCTTTTCATTTAGTAACAATTTTGCGGGTAGCAAAAATATCCCGCCCTACAACTTTAGAATGAGACGTGAATATAAAAATTAACCAACTAGTTAGGTTAATTGAATGCCCGGTTAGATGAACTGTACGCCTTTGACAATTGGTTCGGTTAAGTCGTGATATTTTCGTTAGAACGAACGAATATATCACGACTTAACCTAACCAATCGTCAAGGGCGTACAGTTGACCTAACCGGGCATTCAATTAACTTAACTACAGTAGTTAATTTTTACATTCATGTCTCATTCTAAAGTTATAGGGCGGATACTTTTGCTACCCGCAAAATTGTTACTAACTGAAAAAAAGAAATTCGGGGTGCTATAAAGGAAAAGATCCGATTTTTTTATGTAGTATATATAGATTGTTGTTGTTTTTCTCAAATTGTTATATGTGACACGCATATTATTTAGTAAGAAGATCATTCAGGAACCAAAAGTGAAACCGAAAAGGCAACTTCTGTAAGTTACCCTTTTCACGATAAGAGTATTTTATTTGCATGCATTGTTGCATATTTATTATCGTACAAACACTTCCGAGTTGGTTCTAACTCTTCCTTCTCATATAACCTCGTTAACCTCGTTGATGTTCCGTGTGTTGGTCTCTCTTCACACAAAGGTCAAGCTGGTGGCCTAGCCTCTTGGCCTGGTTTGGTGGAGGAGCGAGTTGCTTTCTTGCGCTCTCCACCGTACATAGCCAGGTACACCCGGCTCCTCTGGTACCGTCCTGAGCCAGGCATCTAGTCTTCTGTTGAAGACTTCAACTTTGACCCCTGTAACGTTCCTGAGGTCCTTTGGAAGCTGGTTAAAAAGTCTTGGCTCCCTGACAACCAAGCTATTTTCCTCCAGTGTTGAAGAGGTCCCTTGTCGGGCCTTTAATTTGGGAACGCTCCACATCCTGCCTTTCCTATTTTCCATTTTTGTTTGAATGGTAATTGGATTTACTTTCCATATGTAGATTATGGTGTAACTCTTTCTTATTCTTTCCAGGGAGTAAAGATTTAGTTTACTTAGTCTTTCCCAGTAGTTGAGCTCTTTGCAGCCATCAATCTTTGCTGTGAAATGTCTCTGAGTTTCATCTAGTCTATTAGTTTCTTCCTTTTTATATGGGGACGTCAAGACTGAGCAGTAATCAAGTTTTGGTATAATCAGTGTTCTCAGAAGGGGAATCATTATTGTCCTGTCCCTTCTTTTGAACGTTCTTAGTACCTGTCCGGCGACTCTTTTTGCTTTATTTATCGCTATCTGATTTCGTGTTTTAAATTTCGCATCATCGGTCATTATTACCCCCAGATCGATCGCTTTCGTGCTTCTCTGAAATTCCTGTCTATCTGGAGCATAATATGCAGTCTGTTTAAGTTCCTCATTTCTACCATATCTCAAGAGCTGAAATTTCTCAGTTTAAATGTCATGTTGTTGTCTTCTGACCATTTGTATATTTTATTCGTGTCCCTCTGCAAGGCCTCCACTTCATTTACAGCGCTGATTTTTCTGGTGATCTTTGTATTGTCTGCAAAGGATGTTACTATACTATTGCTGTTTACTCCGCTGTCTATGTCTGTTAGCATGATAATGAAGAGGAGTGGGACCAGTAATGTACCTTGTGGTAGTGAGCTGCGTACTTCCGATTCTGATGATAATATACCTTGAATTTCGACGACCTGTAGACGTTCTCTGAGGAAGTTGTAGATCCATTTTCCCACTTTGCCTGTTATTCCCATATATTTCATTTTATGTGCTATTATGTGCTATTATATATATATATATATATATATATATTATATATATATATATGATGAATAAAACCACGAAGGAAAGGAAACACAAAATGGTGCTCAAGCGCTTTCGTCTAATGACATCCTCAGGAACACTGAAGTACATAAAAGGGTAACAGCCTATATATAGGTTACAGAAACAAAAAAAAAAGAAAAATAAATAACATACATACATACATACACACACACACATATATATATATACATACATATCTACATATACATATACATACATATATATATATATATATATATATATATATATATATATATATATATATATATATATGCAATAAACAGAGAAGTAAAAATAAAAATTAAAAATTAAAGGATTATCAGTGAGGCGTACAGATTTGTAAGGAATAATATCGATTTTTAGCACAAGATCAAATGGATTATAAAAATACAAATTTATATTGGAAAACTGCCCGGGTTTTAACACTCTGCCTATGGTCAGGTTTCGATATATATAAAAATAAAATGCAAATTAAAAGTTAATAAAGTAGCAGACAAGTTTACCAAAGATTTAGTGTTCTACCCTTCTTATCTAAATCTGTTTGGAAGGAATTCAAAATAACAGGATCGAGTTGAAAAAGACCTTTGCTTATGTTGAAGTTATTTGAAAGTTGGATAATGGCAGACTCAAGAATATTTCTATTAACAATGTTGCTAGAATGGAATAAAACTGAAGCATTATTCCAATCAATACAGTTGGCTAACTCTGACAAATGGACAAAAAGGGCACTGGACGACTGTCCTGTTCTAACGGAATATTGATGCTGTTTTATACGTGTGTGCAAATCCTTTCCCGTCTGACCTATGTAAAAGGAATCACATTGTTTACAACCAATTTTATAGATAATGCCTGAATTATTGGTAGGGCTATTTTTTACTATGATATTTTTCACAATATTGTTATATGAAAATACTACATTAATATCCAAAAGTTTAAGTACATTAGCAATGCCTAAAAAGACCGGGAAAAATGGAAGTACTAAAATATTTTTTGACAAAGTACGAGTGTTATTATTGACACGATAGAAAGTTCGTTTTGCCTTGTTGAGTCAAGATTCCATAAACGCAGATGGATAACACAAATCACTTCCAATACCGTTGATTTTTTCCAATTCGGCATCGATGTATTCCGGACTGGCGATCCTAAGGGCGCGGAGAAACATTGATGAAAAAATGGCCTTCTTAGTGGGGGTGTCATGTCCCGAGTAAAAGTGTCCGTAGGACAAATTTTTTGTTGTTTTCCGATAGATACTAAACTTAAAACCTGGGCTTTCCCTATGTACACGCACATCCAAAAATGGGATTGAATTGTCTTGTTCCACTTCTAAAGTAAACTTAATGGAGGGGACTTGATCATTTAACTGAAGGAGAAAGTTATCCAGGTCACGATTCATGGGCCAGATACACAAAATATCGTCGACGTACCGCAACCACGGGATGTCAACCCCCAGGATTCTCGGAATATAAGTAATTTCGAAAAACTCCATATAAATATTGGAGAGGAGGGGCGATAAGGGGTTGCCCATGGCCATTCCCAAAAACTTGTTGATAATACTCGTTATTGAAAGTGAATTTACAGTCTTTGATGCAAAGCTTAATAAGTTCCAAAACAATGTGTGAAGGTAGTGGCAGGTCATACTTATGTTTCTCCGCGCCCTTAGGATCGCCAGTCCGGAATACATCGATGCCGAATTGGAAAAAATCAACGGTAGTGGAAGTGATTTGTGTTATCCATCTGCGTTTATGGAATCTTGTCTCAACAAGGCAAAACGAACTTTCTATCGTGTCAATAATAACACTCGTACTTTGTCAAAAAATATTTTAGTACTTCCATTTTTCCCGGGCTTTTTAGGCATTGCTAATGTACTTAAACTTTTGGATATTAATGTAGTATTTTCATATAACAATATTGTGAAAAATATCATAGTAAAAAATAGCCCTACCAATAATTCAGGCATTATCTATAAAATTGGTTGTAAACAATGTGATTCCTTTTACATAGGTCAGACGGGAAAGGATTTGCACACACGTATAAAACAGCATCAATATTCCGTTAGAACAGGACAGTTGTCCAGTGCCCTTTTTGTCCATTTGTCAGAGTTAGCCCACTGTATTGATTGGAATAATGCTTCAGTTTTATTCCATTCTAGCAACATTGTTAATAGAAATATTCTTGAGTCTGCCATTATCCAACTTTCAAATAACTTCAACATAAGCAAAGGTCTTTTTCAACTCGATCCTGTTATTTTGAATTCCTTCAAACAGATTTAGATAAGAAGGGTAGAACATAAATCTTTGGTAAACTTGTCTGCTACTTTATTAACTTTTAATTTGCATTTTATTTTTATATATATCGAAACTGACCATAGGCAGTGTTAAAACCCGGGCAGTTTCCAGTATAAATTTGTATTTTTATAATCCATTTGATCTTGTGCTAAAAATCGATATTTTCCTTACAAATCTGTACGCCTCACTGATAACACTGGGGAACAAATTTCAACTTTTTGTCTATTGAATTAGATTTGACAGTTAGTTCTAGGTAATTTGGGTGCGCTGAGCACGAATTTTTACTCGGTTTTGCTCTATCAGGTCCTGATTTTGCTCAACACCCCTCCTCTTTCGTCGTATTCATAAAAAGGTTTTTTTCTCAATACTCGCTGTCTTTTTGCAGTTACACATTATGCAACTAGGTTTTTATCTAGGTATTTGTACCTATTGTTATGGTATTGTTGTATTATGTATATTTTTATATGTAACACCCTAAAAATATTTTTAATTTTGTCATTTTTAACCCATTTTAATATTAGTAAATTAAGCTAAAAATATCATAGAATTCTAAAATTTTCTCGAGCGTTCCTGTTCTCTGTAGAGTATTCTAGAGGGACAACTAAAATATATAAAAGCGACTCGTTTCCAGAGTTAATCAGTCAATTCAATCAGTCAGTCAGTCAGTCAGTCAGTTGAGTTAGTTAATTAAGTTTGGGCATTAACATAATTTTGAATTGGCATATGATTTAGTGAGTAATTTTGTCATCGTGATTTAATATAGTTGATTTAATTAGACGTAATTTATATTGTACCTACTCATCCGTGTTTCTAGTTTAATTTCATAGATTGTAAGTACCTATTTCATAATAAGTACCTATTTAAACTAATTTTTGTGTTTATATTTCAGATTTTCTTAAATTTATATGAATTAAGGGCTTTAAATACCTTTACAAATTGGCAGAACAATCAAGCAATATGTCATCAAGCACTAGAAAGTTCAAATGCAAAAACAACCCTGATTCCTTCTGTTATATATGTGGAAATTTTACACTTCCACATCAACGAGCAAATATAACTGACTTCGTAAAAAGAGCTTACTTAGCTTATTTTGGCATAAAACTGGGGGACCAAGATAAATCGTGGGCTCCACATAAAGCCTGCACTATATGCATTGAAAGACTGCGACATTGGACGAAGGGTTCGGATTCAAAAATACCTTTTGGAGTTCCGATGGTAAGTTTATGATTTCATAAAACTACGTAATTTAATCACTAGTATACTGTAACTTACCTAAATGTAATTGTAACTTAGGTACATAAACAAAAATTTACAGAAAATGTTTATAAGAATCTCAAATATTGCATAAGGTTGAAACACATAGAAATGTTAAATGTTTGGGTGATAACTTTTGATAAAATTCATAAAAACAAGTCTCTCGTCGCTTTTGTTAACGCTTTACAATTTTTTTTCCATATCAGGTGTGGCGAGAGCCTACTAACCACGAGACCGATTGCTACCTTTGCTTTGTCAAGACTTCGGGCTTCACTAAGAAAAATAAACATTGTATCGAGTACCCAAATTTCGACACCGCGATACGACCTGTGCTACATTCAAATGAGATCCCCATTCCAAAATTTAAGGGTCTGCCAACTCAAGAATTAGTTGAAGATGTTCCTGAAAATATTGTTATGCACTTTGAGGAGTCAGACACCGATTTTGACCCCAGCGTATTTGAAAGTCAAAACGATCCGCAAAAGTTTAACCAGGCCGAGTTGAATGATCTTGTAAGGGATCTAAATTTGCCAAAAAAGGCTGCGGAAATTTTAGCTTCAAGACTTAAAGAGAAAAACTTGCTTACTTCAAACACATACATTTCATTTTACAGAAAAAGAGAAGAAGAACTTGTTAAATATTTTAGAACAGAGGATAGTTTAGTATATTGCTGCGACATAGTTGGTTTGTTAAAGAAGATGGGGGTTGAGTCTTACGATGCAAATGATTGGCGCTTGTTTTTAGACAGTTCGAAAAGAAGTCTTAAGTGTGTGTTGTTGCATAATGGCAATCTATACGGCTCGATACCGATTGGGCACTCAACAAAATTAAAAGAAAAGTATGAACATATAGAAAAGGTTTTAAATCTTATCAAATATAGGGAGCACGAGTGGATCATATGTGTTGACTTAAAAATGGTTAATTTTCTGCTAGGACAACAAGGAGGGTATACTAAATATCCCTGCTTCCTTTGCTTATGGGACAGCAGAGCCAAGGAAGAACATTATTTCAAACAAATCTGGCCAGCACGAACATCACTTACTGTCGGAGAAAAAAACGTAATTAATCCACCTTTAGTGAGCAGAGATAAAATCATATTTCCTCCTCTGCATATAAAACTAGGCCTCATTAAACAATATGTAAAAGCTTTAGATACGAACGGCGAGTGTTTCAAATACATAACTTCAAAATTTCCAAGTTTAAGTTATGAAAAAATCAAGGCGGGAATTTTCGACGGTCCACAAATAAGAACAATGATTAAAGACAGCAATTTTCCTAATGTCATGAATGAACGCGAAAAAAATGGCTGGTTCTCATTCGTGGACTTGATAGAAAACTTTTTAGGCAATTATAGGGCAGATAACTACGAAGAAATCGTAAAAAAACTTTTAAGGGACTACAAAGAGTTAGGTTGCAATATGAGCATAAAAATGCATTTTTTGAATAGCCATCTTGACCAATTTCCAAGTAATTTAGGTGATGTAAGTGACGAACAAGGGGAGAGATTCCACCAAGATATCAAAATTATGGAGGAACGGTACCAAGGCCGCTGGGATTCCCACATGATGGCTGATTACTGCTGGTGCTTGAAAAGAGACCTGCCATCAACAAGCAAATACGCTAGAAAGTCTTACAAAAGAAAATTTTTGCCACAGTGAAAGCTTCATATCTGTTTGTTTTTTTATTTTAAGTCATTTCTATCGTTATAATGTAATTTTACTGTAGTTTGAACTGCTTGTATTCATGAAACTTGAAAAAAAAATTTAACACATGACTTAATTTTTTAGTCCTAATTTGAAAAATCTGGAAAATGGCACATAGGCTGTCGACAAGAATCAGGACCTGATAGAGCCAAACCGAGTTGAAATTCGTATTCAGCGCACCCAAATTACCTAGAATCAAGTGTCAGATATCATTCAATAAAATACGTGTTGCCCAGTGTAATCCTTTAATTTTTATTTTTTATTTTTACTTCTCTGTTTATTGCATATATATATATATATATATATATATATATATATATATGTATATGTATATTAGATATGTATATGTATATATATATATGTGTGTGTGTGTATGTATGTATGTATGTTATTTATTTTTCTTTTTTTTTCTTTCTGTAACCTATATATAGGCTGTTACCCTTTTATGTACTTCAGTGTTCCTGAGGATGTCATTAGACGAAAGCGCTTGAGCACCATTTTGTGTTTCCTTTCCTTCGTGGTTTTATTCATCATAAATATTTTTCACGTGTTACTTTCGTGAAATAATTTTCATATATATATATATATATATATATATATACACACATATACAGATATATATATATATATATTATATATATATATTATATTATATATTTTGTGTGTGTGTGTGTGTGTGTGTGTGTATTTAGCTACCTTAGTGATCGCGACAATCTTTATGATACACACACCGCTCATGGTGACACGAATGGTGACATTATCGGTGTCGTCATACTCAGATTTATTTTATATTTGAAGTCATTAATCTCATGAAAAAAATGAAGGTTAGACTGAGGTACTTTTGGTCTTGTTTGTTTTTTTCTAAAGGTTAAATGCCGCCATCCACAACTGAAAATATAAAAATGTCTCGGTTCCAAGGTCGCCAAACATGTGTGCGTGTGAACAGATAACTGTTTTTTTGTTCATGATTATGATTATTTCTGTGAATCATTATAAATTACAGACTTTAAAAAGCATGAAAATCGTTCCTTGCTGTTCTTTCATGAGGTTGGTGATTAAATCATAACCACCAACTTTTAAAGATTTACGTCACTCAGCCAAGATCAATAGAATTGGAAAACTTAAAAACATAAGCACTGCTAAGAATTTTGTCAAATTCGTTGTCAGTACAATACAAAGTGCTTTCTGAATTTTTTACTACGCTTGAGAAGTGGGAACCCAATGAATAACGAACTTTGTGTGTAGGTTGATTGAGTACCAAATTAAGAATAATTTTATTTAAAAAAAAGCCTAAAGTAGCAATTTATTTTTAAAACTTAATCGCAATTGGTGTCCACTTAAGTAGAGAAAAATCACTTTCAGTAATTACTGTACAGCCAAGGCACTTAAGCTCTTTGGGATTGCACATTTAGGTTTGTATTGTAGTCGATACCTTTCAGGTGAAATTTTAAACAACATTAATTTTTATCCAATATATTTAGTCAGGCAAGTACTTAAAAATTCACGCCACAAACACAATTAGTATAACCTCATCATTTAAATGACCAACAAATTATATTTTGCAGTTGGCATAAACTAAAAATTTTTCTCTTTGTTCACGGTATTGGTTTAATCTGCGTATGTGGTCGTCTCAGTATGTGCACAAAAATTTCTTAGTAATATTATTGTACATTCACATATAATAAGAACATTTTGAGCGAAAACGCTTTACAGTTTGGTCATTCAAACCGATTGCACATAAATCACTACTCCATCTATCAATGATGGAAAAATATGTACGTTACAAATGTAAGTTTTTTATACAGTCATCTTATCTGGATTGTTTTTAATTCAATGTCGCTAATTTTACATAAATGAAGTGGTTCGAATTCTCATAGTGTTGAACGTCTTTTGCGCGAAATTATTGTACTATCAGTGTTTCCCAATCATGTAAATTCGCGGCACCTTGAACTGTCATCGACCAACACAAAGTGTTATAAACCCATTTTTTTTTATCTGAGTAGTTTCCTGATGCGTACTAGGATGACTGAAAAGAAAGCTTAACTCCCTTTTCATAATTTAGTTTCTACAGAAACTCGTTTATCATGTGGGAAGGGTTAGAAAATTGTAGCTCGTACAAATGTTGATAAAAGCCAACAGAACTGAAATAGCACTATTTAATATCACTGGACGTTGATCCCTCACCCATTTATGCGACAGATAGAGGACTAGTTTGTCCTTAACTCCCGCCGCAAGTAGGTCACCTTTTGCCTTTCTACGTCAGCTTCCAGGGCAACGAGCGCGCGGACGCTACAACAAGGGACGTGTCTTCCTTGCTTTTTGACTTGGACACCGAACTTCATGTAGTTTTCTTAGGATAGGTCTGGGGATTTCCTGAAGGACCTGGAAACCTCGGTCAGCCCGTGACCGTTCTGGTGCCCCTGCTTATAGCCACACTCCCACCTACTGTATAAAGGGGGATCTTACCCCATCACTTCTCTTGGCTTTCCTCGCATTCACCGTTGCACGCTCCCGACTACTTCCCATTTGTTGGGAGACCACGCCTGTACCAAAGGACTCATCGATCTCATGCCCTCCATTTAGAAAACCAGGTTGGACCTCTTACTCTCCCCGTGCTCTTTCTCCTTTACTTCGTCTTTTTAACTGCTTCTCCTCTCCTCTAACTTCTCGGCGCAATATGACCCCGGCAGTAGAAGCGGTGGTCAATCACCGATATTCCCTTTCCTTCACTTTGCGGCGAAGTAGTATGACCGCAAAATGTTAGAGTGCAATTGCATACAATGTTGATCATATGAGTGGCAGTGCCAACCCCCTCCCCCTAGTGCCACTCACCCCCATGTTGCAGGGTGCCAACCCCCTCCCCCACCATCCATGGTGCCAGTGCAAAAAAAAAGAAAAAAAGGGGGAATCTCCCCAGCTGCAACAAGCTGGGGGAATCCACCTAACCTAAGAGAGAGAGAAGAGATGTTGGGGGAGAAGGTGGGACGGCCTCACCCCCCAAAGGGCTATACCTAGCTTAGGAAGGTAAGAGAGAGAGAGAGAGAGAGAGAGAGAGACATAGAGAGCATGTTTTCACCTGGATTGCCAGACGCATAAGAGCTCAGGGTACTATCATTTGGCTTAGAACTCGAAATCCGCCAGTTGGCTTAATCAGACACTTGGTATAGAAGCCAGTGCCCCCCAGGCATATCAACCAGTTGGCAGAGTGTGTGTGTGTGTGTGTGTATATATATATACACACCTCGGTGGTGTAGTGGTTAGCGTCGCTGACTACGAATCCATCGGCCCGGGGTTCGAGACCCGCTGACAGCAGCCAGCGCGCAGCAAAACCCAGGTGTTCATCCTTCCACACAATAAAGAAAGTGGTTGGTAGATACATGGGTACGCTGGGTGGCCTAGTGGTTAAGACGCTGGGCTGTTGGTGGGGCGTGGTTCGAATTATACGTTAAATTGTAGGTCTAAGTTGGAGTGAAAGCTTGACCTTCGTCAGAATGAACAATTCGGGCGGAAGCTAACCAAAGGTTATATATACTGTATATATATTAACTTTTGAGCAACCATTTGCTTTAAAAGCGCACACACATACACCCCCGACTATATATAAACGTTCATAGATTCCCTATTATTACACACACACACACACCCACACACACACATACTCCCTTGTATGTACATTAATATTCATTTTTATGGTTAATTATCCGGAATATTTTCTCCAATCGCCATCCTGTAATTTCAAATATTAAATGGTCATACGACTATATATATATATATATATATATATATATATTATATATATATATATATATACAGTATACATATGTATATATATAATATATATATACTGTATATATATATATATATATATATATATATATATATATATATATATATATATATATATATATATATATATATATATATATATATATATATATATACTATATATATATATAGGTAGCCAAGTGCTTAAGACGCTCGGCTGCTGATGGGGCGTGGTTCGGATTCCACGTTAAACTGTAGGTCTAAGGTGGAGTGAAATATGAAAATAAAAACCCACTCTAATAGACAGAGTTTAGTTCCACAACAGTTTCGATGCCCACTGGCATCCTCCTCGGGTGGATACAGAAAAACGAATGAGTGGGTTTTTATTTTCATATTTTGACCTTCACGTAGAAAAAAGTTAAATTTGTTTTGCATTTATTGTGGAGTGAAAAGCTTGACCTTCGTCAGAATGAACAATTCGGTCGGAAGCTAACCAAAGGTGTATATTATATATATATACATATACACACACACACTATATATATATATCTATATATATTCCGTTAAAGCACATATCTATAATTAGTCGCTATTCAGATTTTAAAAATATATATTTCTAAACGTTTTTGGAATAACCTATTTGAAATTTCTGTTTTACTTGTCACCCTACCACGCAGGTGGGCGTTTTGTTCCACTAACTAGTGTTGGATCAACTCGCACCTGCATCAAATTCCAATGCTAAAAACTTTCAAACTACTTTTCTGAATAATCCGTTAGAGTTTTTAGTCTCTCCTTGTGTCCAGAAGGACGCATCGAACACCTGTATTAGGGTGTCCCGTTTTGGGCGAATCTCAAAGTTATTAATGTTTATCCCTCTCATATCGTGACAAATGATGATTTAAGTATGCTAACCAATTTTTAGACCGAAATAAAAAAATTTGACCCCCGAGCACTCGATTCGAAAATTTTAGGGTCAAATTTTTACAAAAATTTGAGTTTTGTCGATTTTATGCCTATAAATTCAATTTTAGACACTTATAAATGGTTTCATCCGATGCATATTAAAAAACGAATCATTTGACACCAAATTTATATAGATTTGGCTTAAAAATTTTGTTTTTATTTACTCTTCTTATTTTTTTCAGGAGTTTAGCTAGTCACCTAGTTCCCTAATGATTAACTATGGCTTCGAATGAACGAAAGTTAAGAAAAGATAAGGAACGTGATGATTCTGTTCTTGGCGATATCCTTCCTCATTTGGAACCACACAGAGGGGGACTTTTTCCCTCAAATGGAGATGTTCTTCGTCACTTTTAAAGTCTAAAAAGAAACTCCATGAGGAATAACTCAGTAGAGAAGACAATAAAAGTAGTTTTGGAAAAAGTTAAACGTTTTTGGATCCTAGCCAGTATACCTTCTAAAGATGTTGGGCGTCATCCGAGACCTAAACAGTTATTAAAGGACTTAATTAAAAAGAGAGATACTATTGCATGAATTGCAGAAAGTCCTAATTATAACAATAAACTTCAGGAATTTAACCAAGTTTTAAAAAAACTTTTTGACATCAGCCCTCAGAACGCTGAAGAAATTATAATGAAAAATCCACTAAGAAGTAATGAAACGAAAATTTGGGATGTTAAATTTCTGGAAGATCAGAGAGGAGAAAGGGAAATGTGCTTAGGAGGTCTAGATAAAATATATGAAAAGAAGACTAAAGCTAAAGCTGAAAGAATCCAAGAAATAAAAAACCGTGAACTAAAAGAATCACAAAGAAAAACAATGCCTGGAACCAGTGGCGGCTCGTGACTTTCAGTTATGGGGGTACTGCCTCAGAAATTGCGAACAATTGTGTCGATTATATATATATATTTGAGAGAGAGAGAAAGTCGAATAGATAAATAGATAGCTACTCACTACTCAGTCATAAAAATAAGTAAAATAATATCATAAAATCAAGTATAGGGTACTTACGCTTAACGGGTAATTTCGAATTTGCCAAAAATTTTATTTATAAACAAATTCCATTCTTCTGTTTTTATTCTGAGCGAAAAGGTCTATTACTTTTTCATTTAAATTCTGTGTACTGTTGATCAAATTTTTCTCTATTAAAATCATTGCAAGAGCATTTAGTCTTTCCTGATTCATAGTGCTCCTTAAGAACGTCTTTATTCTTTTTAATGTTGAATGGCAGCGTTCGGCCTCGGATGTAGTCATGGGGATGGTCAAAAGAATTTTTATGAGCTTAGCTAGTTCTCCAAGAACATCTACTAGATTATTTTCAGTGATAAATTTCAGCAGATCAATTAACCTGTCGTAATTGTGCATATCAGGTCTACTGTAGAAAACTTGTAGTTCAGTAAGAAGCTTTTCTTTTTCAATCATGGGATATGCCTCAGTGGTCACCGTTACCTCTTCCATAGGCATTTTCATATTATAGCTATCGAAGTTTTCCTTGGTAAACAGCTTAGCAGCTACTAATTGTTTGGTAAATGAATACCTCTCAGCTATGTCAACACATACGCAGTCGCACACTTCCTTTGCTTCAACCATGAGTGTTTTTGAAGGATTTTCACAGTACTCCGAATTTCTTATTTTTAAAATGGCATTGTTGAAGTTTGCTATATATTCTTGTACTTCACATGAGTCAATAGCTCGAGATTGCATTTGATTGTAAATGACTTCTACGTGAGGCATTATCTGATGAAAAAGTTTCAACCAAAAGATGAAGTTTTCTTTATTCAAAACGTGCAAAATTCCTGTTGCTTCTGAAATAGTTTGATCTGCGTTTGCTGTCGACTGTATTTCTTCAAGGCATTTTTTTAAGGGTTCGAAATTTTCATAGACGCGGTTTACGGTGTGTATATGAAAATTCCATCTAGTAGGGGATGGACGAGGAATGCGGCTGGCCATATGTTTCCTTAAGATAGAGAGACGAAGTGGTGACCTGGAGAAAAATGTTGGTATAGCCGAGGTTAGAAAAGAATATTCTTGAATTTCGGGTAGTACTTGCTGCATTTTTCATAATCAGATTCAGTTGGTGGGCATAACAGTGAATGAAGTGTGCATTATTGTAAACTTTTTTAATTTTAGCCCGAACTCCCCCTTTTTTTCCTTTCATGACATTTGCGCCATCAAATGTCTGAGCAATTAGTTTCTGCTTGTTTCCCTCGAGAAGAATATCTAGCTCATCTAGAATGCACTTAGATAGTCCTTCTGCCGTTTGATTTTCCGGAGTAAAGAAACCCCAGAAGCGCTCAAAGACTTCCTCATTCAGCTCGTATCTCAGAACAATAACCATTTGAGTGTGTTCAGAAACATCAGTTGTGTCATCAGCCATGACCGCCACAAACGAAGCTTCTTTAATTTCTTTTTTTATTTGATTGCGGGATACCTGCAGCACACAGTCAAGAATATCATTCTGAATGGTTTTGGAAACGCCCTTGAAGACTGTGTTGCTTTCTAAATGTTTTTTCAAATCGGGATCTAATTTTGATGCGAAATTAATTAATCCCCTGAATACACCTGGATTTGCCGAATCATCTTTTTCATCATGTCCACGTAAAGAAATCTCAAAATTTCCGCAGAATTTAATGCAGTCTATTATTTTCGACAATATACAGGGTGTCCGAGAATTATCTGTACAATTTTTGGCTGTTATTAAAAGTCAACCATGAAGTGTAGAAATTCCAGTTTGTCCCATTTTACAGGAATCTCATTAAGTTTTTTCTGATACCAAGTTTTGACAAGTTTTTTAGAAATTCCAGTGTGTCCGAAAATTATCTGTACAATTTCATCTTTTAATAAAATTCTTGATAACACACGTAAAATTCTTAAACAAGATTATTTAGAATCTGTATTTTGAAAAGTTTCTTCTATTAAAGTAACGTTGTTACAAACATTCGATATGTGCACCATCAGTGATTCGCAAAACATTCAATCGATAATCCAAATGTTGCCATGTACGCTGCAGCATATCCACATCAATTCGCTCAATAGCAGCTGTGATTCTTGCTTTTAAATCATCAATGTCTGTCACCCGCGTACAAAAAAGAAAAAACTTGTCAAAACTTGTTATCAGAAAAAACTTAATGAGTTTCTCTGTAAAATGGGACAACACTAGAATTTCTACACTTCATGGTTGACTTTTAATAACAGCCAAAAATTGTACAGATAATTCTCGGACACCCTGTATATTTCACGATTTTTGGTAACTTTGTTATGTTCGATAACACTGCCCAACAAAAAATCATTTTTTGCTGCTGATTTAATTCTAAGACCTGTTTCTGGATAATATTGATGTGCTGATTTCAAAAATCACCTTAGATTTTGTCCATCACATCAGGTTTTCGTGCAATGCAATATGCCTATTTTGGGTGATCCATGAAGGGCGCTTATCAAAATTGATGATTTTTGAGACCTGTTAACAGTTGTTTTGCTGTTAAAATTTTATCTGTGGAATACGCAAATCTGTGCATTAAATCTAAAGGTCATGTACAACATATTAAAATCTTGGGTATCTGTGATTTCCCCAGGTGTGAGCGTGACGTCATGATCTGAGAGAGATTTCCCATTGGCGGAGTGAGAGCAGCCGGTTCCGCTAGTGACGTTACTTGTAAACTTTCAGCAGTTGGGTTGCAACATGAGCATTAAAGTTCACTATCTCAACAGTCATCTGGATAAATTTCCAGAAAATCTTGGTGATGTTAGTGAAGAGCAAGGTGAAAGGGGTGCTCTTCCAATATGTGCTCTACCGCGAAAATTTACATTCCAATACGTGATCTACCTTAGATTATTCGGATTAGCAGCAGGTACGTTAGTTAGCCTTATAAGGCTAACTAACGAAAATATCACGACTTAACCTAACCAATCGTCAAGGGCGTATAGTTGACCTAACGATTGGTTAGGTTAAGTCATGATTTTCGTTAGTTAGCCTTATAAGGCTAGTTTCACGGTAGAGCACGTATTGGAATATGGTAGATCACAGTTTCGCGGTAGAGCACATATTGGAAGAGCACCGTGAAAGGTTCCACCAAGATATCAAAGTGATGGAAGAACGATACCAAGGAAGATGAGATACCCATATGATGGCTGACTACTGCTGGAGCCTGCAAAGAGATTGTCTTGACATCTCTCATTCTAGGAAGTCCTATAAGAGAAAATTTATCAGCACTGAAAAGTAAGAAAACAAGAAAAAGACAATGTTAAGAAAACTGGTCCCGTGCTTGCTTTAACATGGATTCATTTTTTGCTTATTTAAACACTTTTAATCACTTTATGTGTCAATATTACCATTGTATATTAAAGTTCACTCCCTGCACAATTGTTTACTTTTCCATGCTATTCTGAGTATGTAAAAACTTATTTTTTGAAAAGAAAAAAAATTGGGCATAACCCTGCCAAAATGCGATATCTCCAAAATATCCGTATTTGATTGCTCGAAAACCTGACGTGATAGGCAAAACCTAAGGTGATTTTTTAAATCACCACACCAAAGTTACCTAAAAACAGGTGTTATAATTAAATCAGCAAAATTGGTGCTGGGCAGTGTAATCGAGAGTTTGTAAGCCTCACTAAGTTTTTCTTTGATATTTACCGTTCCTAAAAGTGACAGGGAAATCACATTATCAATATGCTTCTCTGAACGCTCATGCTTTTCAGATTTTTCTTTCATTTTGTTTATATTTGTAAAACAACTTTTTGTCCACGTCAAGTCACCACTGATAATAGAATAATTGAAATTTCAAAAACAAAAAGTCACTTGCGAAAAAAATATTCTAAGAAATGAAAGCTATATATTGTAAATAATCCAATTATTATATAATTAACTTCAATCTCACGACAAAAAATAAATGATAACGAATCATTGATAAGTGCAATTCGGAAATTAAATTTCGAATTAGCAAACGATACAGCAACACAACTACCACGTCAAACAAACAAATCGGCACTGCTCTGTCCACAGTGCTTTGGATCCTCTTAAACCCGCGATTCTGACTCGCTCTTCGTACGTCCGCCACCGAGGTTTCAAGCGTTTCGAACAAAATCTGGAAATGTTAAGTACGCAGTTCCACGGGAAGGCTGAAGCTACTTTCGTGATTCATTCGTTCAGCATTGAAATAGTTTAAGGAAAAAAGGATATAATCCGATTTAAAAACTCAAAGTTCATTGAAAAAAAACAATCAGAGAGGCTATTTTAAATATTTAAATATAAAGATCATAAGATCATGGGGGTGCTGCAGTTCCACAGTGCCTACCTGCGAGCCGCTCCTGCCTGGAACATCTAAAATGAATATGGTCTATCAAGAAAATTCGTCTTCAGAATCGGAGCAAGATGATCCAGAATTTAAACTTTCGAGTGCGAAAAAGGGCCCTAAGCGTCAAAATATTATGAAGTCTTCTAAAGTTATCAATATAGCTGACAGATTAAACTTGCCATTAAATCAAAGAACAGCTTTTGCTGCTACTGTGCTTTCTGCCTGTGATATAGATTTAGAAACAGTCAGCCTGTCCAGAACAACTTCTTGGAATGCAGGAAAGAAAACTAGGGAGAATACATCTAAGAAAGTGAAAATCGATTTTGAGCCTCCAAATTTCTCTTCGCTCCATTGGGATTCTAAAATAGTTACAGAATTGAGAGGTGAAAAGAAAGAACGGTTGGCTATTTTAGTTTCGGGAATGCCAAGTGCGAAGGAAGGCAAAATTTTAGCAGTTCCAGATATCCCTGATGCTACTGGATTTTCTCAAGCCAAAGCCACTTTTGAAGCTGCTATGGATTGGAACCTTGAAGGAAGAGTGGTTTCGTTGGTTTTCGATACAACCGCATCGAATTCCGGTTGGATCAATGGTGCCTGCAAAAGACTAGAAGACTTATTAGGACAGAGGATACTCTGGTGCGCATGCAGGCATCATATATTTGAAAGAATTTTGAATGATGTTTTTAAAGTAATATTTGGCAAATCAATATTACCTGATCATGAAATTTTTCAAAAATTTAGACAAACTGTATGGAAGAATTTGGATACGAGCAAGAAACATAAAACATTGGAAACAACAAACAGATACTTAAAGAATAAAATTGAAGATGTAACAAAATATCTTTATGAAATCCAGCAAAATGAAGATAGCAATGTATTACTTCACGGGGATTATAAAGAAAGTGCTGAGTTATGCCTACAGATTTTGAATCAAACTCCACCAAAAGGAATTCGTTGGCTTCATCCTGGAGCCTCGCATCGTGCTAGATGGACGGCTACAATCATGTACAGTATTGTATAAAAATGTTTGCTTTTAGTGATCAAATGGGTTACGCTGAAAATATGGTGAATAAGCTGGAAAGAGTATGCAAATTTATAGTAATGATATATATCAAAGTTTGGGTGTCATCTACAAAAGGAGTTGAAGCACCTCAAAATGACCTGCAGTTATATCACGACTTGCAAGCATACAAGAAAATCGATGAAGTAGCAAACCAGGCTATTAAGGCCCTTGATCGCCACCTCTGGTATGTTACTGAAAAAATGGTACCGCTTTCTTTATTTTCAGAAAATTTAAGTGGTGAATTGAAGACCAAAATTGCTAAATCAATATCGAAATTTGAGAAGCGAGGATTTTCTAACCGACGAGGACCACCAACATTTCCTACACTTAACCCTTCCACGAGACTTCCGGATCTAGCTGGGCCAAACTCATGGCTCTTCTTGAATTTATTCAATTATTCTGGTAACTGGCTTAGAAAATCTGCAAACGAATGGAAAGATGATGAAGATTTCAAAAGAATGAGTAATTTTGTACACTATATGAAAGTAGTAAATGACACGGCCGAACGAGGTGTTAAATTAATAGAAGATTATGCTAATTCGATCACTAGAGATGAAAAACAAAAACAATATCTGCTACAGGTGGTTGAAGACAATAGACAAAAAAGTGCCTGATTTCAAGAAAAAAACATTAACCAAGTATGTCAGAGATTAGGGCGCGCATTCGAAAAATCGAAAATAAATTCTTAGTTCTTTATTTTAAAAGGAAGATTTTAGGTTTATGGAGTTTAGTACTTTTTTTTTCATTGCACTTGTTTTATATTTTTTCTCATCTTGTTTTAATTTTATAATTGTGTAATGTCTTTGTATCGAAATTTGATCTTTACTTTCTGTAAGGAATCAAAAATGTTGTCCCAGTTGAAGTTTTAGTCATTTTTTATGAAAAGAAAGTTTTAGTTTTTTTTGTAATTTTCTTATGTAGAGGAAGCTTTTGTTTTTCTAGTCCATAAAAGAGGGATATTTTTATTATTTTTACCATTTTTGTTTGATAATTAAACGGAAAACGATTAATTTTCTTTTATTTGCCTTGTTTATTTAATAAACTTGAAAGCAGCAAGAGAAATACTCCAAAAGTTTTATAAAATGCCTTAAAAATATTTAAAAAAATCATATAAACACAAAATTTTTAAGCCAAACCTATATAAATTTGGTATCAAATGATTCATTTTTTAATACGCATCAGATAGAACCATTCATAAGTGTCTAAAATTGAAATTATAGGCATAAAATCGAAAAAACTAAAATTAAAAAAAAAATTTGACCCTTAAATTTTTGAATCGAGTGCTCAGGGGACAAATTTTTTTATTTCGGTCTAAAGATTGGTTAGCATACTTAAATCATCATTTGTCACGACATGAGAGGGCTGGACATTAATAACTTTGAGATTCGTCCAAAACGGGACACCCTAACCTGTATATTGGGAGACGTATCGATAAGAAATCTTGCACTAATGACTCTCAAACAGTGCGTACAGCGAAGCGTAAATTTTAATCCCAAACAGCATTCGCCTCCCTCCTCTCTCTCTCTCTCTCTCTCTCTCTCTCTCTCTCTCTCTCTCTCTCTCTCTCTCTCTCTCTCTCTCTCTCTCTTTCTTATGTCTCTGTTCCATTTCTGAAAATCATATAACTTATACAATAAAGATTTTAAAATCGACAGGTAAAATTTCGACCAATACGACTCTTACATAATTTTCAAATAAAATTAACTCTTAACTCATTCTAATAATTATACTCATAGAATGTTTATGATTGTCATCTGATTTATCCAGTCTTAATTAACATAATTCGTTTCTTTTTATAACAACTTTGTAAAAGTGTACATCAAATCAGGGTGCATGATTCACCAGGAGCAAGAAGATGCTGTATGTGCGGGTAAATCACACAAACACACACATAAGCACACACAGACACGCACACACCGACTATATATATGTAGCGGATCGACAAGAAATAGACCAAGATTTGGCGCGAAGTCCTACGTCACAGGAACTACGTATAAAAGCGAGCTTCCACTCACACTCACTCTCACTCACTCGTACTCACATTATCGAACGTGAGCAACACGTCCACCAACCGCCTTCCGGCCCCCTTGCTGGGGGCGCGGCCTGCTACTTTCTTCAAGGCCTACAATTTATCATCAAGTAAGATCTACAGACCGCCTGCAGAAGCAATCCTTCGAGGCCCAACCGGAATCGCTTCGGGTCTGCGGTTTGCCGGGTCGGCCTTCAAGTTTCCCCACATTCCTCGAGATATATTCAGCACCACGGGCCTGCGCCTGCAAGATCATTGAAAACCGTCCTGCACCTCAAGAAGTAACATCACCTCAGGCTTCCGTACGAAGCCTACATCCATCATCTCAAGAGGCTTAACGGACAACGACAACTCGAATCTACGTTAATAGGTTCGTCTTCAACCCGCCTTCAACAGGGTTACATCGTCCTAAGATAAGTACCTCATATTCTAGGTACTCTTGTGAAGCCTACATTAGCCTACCGCCGAACGGTATGCTATACTCCCAAAGTGTAATCAAGCGTTCCAACTGACTCTCGTGAAAGAACGCAGTAGGCCTGTCATCCAATTCGTGTCATTTCAATACCGTAATTCCGCGTATCATCCGTTATTATGTTCAATTCATACATTTATGTGTTAACTAAATATTCTCTTGACGTAATCATTTAACATCACATAATGGTCTTATATATAAATGATATTTGTGTAATCATTGTCAAGCATTTCAATCCATTATTATTAGGCCGCATCAATTATTCTATGTGCATCCATGCAATCATTTAGCCTACTTAATCAGTGTCACGTATTCTATTCAATGTACCAAACGCACGTGCATTCTTTATATCATTTACTAGGCCCATTCAATGTTCCACGTCGCATGCCATTTACATACCATCGATGAGTACATTACTTATTACGTGTCAATTAAGCTATTAACATTTCATCTTATTAGCTAAGTCTATGTCATAAGCATAACGTAAAACTATCAATTAATTACTGTCAATTCTTTGTTATATCACAGTGAATAAATAACGGCTTTATTTTCATAATAAAATACAAAACCCATAAGGTGTCTTTTATAACCTTAATATTAATTTGCTTGGGTGTAAACCAAGCTGGTGACCCTCGCTGCCATACTGTCACTTCCAATAGTATGGTGGGCCTAATCGAATAACCACTTATTCCAATCGGTGATACTGTATGACATCATAACTTATTAACCCAGCCTTTCATTAATAAGCAATCAGTCATTGCATCAATTAATCATTAGCATACAATCAATTCATTATCACCTTAAACGGCTAAAAACTAGGTCCACTATATTTTTTTTTTTTTAGTTCAGGAAGAACCGATTCGCCTCTATTTAAAGGGCATATCTCAGCGGAAAAACAAAGAAAAAGTGAGAGGAAAGACAGAGGAAAAAGAAAGGGTGGAGGGGACAGTCGAAGTGGAAAAAGACCAAGGATGACAAGGACTGCAGGGTCGAGCCCCATCATCCTTGGGTGCTAGGGCCGGGAGGGCGCACGTGAAACCTCCAGGAACAAGCACGTACAAACGAGCACAAAGAGCACTCAAGAGCACGAGCTTAGAACCCCCTTGCGGGGAGGTCCACTATATATATATATATATACTCATAGATCTTCGATGAGATAAATCGAAGTTAAACTCGAGCAATGTTGTTTATACTCGTACTAAAAGCCAATATATATATATATATATATATATATATATATATAATTGTATGCTAAATTCATTTATAGTCTTACCGATTTAATTTATATCATAAATCATTGGTCTAAGAAACATAACAGCTGATAATTTATTTCCATTATGTATATATATATATATATATATATACTTTGAGTAAATTGCCGAATGATTGCTACTCAGGTTTTTCAAAAAAAAATTCGAGATAACCTATTTGAAACACCTGTTTTACCAACGGAGTTTTAACGTGTATCGGCGCCAGATTGATGGATGGGGACAGATAATATCGACTCGCTAATAACACTAGCCAACAAGTATTTTTCATCAGATATAATTATAAATGGGCTAGAGAGCTGTTGGGACGCCGATTCTAAATCTGTTTCCGGTTTTCCTCTAGCACGTATAGTTTTCGAGAGGAGACCGATCATAATATATATAATAAATATAATATATATATATATATATATATATTTATATAATATAATGCTATATAAAATATGCATATAACTATATATAATATAATATATAATACTATATATATACACCATATATAATATGCGTCCTTTATATAATATAATAACATAGATAATATGTGTCCTTTATGTAATAGAATAATATACTGTGTATACTATGCGTCTTTTATATAACATAATAATATATATAATATGCGTCCTTTATATCATATATGTAGCGGAGTATTTTGTCGTTGCAGTTTAGGTGTCCCATAGCAGTAAACTCTACGGTCCAAACGAGTTCGTCTTTGATGAATTCCGTTCTAATGTTGGAACCCAAAATTCCTTAGGCCTGACATCACAGAGTGTGTAATCTTTCATACGCGGAGTAACCCCTTCGTATTCCCATGTACTCTCAAATTATTCTCCCTGAAATCTCAAAAATAAATAATCAAATGCGATACGTATATGAAAACATGTTTATCGCATGAATTCTTCGTCAGCATCACGCCACAAGGCGAGCGTCTGTAAACACTTCATTTTCATTCCTTTGATTAGTTAAGTTTTACTAAAATTCCTTTGCCATGCCCATAGATAAAGTATAATTCTGTCAACCTATACAGTGCCGTCTTCTCTTATCCTATACCCCCGAACGAAAACATCCAGGTTGGCAGGGAATAGTTCATTTTTAATGGGTTACCCCCTCAAATATAATTCTGCTCAAATTTTGATGTGAAGCGCTCTCATAGGCGCTGGCTGGGGAAACCCCTCCCGAAACCCCGTAAAGGAGTGGCACTCACTTCGCCTTGGCCCCGTCTACCTGTGATTGTCCCTGTGGCTACATCCTTTGTCATAGTTTTTTGTGAAGTGACACGCCTTTACCTTATAAATATTGCTTCTGCTGTGGTCTGTTAACATTAAGGAATTAAAAAAAATTTACTTGTACTCTTAAACGTGTTAATGAAATAATAAAAAGCCGAGTAAACGTGGTTGTTTCCATTCACCGTGAAATTTACTTGGTGCACTTGATTGCAAATTGTACACCTCCCTTCGAGAAGGGGTTAGTCAAGGTTATTCGATGGTGATCTTCCTTGACGACGTAGTTAACCGAGATAAGAGTGATAAAGAAGAATTTACAATTATTGTGGAAAGTAGTGTGAGCTTAGGAACGCTTGACGTTTTAAATGGTCGAAAGCCCTACGGATAAAATTCCTTCTACCCAGCGAGGGGACCATGTCATCGGATTAAGGCCATTGTCAACTTAAACACTCGTGCGGAGAACACGCACGACATTGGAGGTCCCACCGAGACGTTTTAGTAAAACCCGTCGTTCATCAGTGACTTCATGGAATTTATTTAATTCACTCCATCGTCGATTTTCACCCCTTCAATCAACGTTTGTCTACTTGGAAATTTTTCCATTGCAATTTCCTCTACGATCAACCGTTCGACCGTCTTCCCGTCGACGATATTCAACATGCGCCTTGTTTCTCTCGATGACGTCATGGTTGCGGATGACGTCATCTCTTCCTTCAACACACACAACTGACGCATGACGGTATGACCTTCAAATCGAGAGGAGGCAACCAGCCTCGTTTATGGATCGAGTTTTTAAGTATTTACTACTATTATTAACTTTTATGATTATTCCTTTTAAGAGTGAACCAGTGAAGTGACTTCGGATCAAATGTAGAATTCGGACCCCAGCCTTCTTTAGTTAGCTTTATAAGGCTAACTAACGAAAATATCATGACCTAACCTAACCAATCGTCAAGGGCGTACAGTTAACCTAACGACTGGTTAGGTTAGGTCATGATATTTTGTTAGTTAGCCTTATAAAGCTAACTAAAGAAGGCTGGGGTCCGAATTCTACATTTGATCCGTGACTTCAAACACTTAATCAATTTTCTTAATTATCACTTTTTATTTAATCAGAGTAATTTTAATTAACTGTTGGATAGTGTAATACATAATACAGTACTAATTAAACGTTGTCATTTATTCCCGTATTGATGTTTCCCTAAATTTTAAACTTGTTTTCTAAAGTATCTGCATTTTAGATTAGGTTATTAATTAATAGACTATCATTCTAAACTTTGTTGGGGAGAATGAGTGCGATCAGTCATAATACTGATACGTATACTGTGTGTGTGTGTGTATATATATATATATATTCATAACGCATTTTTAAATTTTTTTGTAGTAACCGGTTAGGTTTTTATTTTTTTTATTTGAACTTTTTCATTAATCTTAGTGAAAATTTGTTTATTATTGTTATACTGTAGCTTTTTTTTCTAGTGTGATTTTGAGCCCGTCTGACCGAAGTTCGACCCTTGTCTACGGCGTTGGGAGATTCAAAAAAAATAAAAAATTTGCGTTACACTCATTTTTGTTCTTTAATACGTACCTCGTAACTATAACCAATTTGTTTCATTATTTATCTCATTTTTTAAATTCAAACTACTTAGAATTTGTTCCATTTTTTTTCTCATTTCTTGTTTTTTACGTGTTTATTTTTTTGTTTTTTCACACACACACACACACACACACACTTTCGTGACAACGACAACGATGTCCAAACCATTACCCCCCCTCGTGAAATACACTAATGTTGGTCTCGTAACTCCCTCTTCATTACTGAAACGTACCACTGATGTCCTTCATTTTCGTGGTCGCGTTAATAATAAATTTGTGGAGCCCTCCCTTAAGGAGTGGTTCGGTAAAACTGACGATTCGTTTAGGGGTTGTCAGGCTTCAGATGCCGATAAAATCGGTTTTGCTTTCGATACTTGTGACCCAAATCCTGGTGACGCCGCGCGCGTCCGCACTTTTCTCATAATTGGTCCAATGGACTAATATATAACACCAGTACACATTTGAAAACTTGTCGATCGATTTTTACAAACTAGTTGGTGATTCTATATAATTTGAGTGCGCTGATCTCAAAAATATAGTTAGTTTTTCCCTATCACGTATGGTTTTCTTACTACAGGTTGTGTCATAAATCCCCCATTTATCCCCAAATGTGAACCATCTTATCGAGACCAACATTGGATTGCACATGCTAAACCATAAATTTTGTTGTTATAGACTACAGTAACGCTTACATAATAATTTAGTGTAAATATACTGTATATAACAACCAGTCCCGTTCCCAGCAAAATACTCTCTCCCCTCTCATCAATGGGTGGTTAACATTTGGGGACAGATGAGGTATTACAACACCCCTTGTAGCACGAAATCTTTAGGTGATAGAGTAAAACCTAATTAAAGCAGAATTAAATAGCTCCTAGCTCTTGGACAAGCATATTGCTTGTTTATGAAAGAATACAAAAATAATTGAAAGAAACAAAATATATTTACCTTCTTTACTTGCAAGCATTTCAGGACTTATTCCAAAGACTTAAGACTACGAAGGTAGATCTGACTAATGACGACTAAACCGGTGCTTCTTTGATGTTTTCTTATGCTGTGCGTTAGGCTGATCTCGTTGCAGACACCAGCAGTAATCCGCCATCATATTTGTATGCCATCTTCCTTGATATCTTCTTTCCATGGTTTTGATGTCCTGGTGAAATCGTTCCCCTTGCTCCTCACTGACATCTCCGAGATTTTCGGGAAAACGGTCAAGATGCGAAAATAAGAAGTGAACTTTCAGGCTCATGTTGCAGCCTAAGGCGCAAAACTTTTTCAGCATATTTTCCACCAGTCTTTCATAATTTTGGCTTTTGTAGTTTCCCAAGAAGTTTTCAACAACATCTTTGAAACCAAGCCATGCTTCTTTTTCTTTATTGGTCATTGTGTTCAGGAAATGATCGTCCGTCAATAACTTTCTAATCTGAGGACCTATAAAAACACCTTCCTTTATTTTCTCGTAGCTAATCTTTGGATATTTTGAACAAATGTACTTGAAACACACCTTCTCTATTCAATGCTTTGACATACTGCTTCATCAAGCCTAACTTAATGTGCAAGGGTGGTAGGAGGATTTTATTTGGTTCAACTAGATGTTCATGTAAAATGTTCTTTGATCCTGGGATAAGATTCTCGCTAGGAGGCCAAGTTTTCCTCTTCCAGTGCTGGTCACGTGCTCGACTATCCCATTCGCAGATGAAACATGGCATCTTAGTGTATCCTGATTGCTGCCCAAGTAACATGCAAAGGACTTTCAGATCCCCACATAATATCCATCTGTGATTTTGATACTGAATTTTTTCCAGAAGCAGTTTCATGTTATCATAGGTCTCTTTTAAATGAGTAGAATGGGCCACTGGGATTAACGCATATTTG
Source organism: Bathynomus jamesi (assembly GCA_023014485.1). Taxonomy (NCBI): domain Eukaryota; kingdom Metazoa; phylum Arthropoda; class Malacostraca; order Isopoda; family Cirolanidae; genus Bathynomus; species Bathynomus jamesi. The sequence goes on from JAJOZX010001856.1 coordinate 148,051, forward strand.
TTACCGTTGTGCAGTAACACTCCTTTTAGACTGGTTTAAGAGGAATCTATAAACAACCTCCAGTCACTGGTTTGGTATTCGATACCTAGCTTGCACACTAATCTTGCGATGTCTTTGCAAAATACCAAGGGACCATCTTCTTCGAAAAAAGGCACGAAGTCTTTCTCACGATTTATGTACCAAGTGAAGTATGTGTTGGATGCCAATAAATTGTTCTCCTGCAATCTAGACCCCAAAAGTTCTGCAGAGTCCTTAGGCAGATTCAAATCCCTGACTAAGTCATTTAGTTCGGCTTGGGTTAATGGTTTAGGAGGATCTCGGTCAGCTGTTGGCTGTTCATAATCATCATCATTGTCTGGATTTGGAGCTGAATCAGAATCTGAATTGTATTGATCCAGACTCTCGGGTGGGCGAGGAATAGGAACTTCTGGACCATGGGGTACCGGCCTTATTGCAGATGGAGGACTTGGGTATTGAAGGCTCTCTTTATTCTTTGCATTATAACCTTTAACATTGCAAGAACAGAAGTAGCAGTCGTCGGTATGGTTTCTAGACTCGCGCCATACAATAGGGATCCCAAATGGCAAACTTTTCTTTTTACCTTTGCTCCAATTCCTTAGTGCCGCAACACACGTAAGACAAACCTCGTGTGGAGCCCAACTTTTGTCTTGATCTCCTAATTTAATTCCAAAATAAGCATGATAAGCTCTCTTAATGAAGGTCGTTACATTTGTCCTTTGTTTTACAACAACATACCGACCACAAATATAACAAAATATGTCTGGACTATGGGTACATCCTCTAGAAGCCATTATTAAAATTTTAAAGACGTAATGTTAGAATTATCTATCTGAAAAATATGAAAAAACGAAATTAATTAAAGATAAAAAAGGTAAAAAATTACAAAACGCCCCAAAATTGTTTTGCTAATAACTTTAAAACTGTGGGTGATAGAAAAAAACTGGTAGCATTTTTTAATTCAGCGCAGCGAACTGCTTCAGAAATCAGAATCACAACTCAAAATAAAGAAATTGATTTTCATGCAGACCGGTGTAATCTGTCTTGGGTAGGATTTAAGCGTTTCTGGTATGGAATATATAAAGGTGTGCATGAAATCACGGAGTATTGTGGCAGGCAGGGATCCGTCAAGTGGTTAGTTGACGTTAAAAGTCTAAAAGACAGCAGAACACGCCAGTTCTGGATTTTCCTTCATTCCCTTGTTCATGAGTCATGTCACTATCCTTCAGTGTTGCGTGAAAACGAATCTCCCAATAATGTTGTTTCTGTAGAGAATCGGAGTGATTCCGCTGACCTTTCTGGTCTGGGTAGAAAGGCGTTGAATGTACCTTATTCTGACCCACTTTCCGAATCTACTTCCTCTTTGAGTTCTGTCCGTTCGGAATCTCCAAAAAGTTATTATTTTATTCCCGAAATCGATTTCAAACTGCGTTGCCCAAAGGAGACCCTTTTAGGTCGTTTTGATCCTAAATGTTCGTAGTCTTCTTTCTGCGTCTATAGCGGGTAAATTGATGTATCCTCTCTTTAAAGAGCCGCCATCCATTCCACACATTCGGGATTCCGATGGTAACCTTATTCCTGTCCTTGCTGAAACTATACTTGCCATGTGGTTTAGTAATTGTCTTGTTTGTAAAGGTTTCTTGTTAGTCCCTCCAGAATATTGTCCCGGTTATGATTTAGTTAATGGCCCAGAATTCCTACGACCCAACGGATTCTATTTCGACTTTTCGGCTCGATGCTTCGTCGCTAAACGGGATAAAAGATTTCCCTCTCTGGTGCAATGCACCCGAGCAGGACCTTTATTGGGACGATGAAACGTCACCCTTAGAAAATTTGGTTAATCCTAACCTAACTTTTTTCTCTAACTCAGTTGTCTCTGAACCGTTTGTTTCGGCTTGTTCTTCAAATGAATTTCCTTCGAGGCTAGAACTCACAGACTCTCCTGAGAATTATTTTTGTGATGCATCTTGTAACACTGTTTGTGATGCTAATGTTCAAAACAGTAACGAAAACAATGAAATTGTTGATTTATGTAATTATAAAGGTACTTCTGCTGAAGGTCTTTATAATGAAACTTTTGTTGAAAGTCTTTATGATGGAAGTTTTGTTAAAAAAAAGTGTAATACCTACGTTAATGATCTACAGATCTACAGAAGCTAAGGCTAACAAAGACCCTAAGATCCACTCTAAGGTTAGCCCGAGAGAAAGGAAAGAGTAGCGGGTTAAGAGAAGAGAAGAGAATAAGGGGTTAAGTAAGAGCAACACCTATCACTCATGGGTTAACATTCATTCAGAAAAAAGAGGAAAAGTGTCTCACCATCATCATCCGCCGGCCACTGCCGACAAGTCAGAAAAATAGTCGGAGAGAATAGGAGAGGGGTGAAAGATGAAAAGAAGTAAAATAAGGACGCTTACAAACCATGCAAACACAGTCTTAACTCACTGTCATACCATGCAAACTACAAACATGCAAGAAAAGAGTTAGAGACATGCAAAGTAAGGAGAGGATAAGAAGAAGAAAAAAAAAAAAAAGTAGGTAAGTTAAACAAAAAGTGGGTTAGTTTACGCTATGAGCTACATCTACATTCGTGTTAGTCTAATTTTTTTTTTTTTTTTTTTAATAATTTTATTGCTGGCATCACACGCTGGCATGTCACAAGCTGGCATTCATCGTCAACAGACTCATCCTCGAGCACCACCACCAGAGCTTCTGTTGCTAACTTTGTTATTTTTTAAATTAAACAACGTTAATACCTTTAAAATATCTGTCAAGACGGTTCTTAAACATATTAACGCTGGTAGAATGAACGACTGACGCGGGAAGATTATTCCATTTATCAATTACTTTAAACGTAAAGAAGTTTTTAGCGATATTAGTAATAAAACGCCTGCCACGCAACTTAAATCCGTTATTGCGAGTATTACTATTATCAAAAGTGAACAATTTGTCAAAATTTACGTTATCGATGTTATTAACGATTTTGAAAACTTCAATAAGCTCCCCCCTTAATCTCCTAGTTTCGAGTGAATACAGGTCTAACTCATTAATCCTATCTTCATAAGGCTAATTGCGCAATGACGGAATAAGTTTCGTGGCACGACGCTGAACCCTTTCTAACCTATCAATATCCTCACGCAAGTACGGGCACCAAAACTGAAGTGCATATTCTAAATGAGGCCTGACTAGGGACTTGTAAAGGGGCAATATAATATCCTTCGATTTAAATTCGAAATTACGCGCTATGAAACCTAACATCCTATTAGCTTTTGCGCAAGACTCCAGGCACTGGTTCCTAACCTTTAAATCCTTAGATACGCGTACGCCTAAATCTACTTCCTCGTCAACGCTCGCTAACTCCCTATCATCCATCGTATACGCGTAATTATTGTTGCGAGAACCTATATGCAAAACTTTACATTTGTCTACGTTAAATTGCATCTGCCACTTATCTGTCCACTCCATAATCCTATTTACATCGTCTTGAATCCTATTTCTATCGTCCTCGTTAACAACCTTACCGCCTATTTTAGTATCGTCCGCGAATTTTGACACGTTACTAGTCAATCCTACATCTATGTCGTTAATGTAAATTACGAATAGCAATGGGCCTAACACTGAACCCTGTGGGACACCGCTACCTACATCTAACCACCCTGATTCACTACCATTAACTACGACCCTCTGTCTCCTAGCACGAAGCCATTCTTCTAACCAGTTAGCTACCTGACCGCGTATACCGTGCGCTTTAACCTTCGCAATTAGTCTCCTATGCGGAACTGTATCGAACGCCTTTTTAAAATCTAAATAAATAACGTCAGCTGCTCTATGCCTATCGTATTCGCGCACTATTTCGTTATAAAATTCTAACAAATTAGTTAAACAAGACCTATGGCGTCGAAACCCATGCTGACTACTATTAATCAAATCTCTACTTTCTAAGTGATCGATAATACGATCCCTAACTACGGATTCCAAAAGTTTACATACAATTGACGTTAAGCTAATGGGCCTATAATTGCTAGCTACCGCGCGGTCGCCTTTTTTAAAAATAGGCGTGGCGTTAGCTAATTTAAAGTCTTCAGGAATAATCCCCGTTTCGAGTGACTGATTAAAGATCTTCGTTAAGGGGCCTACGATAACTTCTTTCAAATCTTTCAAATGTCTGGGATAAAAAGCGTCAGGGCCTGGAGCCTTGCTAACTTTTAGCCTATCGATATAATGCGCAATCTCAGCCTCGTAAACAGTTATTTCATTCCAAAATAGTCTCGCTACTAAATGGAACGATATCATCCGTCGGGGACATTATTTACGTCTTCTACGGTAAAAACTGTCGCAAAAAAGTTATTGAAAATACCCGCCATCGCCTGAGCGTCAGAAGCCAAAGCGCCATTAACATCCACTAGAGGGCCTATGTTATTTTTACCGGCTTACGATTATTTACGTATTCAAAAAACTTTTTGGATTATGTTTACTATCCGCAGCTATAAGTATCTCTAAATTACGCTTGCATTCCTAACTGATCTTTTAACCTGACGTCTAAGCTCGATATATCTATTAAAGTTAGCTACCTGGCCATTACGCTTACTAAGTCTATACGCTCTATTACGCTCGTTTATAAACTCTCCTATTTCCCTACCCACCACTTCGGTCTACCACGATTACTAACGCGCTTGGGCCTACGAGGAATAAACTCCCTTTCAATATTCCTAAAACTTTCTTTAAACGCCACCCAACGCAAATTTGTGTCATTACCCATAAATAAGTTATCCCAGTCCACTACTCTCATCCTATCCGCAAACTATCAATTAGCCCTACGAAAATCAGGGACTTCTATTACGTTACTATCCTGAGTGTTTTCTATCAATAACTTAAACCTAAGAATTTGATGATCGCTACATCCTAAACTCTCGCCTACTTCTAAACCTTCGACTATATTCTCGCCGTTCGTCATCACCAAATCTAAATATTATCACCGCGCGTTGGTTCGGTAACTATCTGTCGTAAAAAGTTATCGTCCATAAACTCAACCAATCTCAAACCCTCTTCATTACCCGTAAAATTCTCGTAATTAACATTAGGGCAGTTAAAGTCTCCGACAATTATACTATTCCGATTGTCAATAAAATTACCAAGAAGTGAGTAAAATCTAGTATCTATATCGAGGGGTTGAACGGGAGGTCTATAAACAACAACAAAATAAAACTAATACTACGCGCCCTAACTTCAACACAGATCGCATTAATTGCTGCCGGAAAATCTAACTTAACCTCGATAGCCCTAAGGGAATTACGAATGTACAGCAAAACGCCGCCTCCAAATCTATGTAACCTATCATTAGTAAAGAGTTTAAAACCCGGTATCTCAAGTTCCCCCAACAAGTCCCGAGTCACGGTATTTAACCAAGTTTCAGTGATAGCAACTATATCATAGTTGCCGGAATAAATTACCGCCTTAAATTCATTTAATTTATTTCTAATACTACGCGCGTTGCAATAAAAACGTTTAAGTTATTTTTTACCACGGGCCCGCGTTTTAAACTATTTATCACGTCGGGCCCGCGTTTCCCGGACCCACAACGTTTAAAGAAGGCTTCGACCTATACAGCTTTCGCACGCTTTCGTCTATTAACCTACCTAGCCTAGCATTACCTATTTCATTAAAATGCACCCCATCTTTTATAAAAAGGCTAGGATCATTGAATTCGGACCACAGCTTTACGAAGGGTACACTTTCCTCAGCACAAATCTCTTCTAATTTATTATTCAAAAATATTGTTTTGGACGTAATTCTAAGACCCAACCCGTGCCTAGGGGTAATACCTAGAACTAAAGACCTATCTGACCTCGCCTTCAGGACCTAATTAACCCCCTATATCTCTCCAAAAGGTCAGGCACTCTCGTATCGGGCCTATACGAGTCGTTGCCTCCTACCATCGTCACCAACATTGAGTGACGGGAAGCAACGTCAACCCTATCCACTTCGTCTCTAACTCTGTCAACCCTGGCCCGTGGGAGACAGACCCTCCTCCTCTTGGTTGGATTCCGTTTAACGAATCTTTGTCCATGTGGCGCACTAAAGAATCCCCAATTAAAATAGTTTCCCCCTCATTCACGTCCCTTTCCAAATGGGCGAAAGGGTTCGAAACCTCGATAGGGGGGGGATTCCTATCACCTAATGTACGCGGCCTAGCTCCACCCTTAACCTCTCTAAATCCCTCGCTATCTACTACTCTCGGACTAACCTTAACCTCTTCCTCAACTCTATCTAACCTTCCCGACAAGCTACCTAAACTAGAAACTAAGTTACGCACCTCACTCTTCAAATTACTAACGTCTTCAACGTTAATATTGGTTCGGCTTCCGTCAACCGTAGCCCTAACCCTGCCATCATCAAGCGTTGCAAGTCTATCCGCTACCTCACGTACACTGCGTTTTATGTCCACTAATTCCTCCATGAACTCGCAAAAGAAACAAACTGATCTATCGGTAATCGCCACTGGACAGCCGTTATAATCCTTAAATTCCGAATACCACCGGTTAACCCTACACCTAACACACGACGCTTTCTGCGACGGCATCGCGGAGTTAAAAATTTAAACCGCCACAGGTATAAGTTAAATTAAGCCGGCACGCTAAGAAAACTTCTAAATCGCTAAAAACCACTAATATTCAATTACTTAACTATAACAATGTAAATTTAAACGCAAGTATATAAAATTCAAAAACTATCCAAAGTAAAATTCTCAGCAATATACAGAAGTAGATGCAAAATCAGGGAGCTCAGGAAATCATCATGGTCAGGACAACCATGTTGGTCCCGATGGCCATGATTTGTACAATGATTTAGACACTGCTCCTCAAATTGTTAGTAATTTTAGTGATTCTGACCTTGATTCAACTGATTCGGTTAGTTCAATTGATATAGTTCATTCAGTGAAATTCGGCCAAGAAGACCTTGTTTTTGGTTCAGATGGATCAGATATCCATGTATGTCCCAAAGAGGACGCGAATTTTGTTACTAATGTTGATTTTGATTCAGATGGATCAGATATAGGCTGACCATACGTACCGTTTTGAACGGGACAGTACCGTTTTTTTTATATTTCCTGGCCGTCCCTGTCACTGAAGAATAATTGTAAGCTCAATATGTTTATGTACTTACTTTTTCATGAATACAGAATATTACATAACCCCCGTCCCTTTTTTGCCATCCCAATGTCCCGTTTTTGTCTCAAGGAAATATGGTCAGTAGGGCGGCTCGTTTTTTACACTTTTTTCGATATTTGATTGGGGGTAGTGCGGAAAAGTTGCGATTTGGAGAGAAAATAAAGTGTGTAAAATTTTTTTCATCTACGTCAATACCTTCCGGTGGCGGCGAGTCCTTAAAAATCGAAAAATAGGCCTAAAAACATAAAAATTTTATATAATTTTATATAATTTTTATATAATGTTCATTGTTCAATGACTGCTATTAATTTATTCAAGCCTATAATAGTGTTCTCAGGGTTGTTTGCACAGAAATATACCGGAATTAACATTTGTATAGCATCTTGTTAAAACTTGCTTTAAATCAATATTTTGGATATTTTAACGGCTAAGACGCCACCGGAAGTTATTAACAGATTGTGCTGAAATTTTTATTGTTTATTTTGTAAGTCTTTAAAACCATTTTCCAATCTACTCCGTTAGGCCTATTTTTCGATTTTTAAGGACTCGCCGCCACCGGAAGGTATTGACGTAGATCAAAAAAAATTTACAAACTTTATTTTCTCTCCAAATCGCAACTTTTCCACACTACCCCCAATCAAATATCGAAAAAAGTGTAAAAACGAGCCGCCCTAATGGTCAGCCTAATCAGATATCCATGTATGTCCTAAGAAAGACGCGAATCGTATTACTAATATTGTTTTAGATGGTCAGGATGACCATGTTTCTGATAACTTTTCTCCACAGGACCCTAATTGTTTTGAGTTTACTTCGGCCATGCCGCCTCGTTTAAGTGGTCATACAGATGACCCTGTTTTTTATTTTGTTGGTTGTGATGACCGTCATTGTGTCTCAGATGATGTTTTTTCTGCTTCCGTAGCAGTTGGGGCAGATGTTCCGCAAGGTCCTGTAGGCGAGTCAGTTTCTACGAATGGTTGTAATGATTTTGATAATCATTGTGATGTTTATGATGACAGTAACAGTGTAGTAACTAATCGATCATGTCCCAATGACTTCTTGTTAAACTCCGTTAATTTGTGTTCTGAGCAGTGTGGCAAGCAATCTTTTCCTAAAGAGCAAAGTGCTCACGTAAAGACGTATTGTCAATTTCAGACATCCGATTCCCCTGATTGCAGTATTCCAAATTTTGTTTTTTCTCCCAATATCCCAACCCCGCGTGAAACCATCGATAACGCAGACGAAGTATGTTCGCATGTTTCGGAGACGCCTTCTTGGGCTCATGAAATGGTGCTTTTTGACGAGAGCACAAATTTTCATGAAAACTTCTGTCAACAACCAAGCAGTTTTGGCTCTTGTTGAAGACTGCTGTCAGGCGAATTACATTAAACAAGACGTATACAGGAAGTCACTCCAGAGCAGGAAAATTCGATTTGCTTTCTCGTTTCAGATCTACAGATCTACAGAAGCTATGGCTAACAAAGACCCTAAGATCCACTCTAAGGCTAGCCCGAGAGAAAGGAAAGAGTAGGGGGTTAAGAGAAGAGAAGAGAATAAGGGGTTAAGTAAGGAGCAACACCTATCATTCGTGGGTTAACATTCATTCAGAAAAAGAGGAAAAAAGTCTCACCATCATCATCCGCCGGCCACTGCCGACAACTCAGAAAAATAGTCGGAGAAAATAGGAGGGGGGTGAAAGATGAAAAGAAGTAAAATAAGAACGCTTACAAACCATGCAAACACAGTCTTAACTCACTGTCATACCATGCAAACTACAGACATGCAAAGAAAGGAGATAAGAAAGAAAAAAAAAAGTAGGTAAAGTTAAACAAAAAGTGGGTTAGTTTACGCTACGAGCTACATCTACGTTCGTGTTAGTCTAATTTTTTTTTTTTTTTTTTTTTTTTTATTGCTGGCATCACACGCTGGCATGTCACAAGCTGGCATTCATCGTCAACAGACTCATCCTCGAGCATCACCACCAGAGCTCCTGTTGTTAACTTTCTTTTTAATTTTAAACAACGTTAATATTTTTAAAATGTCTGTCAAGACGGTTCTTAAACATATTAACGCTGGTAGAATGAACGACTGACGCGGGAAGATTATTCCATTTATCAATTACTTTAAACGTAAAGAAGTTTTTAGCGATATTAGTAATGAAACGTCTGCCACGCAACTTAAATCCGTTATTGCGAGTATTACTATTATCGAAAGTGAACAATTTATCAAAATTTACGTTATCGATGTTATTAACGATTTTGAAAACTTCAATAAGCTCCCCCCTTAATCTCTAGTTTCGAGTGAATACAGTCTAACTCTTTAATCCTATCTTCATAAGGCTTATTGCGCAATGACGGAATAAGTTTCGTGGCACGACGCTGAACCCTTTCTAACCTATCAATATCCTCACGCAAGTACGGGCACCAAAACTGAACGGCATATTCTAAATGAGGCCTGACTAGGGACTTGTAAAGGGGCAATATAATATCCTTCGATTAAAATTCGAAATTACGCGCTATGAAGCCTAACATCCAATTAGCTTTTGCGCAAGACTCCAGGCACTGGTTCCTAACCTTTAAATCTTTAGATACGCGTACGCCTAAATCTACTTCCTCGTCAACGCTCGCTAACTCCCTATCATCCATCGTGTACCCGTAATTATTGTTGCGAGAACCTATATGCAAAACTTTACATTTATCTACGTTAAATTGCATCTGCCACTTATCCGTCCACTCCATAATCCTAACTACATCGTCTTGGATCCTATTTCTATCGTCCTCGTTAACAACCTTACCGCCTATTTTAGTATCGTCCGCGAATTTTGACACGTTACTAGTCAATCCTACATCTATGTCGTTAATGTAAATTACGAATAACAATGGGCCTAACACTGAACCCTGTGGGACACCACTACCTACATCTAACCACCCCGATTCACTACCATTAACTACGACCCTCTGCCTCCTAGCACGAAGCCATTCTTCTAACCAGTTAGCTACCTGACCGCGTATACCGTGCGCTTTAACCTTCGCAATTAGTCTCCTATGCGGAACTGTATCGAACGCCTTTTTAAAATCTAAATAAATAACGTCAGCTGCCCTATGCCTATCGTATTCGCGCACTATTTCGTTATAAAATTCTAACAAATTAGTTAAACAAGACCTATGGCGTCGAAACCCGTGCTGACTACTATTAATCAAATCTCTACTTTCTAAGTGATCGATAATACGATCCCTAACTACGGATTCCAAAAGTTTACCGACAATTGACGTTAAGCTAATGGGCCTATAATTGCTAGCTACCGCGCGGTCGCCTTTTTTAAAAATAGGCGTGACGTTAGCTAATTTGAAGTCTTCAGGAATAATCCCGTTTCGAGTGACTGATTAAAAATCTTCGTTAAGGGGCCTACGATAACGTCTTTCAAATCTTTCAAATGTCTGGGATAAAAAGCGTCAGGGCCTGGAGCCTTGCTAACTTTTAGCCTATCGATATAATGCGCAATCTCAGCCTCGTAAACAGTTATTTCATCTAAAATAGTCTCGCTACTAAATGGAACGATATCGTCAACGTCGGGGACATTATTTACGTCTTCACGGTAAAAATGTCGCAAAAAAGTTATTGAAAATACCCGCCATCGCCTGAGCGTCAGAAGCCAAAGCGCCATTTACATCCACTAGAGGGCCTATGTTATCTTTTACCGGCTTACGATTATTTACGTATTCAAAAAACTTTTTGGATTATGTTTACTATCCGCAGCTATAAGTATCTCTAAATTACGCTTAGCATTCCTAACTGATCTTTTAACCTGACGTCTAAGCTCGATATATCTATTAAAGTTAGCTGCCGTGCCATTGCGCTTACTAAGTCTATACGCTCTATTACGCTCGTTTATAACTCTCCTATTTCCCTAGTCCACCACTTCGGCCTACCACGATTTCTAACGCGCTTGGGCCTACGAGGAATAAACTCCCTTTCAATATTCCTAAAACTTTCTTTAAACGCCACCCAACGCAAATTTGTGTCATTACCCATAAATAAGTTATCCCAGTCCACTACTCTCATCCTATCCGCAAAACTATCAAAATTAGCCCTACGAAAATCAGGGACTTCTATTACGTTACTATCCTGAGTGTTTTCTATCAATAACTTAAACCTAAGAATTTGATGATCGCTACATCCTAAACTCTCGCCTACTTCTAAACCTTCGACTATATTCTCGCCGTTCGTCATCACCAAATCTAAGATATTATCACCGCGCGTTGGTTCGGTAACTATCTGTCGTAAAAAGTTATCGTCCATAAACTCAACCAGTCTCAAACCCTTTCATTACCCGTAAAATTCTCGTAATTAACATTAGGGCAGTTAAAGTCTCCGACAATTATACTATTCCGATTGTCAATAAAATTACCAAGAAGTGAGTAAAATCTAGTATCTATATCGAGGGGTTGAACGGGAGGTCTATAAACAACAACAAAATTAAAACTAATACTACGCGCCCTAACTTCAACACAGATCGCATTAATTGCTGCCGGAAAATCTAACTTAACCTCGATAGCCCTAAGGGAATTACGAATGTACAGCAAAACGCCGCCTCCAAATCTATGTAACCTATCATTAGTAAAGAGTTTAAAACCGGTATATCAAGTTCCCCCAACAAGTCCCGAGTCACGGTATTTAACCAAGTTTCAGTGATAGCAACTATATCATAGTTGCCGGAATAAATTACCGCCTTAAATTCATTTAATTTATTTCTAATACTACGCGCGTTGCAATAAAAGACGTTTAAGTTATTTTTTACCACGGGCCCGCGTTTTAAACTATTATCACGTCGGGCCCGCGTTTCCCGGACCCACAACGTTTAAAGAAGGCTTCGACCTATACAGCTTTCGCACGTTTTCGTCTATTAACCTACCTAGCCTAGCATTACCTATTTCATTAAAATGCACCCCATCTTTTATAAAAAGGCTAGGATCATTGAATTCGGACCACAGCTTTACGAAGGGTACACTTTCCTCAGCACAAATCTCTTCTAATTTGTTATTCAAAAATATTGTTTTGACGTAATTCTAAGACCCAACCGTGCCTAGGGGTAATACCTAGAACTAAAGACCTATCTGACCTCGCCTTCAGGGACCTAATTAACCCCCTATATCTCTCCAAAAGGTCAGGCACTCTCGTATCGGGCCTATACGAGTCGTTGCCTCCTACCATCGTCACCAACATTGAGTGACGGGAAGCAACGTCAACCCTATCCACTTCGTCTCTAACTCTGTCAACCCTGGCCCCTGGGAGACAGACCCTCCTCCTATTGGTTGGATTCCGTTTAACGAACTCTTTGTCCATGTGGCGCACTAAAGAGTCCCCAATTAAAATAGTTTCCCCCTCATTCACGTCCCTTTCCAAATGGGCGAAAGGGTTCGAAACCTCGATAGGGGGGGATTCCTATCACCTAATGTAAGCGGCCTAGCTCCACCCTTAACCTCTCTAAATCCCTCGCTATCTACTACTCTCGGACTAACCTTAACCTCTTCCTCAACTCTATCTAACCTTCCCGACAAGCTACCTAAACTAGAAACTAAGTTACGCACCTCACCCTTCAAATTACTAACGTCTTCAACGTTAGTATTGGTTCGGCTTCCCGAATGGTTGGGAAGAATACAGTACCGGGGAAATTATTCTTCCTATTGAGTTTGATTCAGTCCCTTATCTGACCCAATTTGTGGTCCTATCTAAAGGAGACTGGGATGGAGATTTAATCCTGGGGATGAATTTCGTTATTACGCACGATTTCTATGTGGCCGATCGAGAAGCAGGCCTAATTCGAGGAGAGAACCCACCTTTCGAGTATGTTTGTCACCCCTACTCTTCGCTCTTTTTGACTGAGGGTGAAAGAATTGTTTCAGAGAGCCCGAATGACTCCCTGGAACAAGTTCAAAATAAAAAGGAACTGCTATTAGATGGGGGAGATTCTTCATCAATCGTCAATTGTTCCGTTCCAGTTCCGACGAACGAAGAACTAGAAAGCCAACATACCTTTGGTAATTTTGAGGAGGAAGACTCAAATGTCTTCACAGTAGACCCCTGTGACTCCATGGAGAGCGAGTCACTCCCTTCGGTTACAGTTAGGCAGGAACTTGAAGTTCCCAGTGTTTCGGCTATTCCAAATAAATCTGAAGACTCATCTCCTTTGAGTTCCGATTTGGTAATTTCGCTTGAATCCCTATTTAAGGAAGATGACTTGATTCTGTTGTCAAAGGTAGCGGATTTTCCACCCAATTCCGAGACTAAAGCCTACAGGTGCTGGGAGCAAACCCGAACCTACTCCTCCGTCGGAAGTTGTACGTACGGAAGGGCAAGCAAGGAATATTCCTCAGTACCATAATATGATCATTCCAATGATCATTCTCATCTTTCTTCTTCAAATTCATGTTTTCTTCCTTCTTGCCTCTTACTTTGCGGATTTTGCCCTTTGGCTCTTCCTGGACCCTCTTCTGAAACCAGTAAAAGTCATTCTCCTTAATCCCGATACGCCACCTCCTTTGTGAGTGAGCTAGGCCCGCATGGTCAGCCCACTGCTTTCCGGCATGTTGCGAATCCCACCCGCATGCCCTATCGCCTGACAACCTAACCATGCGCCTAATTTATCTTGCTCCGTATGTTCGTGAAAATTTACCCGTATGACCGAACATACCCTAAATGTGGGTTAACCTCATGTTTTCCTTTAGTTTCAAGAGAATTATACAGAACTCTATAATTCCATGCATGTTCAGTTCAGTATAGTTTAAAATTAATTTTAAATTTAAGAAAAAAAAAAAAAAATATTTAGGCTTAATTTTTTTTTTATTTAACTCATCCTGAGTAAATTATCGTTAACTTGTTCTTATAACCTGTGAGGTAGCAAACAAAATTATAACCAATTTTAACCCTCCACTAAAACACCATTTTCCCATTCTGATAATTCTGTTACACTATTCTAATATTACTAATTACATAATCACACCCTCACCAACCTGTTATCGCCTATGCCCCGTCAAATCGTCAAATGAAATTCAGTTATCGTACTGATACTTCTTGTTAATATTAATGGTGATATACTGTTAATAGATGGCTATGAATGTCACTAGTCAAATTTAATTCTGTCTAAATTAAATTTTTAATACCACTAGATTTACTTTCATTAATTTAAAGTCCTTCTAAGTACGTTTTTTTTTAATTTCCTTAATATGTGTGACTGATTTAATTATGTAAAATCTATAATCCTAAGTGAATTTTATTACTTTTGACACATACTCGAATTCACTTCCTTCTGTATCTCAAGTCACTTTTACCATGAAACTCATACGCACACACATTACCATTAATATCACCTGTATTAAATTTTAATAATAATTGACTTTAAACTTAAAGGGTTTTATAACCCTACTCCCATTTTAACTTATTATACACTATTTCTAAACTTGTTAATTCGAACACTTTCCAAATCCCTTCACACACGCATGTATGCACACTATATACACTTATCTGAATTTGTACATTTCTCCACAAACATCGCGTACATAAATATTACAAAAAAAGTCTACGGATACCGATTACACTTTCACCCAACTACCATTACCCACACTCGGAAACACTCGCATAATCATTGGCATACTTATTGGTAAATCCACTATTCATGTCCTCCTTTTATCATACAAACCTTAGCATAAAATCATTGGCTACCACGACAAATTATAGTTAATTACAGGTAACTGCTTGATATTTACTCTGGATCATTTTAAGTTATTTAATCTTCATTGCTGCTTACTATACAGGGTGTCCCAGAATTAACTATCTATTTCAATGAAATCGGACAAATTTTTTAAAAACACACTTTTATTTATGTTTATCATGTTCAATATGTGTTAAAAATGTATAAATTTCTAAATTTTTTTCATAATTTTATTTTCATAGTTTTTCATAGTTTTATTTTCATTCTCTTTCAGAACCCTATTAATAATGAATACACAAGAACGCATCTTTGTTGTAACATCCCGTATCAAAGGAATGCAATGTAATGAAATCAGAGAAAAATTTACAAGAAGATTCCACAGAACCGGTCCTACATACAAAGCGATTCGTGAACTTGTGAACAAATTTAAAAGAACTGGATCCGTACACGACGAAGTGGGAAGAGGACGCCCAAGGACAGCATGTAACAGTACCGAACAGGTACGATAATTGTTTGAGGATGAACCAACAACTTCGGTTAGGGAGGCCGGTCGAAGACTCAACATATCCAAGACAACAGTTCATAGAATCTTGCGTTCGACACTGATGAAAAAGGCTTATCACATTCAAGTAAATAAAGTTTTGACTTATGATTTATAAATCTATTTGTTTTTGTATCATAATTTAGTAATAAACACAAAATTATGTAAGTTTTTATTAAATTTGTCCGATTTCATTGAAATAGATAGTTAATTCTGGGACACCCTGTACAGTATATAATCTTGCTTGTTGCATTTATTCCGATAGTTCAGCCAACCTCTAAGCTAATCTGTTCCTTGAAATATATATATATATATATATATATATATATGTGTATATATATACACATTTAACTGCAATGACCACGCAGTATACTAATGTATAGAAACGACGTAAGTATAGAGGAGTGTTCTACACACGAGGAAGAGAAATAACGAACAAATGAAAAATGAGGTGACCGCCCGGGAATCGAACCCAGGACCTTCCGATTGCCGGTCAGACATGCTACCACTACACTACGGGCCTCGATCAGTCAGAAGTCGCAATTCTCCCACATAGGGCAGAAACCAATGCCTTGAGAGGGCACCCTCGCAAATCGTGACTATGTACATTTAACTGCAATGACCACGCAGTATATTAATGTATAGAAACGACGTAAGTATAGAGGAGTGTTCTGCACACGAGGAAGAGAAATAACGAACAAATGAAAGGTCCTGGGTTCGATTCCCGGGCGGTCACCTCATTTTTCATTTGTTCGTTATTTCTCTTCCTCGTGTGCAGAACACTCCTCTATACTTACGTCGTTTCTATACATTAATATACTGCGTGGTCATTGCAGTTAAATGTACGTATTCACGATTTGCGAGGGTGCCCTCTCAAGGCATTGGTTTCTGCCCTATGTGGGAGAATTGCGACTTCTGACTGATCGAGGCCCGTAGTGTAGTGGTAGCATGTCTGACCGGCAATCGGAAGGTCCTGGGTTCGATTCCCGGGCGATCACCTCATTTTTCATTTGTTCGTTATTTCTCTTCCTCGTGTGCAGAACACTCCTCTATACTTCGTCGTTTCTATACATATATATATATATATATATGTATATATATATATATATATATATATATATATATATATATATATATAGGTGCTACTGTAGTATGCGGTCTACCTACGATTGGTTAGTTTAATCATGATATTTTCGTTAAAACTAACGAAAATATCATGACTAAACCTAACCAATCGTCAAGGGCGATTGACAATGGGATGTAAACAAACAATTAGTAAACAAGATAAGAAGCTATAATTAAAAGGTAACCGCCGAATCCTAGGTAGACCGCATACTACAGTAGCATCTATATATATATATGTATGTGTATGTATGTGTATATATGTGTGTATATATGTGTTATAATCCTAATCCACCAATGACCACTAATGATTTAGTCCGTCAAGGGATGAACCAATTACTTTCACACTCTACATGCTACTGTACAGACCCACTCACCTACAGATACTTATTACCCTTAATTATATATACGTATACGCACTTACGTATAACTTTAACTATAAATCCCTTTTCCCCTTTTGGGCATACCACCAACCACTTCCACTCTGTACCTAATACACATAAATACACACTTGATCCCAGGTCTATACATCGTCTATTGCATAATTCTATCTTTCTTCTCTCTGTATATTCTTAATGGTTAACAAGATCTAAGTATCTAAAACTGTAACTAAATAAATTTTAATGTTTTCACTAAATTAAATTTACTTTTCTTTAAGTAAATTCTAATATATTTTACCAACTTATTCGTACTTGCAATACGTTTACAATTGTGCGATTGTTCTCCCACCGCTGAAGACTCCATCTACCAAAGAAAAAAAAATTTAATTCGATTTTACCTACCTCTCTGTCAGTTTTAACAGATTAAATTCCACTTCAGATAGTTATATGAATAGGAAATTCCTGGACCTTAAAAATTTAAATTTCCCTTTTACCCACTAGTCATTATGTTGGTATTTTTCCACCTGAATTTACTTTAATCCAGGTAATTCTTCCGAAGTTACCACGGTTCAGTAGGCAATCTTGGGCAATAACGTTAAGCAAACTTAAAAGTTAACTCAAATTGAATTCAATCCCGTAATTGGAACTTTACCTACACAATAAGAAGTTCGAAATGCCAGTAACAACTTAGATGGTTCATTAGATTATAAGTTTGTTTATTTAGTATGATTGCCACAATTGACCTTACTTATAATTTTTTAATCGTGACAACTTCGGACTTTATCAAACCTCGTTATTATAATATTTCCAGTTATAATTCCCTTTCATTACAATCCATATAGACCTCGACCTTTTAATTCACTTAATGTGATTTTAAAATATGTGCTTTTCTCTAAATTTGTAATTAATACAATTATCATTCTTCTCACTAAATCGCCTAAATTAGGCCATTCCGAAATTGTCACCTCTCTATTGTTCATATGTTTTTATGAGCTACTTAGCTTGTAATTTTACTTTTTTGCCATAGCTTAATGTCCGTTTAGTTGAATTTCTTTGGTTACGTGTCACTTCCAGATAAGGGGAGGCAGTGTCCCGTAGCAGTAAACTCTACGGTCCAAACGAGTTCGTCTTTGACGAATTCCGTTTTAATGTTGGAACCCAAAATTCCTTAGATCTGACATCACAGAGTGTGTAATCTTTCATACGCGGAGTAACCCCTTGTAATCCAGAGTAACCCCTTCGTATTCCCATGTACTCTCAAATTACCCTCCCTGAAATCTCAAAAAAATAAATAATCAAATGCGATACGTATACGAAAACATGTTTATCGCATGAATTCTTCGTCAGCATCACGCCACAAGGCGAGCGTCTGTAAACACTTCATTTTAATTCCTTTGATTAGTTAAGTTTTACTAAAATTCCTTTGCCATGCCCATAGATAAAGTATAATTCTGTCAACCTATACAGTGCCGTCTTCTCTTATCCTATACCCCCGAACGAAAACATCCAGGTTGGCAGGGAATAGTTCATTTTTAATGGGTTACCCCCTCAAATATAATTCTGCTCAAATTTTGATGTGAAGCGCTCTCATAGGCGCTGGCTGGGGAAACCCCTCCCGAAACCCCGTAAAGGAGTGGCACTCACTTCGCCTTGGCCCCGCCTACCCGGAGGCTATAAAAAATCTGAGAGAGTCAAGTGCGGGGCTCTCTGCCCGTGGCTCTTGGCCGCGTCCCTGCCCCTCCGTGATTGTCCCTGTGGCTACATCCTTTGTAATAGTTTTTGTGAAGTGACACGCCTTTACCTTATAAATATTGCTTCTGCTGTGGTCTGTTAACATTAAGGAATTAAACAAAAATGTACTTGTACTCTTAAATGTATTAATGAAATAATAAAAAGCCGAGTGAACGTGGTTGTTTCCATTCACCTGAAATTTACTTGGTGCACTTGATCGCAAATTATACACCTCCCTTCGAGAAGGGGTTAGTCAAAGTTATTCGATGGTGATCTTCCTTGACGACGTAGCTAACCGAGATAAGAGTGATAAAGAAGAATTTACAATTATTGTGGAAAGTAGTGTAAGCTCAGGAACGCTTGACGTTTTAAATGGTCGAAAGCCCTACGGATAAAATTCCGTCTACCAAACGAGAGGACCATGTCACCGGATTCAGGCCATTGCCAACTTCAACACTCGTGCGGAGAGCACGCACGACATAGGTGTAGGTGTTTGCTTTACTGTTTCTGTACCCTCGTGTATGGCATTTTCTCGTTTCAACTTAGGCTTTCCGCAGGTTGTCTTATGGTATTTTAGATGAGAGCAGTTGCTGGCCACAAATTTGGAAACGTTGCATATGTACACCCTTTGGCGTAACAGTCACATGTCTAGTTGTGTGTTGTGTTTTGTTTTGTTTTGTGTCGCCCATTTAGACATTTTATTTTATGAGGTGATTTACATCAACCCACTCATCGATCATCATGCCTCGAAAGTGTAAAAATCACTCCGACAATTTCTGTTACGTGTACGGCTCATTCGCGACTAAATCACAACGGCGTACAATCACGATGGATCTTCGGAAAACTTACCCGTATACTTCGGCTGTCCGCTAGGCGACCAAGATAAGGAGTGGGCGCCACATGTTATCTGTACCGCTTGTTCGAATGGATTACGTGACTGGTTAAACCAAAGAAAAAAGTCGTTGTCGTTCGCGATACCCATGATATGGAGGGAGCCGAAAGACCATCATGGTGATTGTTATTTTTGCAATGTTAACATAACTGGATTCTCCCTGAAGAACAAGCATCGTTTATTCGAACATTAGACTACATGATCAGAACGATCTCTCACGATGACACGATGCCGATTCCGATACCTCCACAGCATAGACTCGATTCTTTAAAAGACGAAAGGGAATCCGGCGAAGGTACGATTGGCGCAGATGCGGGACCTTCGGCCGATCTTGACTACACACCTGACGAAGAGCAATCGGAGCCGGAGAGGCTTAACGAGTTGAATGACGTCATTAGAGACCTAGTCCTCTCCAAAGAGAAATCAGAACTTCTCTCCTCGAGACTCAAGCAGAAACACTTACTTGAGAAGATCGTCCGACTGTCAATATCGAAAACGAAACCATGATTTGGTGACATTCTTTACAGTAGACGGTCCGCTCTGTTATTGCTATGATATCAATGGACTTTTCGAGAACTTGTCACAGGTATATACATTATTTGAGTGGCGCCTCTTCATTGATTCCTCACAGTGAAGCTTGAAATCGGTTCTCCTGCATAACGGGAACTTAAAGCTGTCCATCCCGATCGCCCACTCCATTCATCCAAAGGAGACGTACGATAACATGAATATACTACTCGAAGCAATCCAATACACGAAATTCACGAAGTAATGTTGTTTCCTATGCCTATGGGACAGCCGTTCTACCGCGTGTCATTACATCAGACGTGATTGGCATCAAAGAAGCACATACGAGCCAGTTCTTCCTTTAGTTGATTCAAAAATGATTTTCCTGCCACCTCTCCACATTAAGCTCGGCTTAATGAAAAATTTTGTGAAAGCGATGGGTAAGGCGAATTCGAAAGGGTTTCGATACCTTGTTGAGAAATTTGCAAACATCAGTGCTGCGAAATT
Source organism: Bathynomus jamesi (assembly GCA_023014485.1). NCBI lineage: Eukaryota > Metazoa > Arthropoda > Malacostraca > Isopoda > Cirolanidae > Bathynomus > Bathynomus jamesi. The sequence goes on from JAJOZX010001856.1 coordinate 168,621, forward strand.
GAGGGAGGGAATCTTTGTGGGGCCCCAAATCAGGGAGGTTCTCCAGGATGAAGGCTTTGAAGAAAGCCTCAATGCCTTAGAACTAAAAGCATGGCAGGCTTTCAAATGGATCTGTGAAAACTTCTTGGGTAACTACAAGTCTCCCGCATACAAAGATAAAGTTCAGAAATTGCTCGATGTATATCAAGAAATGGGCTGTCTCATGTCCCTGAAAATACATTTTTTACATTCGCATCTAGATTTCTTTCCCGAAAACCTTGTCGCGGTGAGTGACGAACAGAGGGAACGCTTCAAACATCCAGTCAATTGAAAATCGCTACCAAGGTTTCTAGAACGAAAGTATGCTGGCAGACTACTGCTGGATGTTGTACCGCGGCGATCTGGACAAGGTTTACAAAAGAAAATCGTACTCGCAACGTTTTTAGGTTGGTGTACATTTCTTTTAATGAATAAAGTTGTACTTTTACGATAAATTGTGCTGAAATTAACACCTGTCATATTTCGATAACTAAATGTGCTAGAGGAAAACTGAAAACAGATGTGGAATTAGCGTACAAAACTGGTCTAGAAAAGTGTGTATACATCTTTGATGAGAGAAAAAAGTTCGATTTTGTCGACCAGTGTAATTAAGCTTAATGCTCATACCATTCTTACGGTCAAGCATTTCACCGGCCACCTAGTATTTGCCTTCCACTTATTAAAGATTTCCATTTAATGGTAGCTTAAGCTTACAACTTCAACACGAAAAACGCAAATCAGAGACTTGTCGCGTCATTAAACTAAACGGGTGAACACGTAATCGCACTAATTTTGAAGAGATTGTTAGCCGCATCAGAAAAAAAGAAATTTCTATTTTCCAAACAAAACTCTCTCTCTCTCTCTCTCTCTCTCTCTCTCTCTCTCTCTCTCTCTCTCTCTCTCTCTCTCTCTCTTACGGCTGTGTTCCATTTTAAAAGAGCTTATTCATTCAAAATCTCGGGAGTTTTAATAGAAATATTCAAAAGACTTTCAAATTAATTTTAAGACACTTGTAAAAGAGCTCGATAGACTTCCTTTAATAAGAATACAATTCAATTTATGAAAAAATCTGGTAATTTTATCCAATGAAGATATTAAAATCAATGAATTTTCGCTTAAAACATTTTTAAATTACATGCTGATAATTTAACCTCTATTTAATCAATTGAAAAAATCTGAGAAATGAATAAGTCAAATTTGGTAAAGACACGCCCACCAGAATTCGCGGCTCGTCCAATTACAGGCCAACGGGCGGAGTATGGGAACGAAAACAGTGCCGTTAGGTGGCTCCTCCTTTCTTGCCTGATTGCTTTCCGCTGTATTTGCCTCCCTTTTTATTTTCAAAAATTTTTAAATTTCCCGTTCTGTTTCTGTTTCTGCCTAACGGCATTGTTCATAAATTTTTTTACCAAAACCAAATGTCGCCTGCATATAAAACTGACGAAAGAGTAATAAGGAAAATAGTAAAGGAAAACGTCAGATGTAGAAATCAGAATAAAATATCGCTTGCTATCTACTACAGAAACGCACGGAATGCGTTGTTACATACAAGACGGACGGACGACCAATTCTTTCATTATCTTCCAAATACTTATTTCCTTCACGAAACCTTCCAAACTATTTGCAAACAGTCTTGTTTGTAACAATTTCATCTCGTAGACAGCTGCAAGCATTCTTGCGTTTCTGTAGCCGTCTAACCAAGTTTAAAACAAAATTTGATGTTTGCACTTTGCTAAAATTCCACATTTTCTGCAAAATCGCCAGACGCCACAAAAACGCCCTCACACAAAGCAATGACACGGCGCACCGGTGCGTAGTTGAATGGTGTTTGTTGGCATCTGGCAAGTGGCCAAGGTGACGTCATCATCCATACACACTGACACCTACTGACACGCGTTCATTAGTTGCGGGACTATTTATCGAACTTTTTGATCACACCTCGTATATGCGTAAAACATCATACAACATATCGAGTGCGCACAAACTGAAAACGGTTTCCTATCTGCATGCATACCATTTCATCATTCAGCTCAATGTGGCACGGGTCGAATAATTTTTAAAAACTTATAAATTCCTCTCCATGTGACATGTGTATGAGAAATGAAAGACAGTACATGCCACAAGTATTACTAAAGTATCTCTTGGATCGGTAGCGATTCCAGACAATTTTGGGGATATGCAGCTGTTCGAGAAATTTTACAATAATAGAGTCGCTCAATGGATGACCGCCCGGTGAATTAAAGTAGTACATTCTTTCCCTATTTTTAAAATAGATGGCTATACACTGAATCCCTTCACCACCAATAACATCTGTGTTGACAATAATTGCACCGCAGTCTCGCGTAGTTGGCAGTTTCAATGTTTCCTTCTTCGCAAACACACCAATAAATTTGGAATGTGTGTTTCGGCCACTTTTCATTACTCTCTGAAGTGTATTCGCATCCATTTTAAAAGTCAGTAACTACACTCCTGACGCGATCGATTTCTATTAGAGCTTGTGATTCGAGGTATACTAGTACACTAATGGATGCGTCTATAGGATTGGCGAATCCCAATCTGACTGAGATGCTTCCACTCTCCTGTGGACTTAAGTGTGTATTTACACTAGCAGATTAGTCAGGAGTGATGTCAAACGGATAAAGGTTAAATTGATCGATGAATTCTTTCTGCGTTAACCCAATCCCAAGCTCATCACAAGCCCCGGCAATATGGGATAGATTTCTATATGCTCTGCCGCAAAGCGGGAACACAGCGTCTGATGAATAATCCGTATCAGTTGTCCCTCTCAGCGCAAAGCCATTGACGTATAGAGTTATGTTTTTAAGGCCGAAATTCTCGAATTTAAAAGCGTTCTTTTTATATTTTCCATTCACCGAAGCGTGTTCCTTCATTCCAATTAATCGCCTTTTAGGTACGTGAAGGTATGTTTCCATAACATTAACCACAACAGATTTTGCGCCCTCTTCTTGATCAGCTTCCAGATTTATGCAGATCTCAAGATTCGTGCGGGCGAGCTTTATTTTCATGTCGATGCTGTTAATGAGCAGTTTCTCCTTATGAATGTGTGTATTTGAAACGTTAGCAATTTGTACCTTTCGTCCTTAAAGGGTTAAATATACATCACACTGACTGAATATGAAGTGTAGATAGTTTGTATCGGGGTATACGTAGTTTAGTTTACTTGTGCATGCAACTTGGAACAAAAATGTAAGGGCCTGAGATGGGTATCACGAATTCTATAAGAGCACTCAGGGAACTAATTGTGTTTAACGGGTTAATCGTAATAAAGTCACTGTGCTCAAGAGAAACTTGAGTTGGGGGCATATCAAAGAGGGAGAGCTCCGATTTACAACATTGTGAGCTAAACGGATAGACGAAGGGTGTCATGACGAGTCAGAAACAGTGCCACCTCTCTCGACAAGTAGTAAACAGCCTATGATTCGTGAGAGCAAACTCCTTAGCTTATATCAGTTAAAAAAATGTTCAACCATAGGTTTCATTCGCTTAGAGCACTTCTTTTTTATGTCCTTTTACGTTTAACGGCAAGTGCTGGCAATCCCTTCTTCTTCTTCCTCCGGACGGCCCTCTTCTTCCCACCACCACGCATTTTCCTCTTTGCATCTTTGATGATTTCGTCCCGTGTACGCTTTAAATGCTTTTATAGAACTTCTTTAGGTCTAGCCCCAGCCAATATATCTTCTACCGTATTAAAAACCTAATTGTAGCGTCTTCCGCCAGAGGTATCTGGCACCCCTCTTCAACAAAGGGACAGCCGTACCTAGTATGGTTGAATAAATGGATCCAAGCCCGCTCCCTCGATGGTATCTCACCCCTCGATAGAGTGTGAAAGGCCTTCGCGCCATTATAACTCAGTGCGAAGAAAGTGCAGCTTCACTGTTAAGCTCCCGTCGCCTTGCGGGAAACTTTTTCCATCAATCGTTCTTATATATATTGAGATATTGGTTAATAGATTAGTGGCGACATTCACATAGTGGGGTTTGTCATATGTATTGCTCAAACTCTTCCCTCTATGGTTGGGTATGTGAGCGATGCGCAGCAGGTGTGCTTAGGTATACCCATCAAACTGGTGCTCCACGATGTTACTGTAAATATAGCACATGAATGGGGGTGTGTAGCCATCGCCCAATTTCTCCAATTTCAACTAATACATTAGGCTGGACAAGTCATGTTGTGCCTCGTGAAAGGTATCTCTTTGGATGGCTGCTCCATATCGGATCTCGGTTATAATTTTGAACAGTCCTTTGTCTTTAATATTTCTATTATCCTGTGATTTTAGGGCCAGAGTATGTGCAGGGTTTCTTTGTTTACGATTTCATATATTAAACCAGCCGTAAGATTTGAGCTTTTTAAACCAACGTTTAAGTTTCTCATAACATCCTCAGCCGCACCATAACGACCAGAGACTAGTGTTACTACTGTAGTGTAATACCGAGCATCCCCACTCCGCGCGGTACGCATGGCTTCATCTCGAGTTACTTCGGCTTTTTCACACTCATGAAGGTCCCTAAGAACTGTAAAAACGGGTTCTTTATAATCAATACTTAAGAAGCTGGTGGACAGCTGAATTTCGCATATCCCCACCTCATACGAATCACGATCAATTGAATGGGCCCATGGAGTTCTGTTACAAAGTTGGCCAGAGTGTTAGGATGTACAGACAGAGAAGAAGAGGACGGGAGTGTGACATAGAAGTGGTTAGGCGCAATGTTGCTTACTATTTAAGCTTTATTATTGCAGCAGCTTTTATATAGGGGTTGAAGCTTTCTGGGTACACTAGCCATTTCACCAGGTACATTTTCCTCTTTCCTGAACCTTTGCTACTTAATTTTTTTCAATTTTAAACACATTTTTCCCTAAATTAAATGTCAGTTTCTGCATCTCCTCGCGGTTAAAGCTTCCTGCGATTTCTTCCCCATTCAAATCTTCAACGTAATACAGTATTATCCGCCTTATATAGACCACCTAATACTAATATCAATAGCTTTTTAATTCACTTAGATAACATGTTATGCAACTTTCATAAATCGAATGCCATAGTTGCGGGAGACTTCAACATCAATTTGCAATCTGAAGCAATCCCTCATAAATTTTTAAACTTAATGAATTCTTATCTTAGTCATTCTATTACCAAACCCACTCGAGTCTGCAGCTATGGCAATCGAATAACAGAATCTACGATTGATAATATATTTGTAAATAGCAATGCCCTAGCAAATTCTGGAATTATAACTACTAACATTAGTGATCATTTTCCTACTTACGCTATATTCAATAACATTGTTCAGGTTGCGGACAAAACAACTATTGATTACAGAATATTCTCAGAGGTTAACAAAAGAAAATTTATTGGGGCTGTAGAAAATACTCGACTTGACTGTGACGAACCTTTAAATGACCCAGATCATATGTTTCATTTCTTCTATAACACCTTATTCCATATTTTTAATATTTGCTTTCCTTTAAGGAGAAAAACAGTTTCGCCCAAAAGTGTCGCAAATCCATGGATCACTCCAGGAATTATCACCTCAATAAAGAACAGAGATAAATTATTCAAATTGCAATTGCAGAGCAAAATCCCAAAAATACAATATACTCAATACAGAAACAAATTAACTAAAATAATCAAAATTGCAAAATATAACTATTATAACAATCAATTTTCTAAACATAAAGGAGACATGAAAAACACTTGGACAACCATAAACAATCTTCTCGGAAAACAAATTAAGAAAAATTCAATAGAGAAATTAAATGTTGATAATAAAGAAATTACTGATGATACTGCTATTGCAGACTCTTTAAATGCACATTTTACTTCAATAGCGGATAAGCTTCGCTCACAATTATTAATATAAACACCCAGGAATGTCTGTCAGTCGGTCACGCTCGAAAAGAGAAGAAGATTCTTGATATATATATATATATATGGGCGATATTTGTATTTTAATATGGGCGATATTTGTATTTTAATGCATTAGAAAAAGGCGTAATGAATTCTACTTTTAATTATAATTTTAAAAAGTCTATCTATAATAATAAAAGGACGTCCGTGTGTGTGTGTGTGTGTGTGTGGTGGGTCAACTATACGCCCTTGACAATTGGTTAGGTTAAGTCGTGATATTTTCGTTAAAACTAACGAAACTATCACGACTTAACCTAACCAATCGTCAAGGGCGTACAATTAACCTAACCGGGCATTCAATTAACCTAACTAATAACAGTCTTCGAACTACAAAAAATATTCCACCGTCGGCTAGGATATTTTTGCCACCCGCACGAAGGGCGGGTTCTACGCTAGTTAATAAATAATGATCACTCACCTCTAGAATATATGCCACCCAGCCCACTAAATTCATTTTCTTTTGTTCCTACTACCTCTACTGAGGTCCAGAATATTATTGGTAAATTAAAAAATACAAAAAATAACATTCATAACATTCCTGTACCTATATTGAAACTTGTTAAAGGAAAGATATCTGTAACTTTGGCTAAAATTATCAATCAAAGTATTTCCAAAGGAATAATTCCATCAATGCTAAAAACTGGTTGTATAACACCCCTTTTTAAAGGGGGTGATCCTACACTAGCAACAAGCTACAGGCCGGTGTGTTCATTATCTGTGTTCAGCAAAGTTTTTGAAAAAATTTTAAAAAATAGAATGCAGCGATATTTAGAATCCTACAATTTATTATCTCCAAATCAATATGGCTTCCGTAATAATAAAACAACGGAAATGGCTATTTTAAATCTTATGGAAAATGTAAATATAGCTAAGGAGAACAAAGAAATAATGATGTCAATATTTATGGATTTGAGTAAGGCGTTTGATGTAATAGACCATAATATATAACTTAATAAATTATATTGTTACGGCTTTAGAGGAGCAATCAGTGATTGGTTTAGAAGTTATTTGTTCAATAGATATTATTTTGTATCAGTAAATAAGGTTTGCTCAACTAAATCGCTTGTCAAACATGGTGTGCTACAGGGCTCAGTTCTGGGTCCACTGTTATTTTTATTATATATAAATGACTTTCCAAGTTCATCTGACATACTGAACTTCATAATGTTTGCAGATGATACAAGTGTCTCTTTTTCTTGCAAAGATGTTAATACAGCTAAGAATATATTTCATTCAGAATTCATCAGTGTAATGAAATGGTTGACCACCAATAAACTCTTCCTAAATACCAGTAAAACAAATTTCATGATTTTTACTAATAAAAGAAATGTATATCTTGATGAACTTAATGTTAATGAAATCGCCATAAAGGAGTGTACTGTATCAAAATTTCTTGGTGTAATGCTAGATAAGAATTTGCAATGGAGTGATCATGTAAATTATATCACGAAAAAGATTTCAAGGAGAGTTGCTATAATGTTTAAACTTAGAAATGTAGTCCCTAAACAAGTTCTATTGAATCTTTATCATACTCTTGTTTTTTATTTTTTCCCATTTTTATATAAATAACTGCACCCTTGTTTGGGGAAACTCCGCTAACAACGCATTAAATGGTATCTTTGTCATCCAAAAACGAGCAATAAGGTTATTATATGATGCTGATTTCCTTCATCACTCTATTGCATTATTTAAAGAGCTATGTAAACCTACTAAAGCTCAACGATATAACCAAACTGGCACATTTTATTTTTATTTACAAGTGTAAGAACAAAATCATTAATTTGCAATGGGTAAATAGATATTTTGTAACTCATCAAGAAATCCACTCGTATCCGACCAGAAATAGATCAAAGCTTGTTATACCTCAATTTAGATTGTCTTCATCTCAAAAACTACCCATTTTCATTGGATTAAAACTATGGAATGACTTGCATGCCGATATAAAAAATATTGTGAATGTAAATTTGTTTAAAACCAAGTTGAAATCCCCCGTAATAATGGCATACTAACAAAAATCTAGGATTAATGTCCACTAATATTGTTTAATATTGTCCATTAACATTGTTTAATATTGTAATACATGTTTTAACTATTAATAATACTTATTTACTTATTTATTTATTTATTATTATTAATTTATAACAACTAGCTGCTTATTTTTAATAAGAGCCCAGTAAAGCCTAAAGCTTAAGGGCCAAATTAAATAAAATAAATAGTCGAGCTTCACAATTATTCATGTCATTGTAAATTGAAAAAATTTATTTATTTTATTATTATTAATAAAGGTTATTCTATAGCACTAACTTTAAAAATCTCACGTGTCCAACCTTGCTTAAATCCCTTCGCGAATTTACTTCCCGAAGCCGATTCCCTTACATAATCATTGATTTTAAATCGTGTAGAATGTGGCGGTGCTCTACGAATATCTCTTTTCACCTCACGCTCTGTGTGCGTACCGCTTTCTAAAACCTCGTTAGGTGTTTTCCCAAACATGCGATGGTGTAACGGTTGTATGATGAGGCCAGTGATTCCAGAATTTTTATATATCTGTATGTGTTTTTATGTGTAAAATAGCAATGCATGCGTTCCTTTATGGTACGTTGAACTCTTTCAGCTAAAGAGGCCTTATGTATAGAATTGCTAGTTTAGTAATTGATATTAAACTTTGTCAGCATGTTCTGAAAAGCTCCGCCTATAAATTCTTTCCCCATATCCGTACAAAAATATCCTGGAATCCTGTTTTGTTTCAACATCAGCGTTTTGGTGGCTTTAGCAACTGTTTCAGGAGATATATTTTTAAGAGGAATTAACCACAGATATCTAGATAATGCATCTATTATAAATAGGATGGAGCGGTACCATCATTATACACTGAATATCTTTGCATGTCTGTTAAATCCGCTTGCTAAATAGAGTCAATCGAAGCCGCTGTTGTCTTGGCTGTTTTAAACCTTTTTTATCACCGGTTTATGATGTGTATAAGCATCCTACTCCCGCAAAAACCACTCAACATCTTTTTTCCTTACTCCATTATTGTAAACACTTCTGTAGTCTATCAACCCCGCCGTAGGAGGTTGGGCTAGAAATGTCATAATAGTGTCTTCTTAATATGTTAGCCATTTCCGTATTTTAGAGGCACGTGGAGAGAATTGACCGTTGTTGTTTGGTCTCTTCTTTCTCCTCTTCAGAGGTGCTACCGTTGGGGGTGATGGCATGCTCAGTTGTGGCACATGCGAGGATTGTTCCAAGTCTTTTAACCTGTTCAGATTTCCGATCAATGTTTTGGGGACATTTATTTGCCGTAGTCTTGCTTTAATATGCTTTCATCCTGATGGTGAGGGCCTATCCCACTTTCTCACAAGATCATGGACGATGTCGACGATATTCGAGCCCTGTACCTTTGTTCCTTCAACAATGACTTCGCCTGTATCGGTCCACTGTATGATGGGGTCCTCACTCAATAGATTATAAAGACTTAAACCTTTATTCCTCAATGTATGTGGTAGACTGCATTTTAATACATGTTCGATATGTTGTGGGGGCGCACCGTTATTCTTTGGTTGTTCAGCTCTAACGTCAGCCCCAGGTCCTATGTCGCCATGCTCATCGTTGTCCGCGCTGTGTCTAATAACTACGGGTATCTCTGTCGGATTCTTATAATTTTCGTACTCATGAAGAAATTTCCGCAGAGCTTCTTGGTATAAGATTCTTTTCTCATCAGGTGATTTTTCACTCTTTTAAAGGTCTAACAATTCGCTTTCCATTCTTTTAAGCCTGCTTTTACGGGGTTCTAGAACTGTGTCTGGACTCTTTGAACTTTGCAGTGAAACATACACCTCGTGTGCAATTACAAAACTGAAAATAAGATGAGAAGGAATGAGCCGCCTCTTTGTACAATAATTCGCATTTTCTTCCCCACAGTTTGACTTTTACGAGCGAGTGTGCGTATTATGTTCTTTTACCGACGTAGGCGAGCCTTTTGAAGGGGTTTCATTTGCACATTATATTTTATAACATTAAGACAGATTTCACAGATGCGTTTTAAAAACTCCGAGTTGATATTTTTGGCAAATTTCTGCTGCAATGCCCGGGGCAGTCGATGATAGATTTTTAGTAATTCATGGTATTTCTTTAGCCACTTTGTCATTCTGGAATATAAAACGTTTCAGGCTCGTTTGGGAATATATTCGTTCCTAGGGTTCGTTCTTTGGGAATATATTGGTTCTCAATTTGTTTCGCGGGTGAAGGTCACAAAGTAAATATCCGTAACGTTGACTTGTAGCTTCTTTATAAACTTCCAAAAACTCCTTACGCTGATTCGGGAACATTTGATTGGCTAATACCCCAATTTGTGCCACATCTCTACGTTGCGCGAATAAGGCTAGATATTGTGTATTTAACGACACATCGCGCATGCATCTATTTTTGAAAAATAGATTCTGATTGATGAAGAAGACGCTTATGTTGAGATGGTGGGAGAACACTGTAAATGTCTCGGCAAACACTTTATCCATTTCTAACATGAGATCGTCAATTACAATGACTGTATGTTCATTTCTCTTTAACGAATTAACGTCATATACACGTTTGTGGAACAAAATATCATCTCGGTACTCGTTGAACACTGACTGGTACGTCGAATAGCACTATATGACTTTATGCACAAATTTTGAGAACATCTGCCCCTTATCTTTAATGATTTTAAGCATAAACACAATTTTACCACATCCTGTAGGGCCAGATATAATACATGTGGATGGGCTCGTGAACCTGTATTTTTCTACAGAATCTAACTCTAACACGTCACACCCCTAAGTGGAACATTTACAAAATATAATAAAAAGGTAAGTGATGTTCCTTATATTCGACAGTCTTGTTTTTCCTCTTCTTTCACAGAACCGTGAATGACGACGTGGTACATCATGTCCCCATCATCGATATTACAGATGACTCTGATGACAGTGTAGTTATGGTCACATACTCCATACCCGCTGACAAGCCCAAACCAGTGACACTTGTAGCACCACCACGCAACAGTTCAAAACGGAGGCATGATGAAGAGCCTTCCATGTCAGGTGTAAAACGTGCCAGGAGTGCACCGGTTGCTAGCCCCCTAGACCCCCAGGAATAGATCCCCAGCCCTCTACATCTTACGACACAACCCCCACACTAGCTCCCTCCTCAAATAAAAAAAACGTACCCTTGTTCCTGTTCAATTCCAGGCACATCCTCTCAACAGCAGCAGCCACTTCTCGTGCTGTTGAAGAAGGCATAACATTCGAGCTGGTACTCACCGCCACCACCACTCCAGCAATGACTAGAAATCGGTATATACTCAGGGTTGACCGTGGAACCCTGTATAGCAACGGTGTTGAACACGTTCTGCGACGCGTAGTTGAATGTATTGTGGAGTTTACCCTTCAGAACCCTTTAGAACCGCGATGAACGTGAGGTCAGGACGAGGCTGTCCTTCGGGTTCGGATTAGATGACGGAGATGTAGACAAATTTTGGGTAGTAATACTATTCAGACGGTTGGCCGCTGGAGACATAGAATATATATTAGGCCGTATAATGCAGGCCTCTGAAAGTAGTACAGCCTTCAATATGGACAACTTCACGGTAGATATTGACCGTGTATTCCGTGTTGTGGGGCATAGTGCCACACCTTATACTCTTAACTTCAATTCTCAGGCTATTTACAGGCGGCAGATAAACACCGATCGTGGTTGCGGCTTTATAGCATTAGTCTTGGCCCGTATGTTTACTGTGCTAAATACACGTGCCCAAAAACTTTGGTTGCCTACGATTGTGCATTGCAACCTTGAGTTTGATTGTAATATGGGTCCTCAAGAGGTCAGAAGAGTGGAGCAGGAAATGAATGTTCGTATATTTGTATTTGGAATGGATGATCGTCGTAGGACCGTGTATGTTTTGAAAAGCAGTGAGAGATCGGACAAGACCCCTTTTTATTTTAGTGCTGTCAGGGCAACGTGCTAAATACACGTGCCCAAAAACTTTGGTTGCCTACGATTGTGCATTGCAACCTTGAGTTTGATTGTAATATGGGTCCTGAAGAGGTCAGAAGAGTGGAGCAGGAAATGAATGTTCGTATATTTGTATTTGGAATGGATGATCGTCGTAGGACCGTGTATGTTTTGAAAAGCAGTGAGAGATCGGACAAGACCCCTTTTTATTTTAGTGCTGTCAGGGGCAACGTATCTCCCCATCCATAATATAAGGGATCTTTACGCGAGTTATCTTAATAGTCGAGAATATGTATGGCATCATGATTTGTGTAAGGGATGTCTCGAGTTTGCTGATGATAGAGTGAAACATTGTAAGGATTGCCACAGGGCATGTGAGCAGTTTAAAAGCTCCAAATGTGAAAGCCGTGTAGTTGAAGCTGAAAAGAGGGAATGTAATGTGTGCAGACGTATATTTTTCAATAGTAAATGCTTTGAACTACATAAGTCAATTGGCACTTGCAAGAAAATGAAAACCTGTGAATGTGGTATGTTTTATATGATGGATAATTGGCGGAAATTCACGCATAAATGTGATGAAATTCACTGTCCTACATGCCATGAAAAATATAAGGCGGATGATGTAAAGCATGTATGTTAATGAAAGATGCTAAGCCTAAAAATAGACTTTGTATAACTGTGTACTACGATATAGAAACATATACGTTTGCTGAAACCAAAGAGGTTATCACACATCCACTCGTAAGCCAGACTATCTGCGATGAGTGCATTGAGGTTGAGTGTGATGAGTGTCACAAATGTGGTAAACGGACAAACGTTTTTAAGACGAATGCACACGACAGCCCTGTGAAACTCTTTTTGTCCTACATTGTCAAATTAGCGGACAAATTAAAAAGAATTACTGTGTATATTCTTGCCCATAATGGGGCAAAATTTGACACACAGTTCCCCTTTATAAGGAACTGCTTGAACACGAGTCATCTGAGATATTTACAGGCGAACCCTTGAAAAGGGGAAACAAACTTATACAAATGGAGATAAGAGGTAATGGTCAGTTTAAAGATACTTTATTATTCACACCTTGTAAACTAGCTAAGCTATCCAAGGTAATGTGTGTAGCCGCCAAAGTTTCAAAAGGGTATTTCTCTTACACTTTCCTCACTAGCGACACTTTAAATTACGTAGGACTACCTCCCCGCAAACATTACTTTATCTACACCAACATGAGTGATAGTGAGTGTGAAGATTTTGATCGCTACTACAACAGTTTTAATGAAGATAATCCTTACAATATAGCTGATGAATGTGAGCGTGATTTCGTGAATGATGCGCGCTTGGTTAGAGTATGTGTCCAGGCCTTTAGAAGGATGTACATAGACCGTTTCAACTGCGTTCCGCTGCAAGTCGCAACCACAATCGCCTCATTGTGCTTTACTATGTTCAAGAACAATTTCATGCCTAAAGACACCTTAGCCGTCATTCACAGAAACAACCCTCGTAGTTATGGACACAAGGCTATTTACTGGCTCACACACATACAGCAGCAAACTGGTGTATACATAAAACACGCCCGCATCACGGGGGAAGTACCCATTAAGATCAATGGTCGTGTTCTTTGGGTTGATGGCCTATTCAAAGACCGGGCCACTGGTGAGAAGACTGTATACTCCTTTAACGGTTGCTGGTGGCATGGATGCCCACGTCCTGAGTGTGCAGTCGTAGGAGATACCCACGGTAGATCTGCCGACAGTCTTGCATGACCCGCACCCGCGACCAGCTTATAGCACCTAGTTCACTCACAAGATCTTATGGGAGCATGAGTATCATGCACGGATGTAAACGATCACGCGTTCAATGGTGTTGGATCCTCTCAAATGCGGTGATAGCTTGTTCGGAGGGCGAACAAACCCATTCAAACTATGCTTTTCGCCTGCGGAGGGTGTGTAACTCTATTACTACGATTTCTGTTCTTTATACCTCTACGTGATGAAAAACAATCCGCACCCTGTAGGAGCACCTGAAAAGCTGGTGGGCCGAGCCCTTCTCACCATCGATGAGTTCTCAGCAAATATGAACAAGAACTATTTCGGTCTTTCTTTCGTAGACGTACTGCCCCCCTCGCGATTTATGGATGTCAAACTTACCCGTCGTTATAGACCACAAGCTCATGTTTCCCCTGTGTGTGAAGTGCGCAGAGGAGAACAATGGGGCCTGTAATCACACAACCTACCAGCGGAAGATCAGAGGTGTATATACAGGCCCTGAGCTGTCCCTAGCCGTTCGCCATGGCTACAGAATATTGAAGATATATGAGGTGTGGAGGTTTCAGAAGCTACCAAACCTTTTCACGCCATAAATAAACACTTTTTTGAAGGATAAGATAGGAGCATCAGGCTATCCGCGAGGAGTTGACACCGAGGGTGAAAAGTCGGCGTATATTCAACGTTACCGTGACCGTGAAGGGATACAACTTGACCGGGCCCAAATTGTTAAGAACCCTGGCAAGCGCTTTATTTGAAAGTTGTGCCTAAATAGTATCTGTAGAAAATTTGCACAGAATACGGGCAAGGGGAACGTTCATTTTGCCCAATGTTATAACGAGGTGTGGGATTATGTCAATGCTCCAGATAAAGAGGTCATGGAGATCGTGAATGTAGTTAATACGTACATAATAAAGTAAAACATCACCGAATTGGCCACAGATACCTGTAGCCAGCTTCACAACGGCATACGCACGCATCAAGCTTTGGAGACTGCTGCACTCTCTCGGGCGGAGGGTCCTCTACGCACACACAAATAGCGTAATATTCACAGCGAGGGAGTGTGAATACATGCCGTCTATTGGGAATTCCTCGGAGAGTTGACTGACGAGATGAAGGATGAGTATGGTCTTAGTGCATACGCTGACTCCTTTGTATCAACAGGTCCAAAAACTTTTGGGGTACGGGTGAGGGTGTGGGAGGTGCTGAAATATATCGTGAAGGCGAAGGGCATCACGCTTAACCAGGCGAACCGACGGGTCGTTAACTTTGACTCGTTGAAGGAGCTAGTGTGCTTGGAAGATGAGGGTGACCAGCCGCCCCAACTGATTGTAAGGACCCACAATTTTCGGGCACAGAAACTGGGGGGCGTGAAGGGACTTAGGGGTACGAAGGTGTGCCGTAACACCTATAGGAAACGTTACCAGGTGCCTGGAACCTATGATACCGTACCATTTGGGTACCATAGCTCTTGAATGTATTGCTATATATTGCCGTCATTCCGGGCGTGGGTTCGTCTCCCACTTCTGACGCCATTATTTTCTTTTCTTTCTTCGTCTGAAGGGGGGTACCTCGGTGCCCTTTATTGTCTCCGAGTATCAGGATGGTTTTGATACTTAAGTAAGCAAGCCGTGAGGGTGTATGATGAGTGAGAGCTTACTACAAGTTTATTGGTGATAAATGGGAGTGAATGAACCGGCCTTTCGGCGACGGGAAATGCGTAGAGCACGGGTAAGTTTGAGTGATCGAATCGTCCTGGCGCGCCTAGTCCCAGCCTTATATAGCCTGAATACTCACGCATGTTCATTGGACTCATGTCTATAAGGTCGAGCGTCCTCTGCTACTTACTGGGCACAAAGGGGTGGTCATTATATAGCATACATATATATATATATATATATTATATATATATATATATATATATATATATACGTACACCTATTTACTTGTTAACGATATGTTTATTTTACTTATTACGTGTAATTGAATAAATATACCATGAATAATTCGATATGTTTATTAAATAAACCATGTTTCAATTAGGGTTTCATTTTCTCCTCTGTCTGTGTGTGTGTGTGTGTGTGTGTGCAGGAAAAGTCCTAAGCTCTGTCCGCTGTACGATCGATCAAAAGTCACGTGACTCCTGCTAATACCTGGGAATATCTCTACCCCTGCGTGCTCAGTTGACCGCTGCAAGCCCTGGATCTCAGACGTGTATTTGAAGAAATCTCAAATAGACGAAAAATAGTGATGGCTACCTTTGATATTGCGTGCTCGACGTTTATGAAGTGGTGTTCGGTAAAGTCGGAAGATGTGGTAAATACTGAAAGACTCCCTAACCCTCCCTCCTTTGAGACTTTTAAGGCTACATTGAACTGTGCGAAGTGTGAGGAGCAAGAGTTCAAATACTCTATGGATATTCTGGCAAGAGCATTTCCGGATTTCGCAGCACAAACGATGTTATGGACTACGTTGGAGGACTAAATTGTATAAAAGCGTACATATGGGTAGTGAGTGTTGTTGATGAGTGGTGTAACAAGCTGCATCATACCGAGTGCGCGTACCCTGCGGCTGAGAATGTAAATCTTGTCATAATGGATAGTGTGAAATACTTTTACCACTACATTCATATATAACATGACGAGGTTCGCAGTGAGTTTGTGGCTAAAGGCCTGTGTGAGTTTTTAATAGAATTTAGAGACGAGTACCGCTTGCTAGGCAAAAAGGATAAATATGGGCACATGTTTCCCTCAAATAGTGCGCCGGAGTGTCTATAAAATGTGTTTAGTTCGTGAAAATCCCCCTCAACAAAAATGTTTGGTGCGCATTCTGGGAAGTGATAAACATTAAAGCCGCTGATGCTCCGTGTATCGGAAAAGTTCTGGTTTCCCGGTATAATGGGCACAAGTATTCACATGATCCTTTCATGCTGGAACAAACCCGTACACGAAACATTAACGCTTGGTATGACTCGTCGTGTGACTCGTTTCCCACAACTGTCTCCGAGCACCGGCTGCTGATAGTCATCTTAGAGCTTGACCCGACTGGATGTCCACTCCTCACAACAGAATACGATGGAGCTTCCTTTGAGCAGCATTCTCAATGCCGTATGCGTTGTGGCCGTGAGAGTCATTGCGTGTGTTCAGGCGTAAAACCGGTGCCATTAACTATGTACTTGAAACGACTTGTAGACAAACAAACTCTGGTAAACATAGTGTTGTTTATTTAAGTGTTGAGGAGATGAATAGAGTCTTCGTGATAGTTGAGAAGTTGGGTGAGGAACAGTATAAAATATCTGCAGGTGTAGGTACAAGAAGAGAACAAATTAGCGATACCCCCTCATATGCCATTGTTTGTACATTGTGTATAAATAGTGATCAGCCATGCATTCATATACGACTGATGTGGAAGAATGCATCTGATAATAACGTTCTTGTCCCCACGCGAAACCGCTTCATTCTCGACAGAATGTTTGAAATCGTCGGTTTCCGCAAGCTAAAGCCTATATTAGACGCACTTGTTACAGATATGCTTTATTTTGATACGGTTCTTGAATATACATACACCGCTCTGCTCGACGGGTTTACCAAGTGTAGGAAAGAACATAGCAAGAATGGTCGAGAGCTGGATGCTTATTTAAAAGGTTTGGACTATTCGAAATATCAAAAACTTCGGTACAAAGGACTTGAACGATACAGGGCAGAGCTCACCTACACTGTTTACCCTGAAGAATTGTTTCTTTATATAATGAGCAGCTGTCGTTACGACTTAGAAGATTATTTCAACTGCCGCTATGCGTTGTGAAGAAGAGTTCACGATTGAAAAGCTCGGGTCGGTACGAATAAACCCTCGATGGGAAAGGAGTTTTATAAACTTGAATTTAATAATGATGTTGTGGCTAACAACGTCCTCTTTGTACGTGCTTTTTATGTATTTTGTCCGTGTTTGAAGAGAGTGATAATTTACCAACCAATTGTAAAGTGGGCACAAAAATAGTAGTGAACGAATTGAAGGCCATTTATGTTGAATATAGGTGTCCGCACACCTTGAATTGTGAAATAATGTTAAATCGTATTTATTACATAGTACAAGGCAACAATGATGTAACTGTAGATTCGATCACGTGCGAGTTTAGTATTTTAGTTAAGCGCAGTGGAGCATAATGTGTATGTAGATTTCTCCTGTACTATTTTGATGTTTATATATGAATTTTTGAATGTATATTTATTTTCCATATATTTATTAAAATTTTATTATTTAACATAAATGTGTATATAGATTTCTCCTGTACTATTATAATTTTTGAATGTATATTTATATATATCGTTTAAAGTGTGTATAGATTTCTTCTGAACTATTTTGAATGTATATTTATTTTCTATATAGTTGTTAAAAATCTATTACTTAATATAAATGTGTATATAGATTTCTCCTGTACTAATATTATTATTATTTAGATGTATATTTATTTCCTATATAGTTCATGAAATTATTTCCCTTAACTCCTCTAAATAAACAGAATGATGTAATTGTGTTTTATTATCCTATAATTGCTTTCTTGGTGTATATATAAACGATATTAAGGAATACCTGGGAAATAAGAATGTATATAAACAATGCACCTTCAATATAATATATATATATATATATATATATATATATATATATATTATACTCGGGGGTTACCCGGTGAGTTTAACCCTCAAGTACAATAGAGTACTCCTTTGCGGTCCTGAAGGGACCTACAGAGTGCGCTGACCCCTTTTTGGTCACTTACGGAATCCGGGAGCTTCCTTAGCCCTTGTTCCACTCGTCGAGTTTAGATAATTATGATGGGATTAATTGAGAGTCAACTTTAATTTTAGGCACTTTAATTAAATTTAAATAAGCGGATTACAGGCGAAAGTTTATAATAAATTGTTTAGCTTTTAAGTTCACAAGGTCATATTTTAAATTAAGTTCACCGGGCTATGAGGGGATTGTTCTTTAGTCTACGAGTGACAATTAAGGTCACTAAGAAATATACGAATTAAGTCTGCTGGCGTTTCCTTCAGTCAGATTCTCAATTCTGATATTCCGATTTGATTCACCCTTCACCCAGTGGTTAAATTACGTTAATTCAAAAGTCAAACGGCCCTCTTCTTGAAACAACTACCCTGTGTTCGTTCTAGGACTGTTGGTAAAGCACGCTAATGACATACGGGGCAACTCGCTCCTCGTTACCCGCGATAAAATGAATAACGATTTCCTGCTAAGACTTACTACCCTTAAGCCCGTTCTAAAATCGTCTCGAAGCAAAACTAATGCACCCTCGTTACCCCAGGAGACCAAGATGTGGATCTGAGCTCCGACCAGAGTCTACCCTGAATCTCGAATCTTGAATCTTAAGTCTGTCCTTGAATGGCCTAACCCCTCCTTATATAGGGAAAAATCCATTATCACATACGTCAGAGGTGAGTCACCATGAGACCAAGAAAATGTTTGATTCTCAGAGTCAAGGTTCCCATCCTGAAACTCGAAACTGATGTGAAATGTTAGCATGGAAGGTACATGGGCAAATAGCGAGGCAAGATGTCGTAAAAGTGCATCTGAGCGCCTTTGATTAAAATGAATGGCGGTTTTAATATCATACTTCATATTTCGGGCGCACGCTTGAGGGCTTAGAAAAGATTTGAACAGATTCTCGCGTCAATCACTGAAGAGAAGGCGAGCCCCTGCTCTTGTAGGATATTTAAGAAGGTGGGCGTGCTTGTGTATGACATTCATCGTATTCATTTCATCTTTCAATATTGCGTATGATACTCGTCCCGTATAACAGTTCGTCCATTCTTAAAAAACAATTAAAAAACTTAGGGCTACACCTTTCATCAGAATATGGGTATCGTGAAAAGTCTTGAAAGACACGCAAATTCGTAATATAAACACTGAGGTCACATCAAGGTTCTATAAAATTCTTATAATTTTATTTGTTTGGTTTTTATTAAGGGAAATTAAATTGAAATGATCTCAGCTTACACAGGTTGTTATTCAGGTGACTTCACGAAGAAAACATCTTCATTTACGAATTACAACAGCAGACGACAATAATGGAAATTATTTAATATGCAATAAGTGCTTTATCTACGTTATTTAAGGTGAACTGTAAAATAAATCAGAATAAATGCCTCTAGAAATTGAAATTCAGTACATGCAATAAATCAAAATTGATTATGATTACAACATAGATTTTTAGTTGATTTAAATTCAAATTTATTTTAAAATCAAATTTCATACTAAATCGGAATAAATATAAATGAAAAGTCAATGAACACAATAAGTCGAGATCGGTTAACATTATCAATAAAGCAAGTGTAGCCATAACATAGATCATCAAATAATTTCAACTTAAGTTGACTTCATTAATCAATTTTTATTAAATAAAACAAAAGAATTTAAAATTAATCATGCATTATACAAATATAAAAATCAAATCGACTTACTTTAAAAATCAAAAACGGTAAACAAGTTTAAAATAGCAATGATATAAAATATTAATGGATTAAAATAGGAGTTTTCTCTTTACACATTTTCCTTTCTCGTTATAGAGTGAAGGAAAGATTTAACGCAAAATTTTGAGATGTATATTTCAGGCATCTTGAAGTTTAGGAATTATGGCATAAAGTTAGAATTTCGAAACGCTATTTAGATGGGAAAATTTGAAATCATTTATGGGCTTCTGGCCCAGAAAAAACAGAATGCAAAAACCTTTGGGGTAATCAATGTGATATTTATTTATCAGCAATTATTGAAATTGCATAAAAGAAACGACGAAATAGGGGTAGAAGAAGGGAATTATTTTAGTTAATGTTAATGTGATTAATTAATTGGGAAAATGGAATTTAGTGAATTTGGTTGCTAGGAGAAGTAACTAAAATAGATTCATAAGGGAGATGTGTCTGTTAAACGTTTCGCATTCTTTCATTACACGTTTCCTTTGAATTTAATAACAGACACCAATATATATTACAGGCTTAGGGATTAATAATAGATACGAATTGGGGTTTTCTTTAGGTTACACACATAGGAAATATATAGGGAAATTTGTACGCAAAGACGTAAATGTTTATAAAATAAAATAAAAGAATATAACATAAACTCTCTCTGACATGTTAGCGGGCACCTTTTAACACTATAATTATAGCTGGGCCTTATATAAAAATCGGAGATTAGTTGGGGAATAATGTTTGAAATATAATTTCACATGATTTAAGTTTTGAAGAAACAGAGATTAGTCCCACATAGTTTTTTAGCATAATTATGATTTTGGGATTCGTTTTAAATTTGTTTAATAAAAGGTACGGGTAACTAAAGAATGTTAATTCAAATGGTTTTTTAGGGTGAAACACCCTGGGAAAATTTTGAGCGGCAGAGTCCAGCTTTGAAAGCGTCAATCAGGCCGGTCAATGATAAATTAGGGAGGTAATGCTTTTAGGAACATCTAAAACTGCTTATTTATTTCAAATAGTGGTTTCTGAAGGGGAATTAGTTTAGCAAAGAAGGTGGATGTTTTCACTTTTTTCAGTTACATTTACGATGCAAGCGTAGAATTTAGGGGATAACTGTTACGAAAGCGATTTTCGTTTTGGTTCATAGAAAACAAATTATAGGGCACAATGTCCTAACGAGAGATTGAATGTTGTAACATTTTTAGATTCAAGAATTTTCAAATAATTTTAAAAGAGGAATAGTTGGAAAAGAAACTCATAGTAGTAAGATAAATGACAATGAGGTGCAAAAAGGACATAAAAGGTAATTTGCTGCCATGTAGGGTATTGAAGGTTTTATTAAGACTCTTAAGTCCTTTCAAAAATTCACAGTGGGTTGAAAAACATTCACAAGATTGAAATAGCTACCTACGTTGTATATATAGCAGTAATTTCATCTATACTTTTCGAGGATAAGCCTCTTAATTTGCTTTGGATAGTTTAAAAGGATAATATTTAATGAATTGTAAGGGAAGATAATTCGTTGAAGAATACCTTCGTCCCCTCTTGGCTTGTCAATAAAAGAGGGAAAATTTTTCTCTTTAGGGTTAACTTAATTATTTGCTGGGGAAGAGTCCATTTTTGGAATTGGACTCGTTCCATAGGAGATTAAATAAAACGAAAGTTATGTCCTGGTTGCACACATAGAAAAAGCAAAAGTCAGAAAATAAACACATAGTCAAAGCAATATATTACACAATTACCTTTTTCAAACAACTGTCTTTGTCTTCTTGGCGAAACATTAAGGTATTTTTAGACAATTAGAGGGAACATTAAAACGTACTGTAACATCGGTTTGTGGTTTACATTATAACACAAAACATAAAATGTAGAGGTAATATGCATAGGAAGCAAAGAGACATGAATTAGTTCGTCTCTCAGAAGAGATTTTAAGGTTGACACTAGGTGTCTTTCAACACACGGCACAATATTCCAGATAAATTCCATAAGAAAGGAAAACTGAGGAAAAGAAATGCAGAGATTAAGATTAATATGGTTGTCCATAATGCAATGCTCTTTTGAGGGTTTTTTCATGTAACCCTCCGAAAATAAGGTAAACAACAGTTTAGACGATGTGCTGTGCTGTCCGGGTGTTAAATTCTTTTCACTGAACTTTAAAAGGGTTTTAGAAAAATTCTAAATTTTCATTACTGAATTACCTTTTCAAATCTGAAGACAGTTATTATTTTAATTTACATTAGCTTCTGCAATCTTAATTCCTCTCTCCGTTATGCGGGTAGGTACATTTTTTAGGGGAGACTTTTTAATTTTGTATCTCTCTCAATGAAAATAGCAAGAAACATTACGCTGAGTAAGTTTATATTAAAGTTCAGTGTGCTAGTTTACACCGATTGACTTAATACTAAATATTTTCTGTAAAAGACCATTGCAAAATGTTTTGCGATAATAAGATGTGTCATGTTCGGATTTATCCATGTAATAATGATAGACATTGGGAATTTTAGTCATTACGGAAAATTTACAGTTGTAAACATATTTAAGTTGAAAACATCTCTTATCAAAAATTATGGCGTCATGTCCCCGCATATTCATAGAGAACTAATATTTCTAAAGGATAACTTGCATATGCGACTTATATGAAAGGAAAGAAAGATAAATTTGAAGATAAATGTTTAGTGACAGTGTAACCATAATCTTTTTTAAAATTTATATAATCTTAAATCTCGCCCAATCATAAGGGTCAAAATCCTCATCATCTGATGAGTAAGGAATGTCTCCCAACCTTATGTTGTCATAATATACATTGGTTCGAGCTCTATTTGTTATTTGGTAAACTCCAGAACCATACTCATTCTCTCCTATCATTTTGGTCGTGGCAACCTTCTTGATAAACTGATGTCTAAAGAAGGTTAGGATGCTCCTTTGAAGGAATAAGTGCGACAAAAACACTTTTTGCAATTGATCAAGGTCATAGACTAACGTAATTTATTTTATGGTGGGATCACTACCGCTAAAGGTAATGTTATTCAATATTAGGATTTTTAACTTTGCTACTCTACATAAACTACTCAAAAACTCTGAGGGTATTATTGCATTTGACAATCGTATTTTATTTAAATAGGGGAAACTGTCTAAAAGGCGGAAATGAATTTTTTCAGATGTACACATTAATTTCACCTTGTTCAAATGTAGGGTGGTAATTGATCGGAAGCGTTGTAGAGCTTTTAGCTCTTTTCTTTCAAGGTTGCGACGACCTATTGGTACAGATATTTCTAAAGACTTAATTTTTAAGCGTAAAGGAATGTAATTTCGTATGATAAGCAATAGAAGTTCATTAGGGAGTTCTTTAAATTTAAGATGTTCACTAATTAATGTAGGCAATAATATTTCTCTCCATCTGACACAAACAAACCGTAAGATAAACTTACAGTCCTGTAAATACCGAAAAAGGTGAAATAACATTTCCGTAGGGAGGTCGTTTATATTCATCTTCCCCGTGTATTAGGTTTCTAGTCTGAACGAACAATTTACAATTATATTATACTCACTGAGGTATCACCTTTTCTTCATTTTTATTTTATATTATTTTACCATAATTACTTATCTTTCACTAGGCTATTTCACCATAATTTAACTGCCTCTTAATCTTAATCCATAAAGAACTTTTTATTTTCTTTAACATTAAACACTTAAGTTCGTGCATGCAGTTAGATTTAGTTATTAAACTAGAAGTATGGTTGGTTCCTCTTTTCAGGAAAAGCCTCCCGGGAGTTGTTCGTAAATCATTTGCACGTATTCGGGCTCATGCGCTGGTTCGATTGGACGGTGAAATCGGACAGAACGTGGTGGCCCTAGGCTTGCTTCCGGACTGGCAGAGAGTCTCAACCGGGGTGGCTCTCGTACCACCGGGGGTTCGTCTGGAGAAGGCGGTGCAGGTGCCCTCATTTCTGTTGTTGTTGTAGTACTGCGCAACGTTGACTTCGACGATACTTTCGTATCATCATGATCCTTAGCCTAACAGCTCGGAGTAAGAGACATAGGGCCAGTGTAGTAGAGAAGTTTATAGCTTGTGACTTCTGGTCTCGATCCCTTTCCAAGGTGACTCGCTTTAAGTACCGGGTCATCTCCTTCAGGTTCACTCCATTTGGGAGCGAAGCGTTAAAGTGCTTGATGGCTGAGGGCGTCTGGAAGGATTATCGTATGTAGGTGACCTCCGCGTCATTCGTTAAAGATGGGAGTTCCGTCTTCAAGGTGAAATTTCGAGGGTCGGAGAAAAGAGAGACTGAAGGGATTATTTTGTGATCTGTCAGTATTTCGCAGCCTTCCGGCAACGGAAATTTCGATCTTCAACTAATGTTTGGTTCCCTTTTCCATTCCACAGCGAAGGAGCAGAGTAAGGGGACTTGCTACACTGTAGTATACCTGGCTGATGTTTCAAAAACACGGGGGAGAAGTTTGTTTTGATGATTCGATGGCAAGTTGAGAGATTTGTTGAGGTTCCAGCTTGGAAAAGTCGGATTACACAGTGATCGGATCCTTTTGTGAGAATATAAGTCGGCACGGGGCAATGGAACGTCTCTTGTATTCGAACACACCCATCGAGAGTGTCCATCAGCACGTAGTTTAGGCGGTCTTGGCTCACGCCAAAATAACGGGTTTTGGTTATGATTTCGGCGTACGTCTTCTTTTTCCATCTAAATGAGTAGATGATCGATACGGAAAAGCGTCGTGGGCGCTTCTATGGCCTTGAGGGGGATGAATATAATTATTCTGAGTTCGACTTCCGATACTCTCTGTAAACGTGTTCTCCCGAGTCGGAAGTAGAGGCGGATCGTTGCCATATTCAAGATATAGGGCAATAATCGGCCTACCTTAGGCTCAATTCCTTTTAGTACTTAAAGACAAAAAGTGTGATCGAATAGAAATGGATCCAATCTTCCTCTATTGGCGTTAATCAATGCCGTCGTTAATCTATTTAGTCTTAGTTGCAATCCCTCCGTGTAAGTGGCAAGACTGTGTGAGATAATGGTGAGAACACCATGTGTTGTTCCTTCTTTATCTGCGCCTGCAAGCTAGCAAGGTAACTTCCGACCGTCTCTTGAAAAGAATTGATGTTTTCAGAGAGTAGGTTCACGTATTTCTGGAGGCTGCTGACGTCGTATGTAGTGGCGTTTAGCACAGTTATATATGAATTTAAACTGTCAGCTAATCCTTCTTCGTTGGCTTCTATTGCTTGTACTCGTCTAATGACTTTATCCACTGAAGCTTGCTGTGCCGTCCCGAAGGCGAAATTCATAAGTCCCCCTACGGCATTGATTAATCCTCGTCGTTGTCGCGACTGGCTTCCCAGATGTCGTTCCTGGTTCAAAGTGGTGACAAAGGTTGAAAGTTCCTTCTTGGTTGATAGTATCTGTTCGCGGACGCCGTATAGCGTACCGATTAAAATCACAATTTCCTTTATAGTGTATTCCGCAGGGCTTTTTGCTTTGTTTAGTCGTCGTTCTTCCGTTTCGCATTGTTATGAGTTTTTTCATCTTGTCGTCTAAAGCGTGTAAATATTGATAGTATGGTCCCAGGTGGAGTCTAACACTAAAAGTATAAACAGAGCCATGGGATATTAGGGGGCCCAGGGGTTCAAATAGGACTCCATTGTTCTCAAGGGTTTGCGCCCCTGCCTGGACCGCCTTCAGCAGGGCACTTTTACTGTTTTTCCTTATGTTTAAATATCAAAAGATTTAGTCAAACTGAGTAAAAATAAATTTATCAATTCTATGTTTAAAAGAAATTAAATTATTAGATTATTTTTATTATTAAAGTATTAAATTGAATTATTAAATTATTTATTTCTCACGATCCCTCTTGCGTTACTCTTCACTGGTTAGAACGAACTAGATTAATAACTGTCTTTTGACTGAAGTGTAAAAATAAAAATAAATAATATAAATTTATATAAATATAAATAATTACAATGATAAAAACAAATTTACTCGTAACGTTAGTTCATTTGCCTCTGACTCCACGCTTCCTATCTTTATATCCTGTGTCTTGTCATGACTCCTTATCGCGTTTTTCGTGTCGAACAAGATCTCATATTTTTAATACGAAACTTGTCTGGGAAGATTTTTAATTGGGTAATTTTCTAACTACACTTTTCTGCGAATGCCTACTTTTGAAAAGCCTACACTCTAAAAGTGCCTATTTGCATGCTTATATTTTAAAAAGCCTATATTCCGAAAGTGCCTATCTATATCTCGTGAATAAATATAGATGACGTTTGGTTTCACCTTTCGTCGCACGTTAAATCGTTTACCATCTTTGTTTATTTAAATACGCATTTGCATTTTCTCTCGCTATAGTTTATTTTGTGCGCGTTTACACTCCTATTCTATCCTTTGATTTAGACAATCATAAAACCGGAAAAAGAACATTTTTACTTAGCGATGCTTTATACTTTCATTAAGTAATTAATTTTAGTGCCAAGAAATGTAAGAATAATGAAAGACTTTTATTTAGCGAGTCTTTCACTAGCATTAAGCGATTTATTCTTTTTAATGCCAAGCGCAATAATAATCACGTATGTACAAAAATCATTTACTGACAAAATCAATCTGGCGGTCTCGTGTCTCCAAAGACATTTCGTGTCATTGAATTTATTTCTGTATTTTACTGGTTCATTTTTCAACTTCTTGAGTCTAATTTTGGCGTCGAAACCTTGGACCATATCTTCTCCTTGAATCGTGTTGATTAAGTTTTCGGGTCGATTGCCAGGGTCTCTATATCATCTGAAGCTCTTTTATATTGTGCGTTAGTCGTTTCGGTCTTTATGTTGTTTATATGCACTCGTTTGCTTCTTAATGTTGTCGGGTCCTCGACCAGGAATGTATAATCATTTATTTTCTCCAAAACGCGACACGGTCCTTCGAATGGAGTTTCTAATGCCCTGGGAGTGCTCGGGGTCGGTGTTTTCTTGATATGAACTCTTTCTCCTTCCTCTATAGTACGTATTTTTCTTCCTTCCGTCCTCTGTATCATTTTCCTTCGTTGGTCTTCCGAATATTTTCTTACTGTTTCATATGTTTTTTCTCTCATATGTTCGTGGCGCCATTTATATTCTTCTAAGTCAACGGGAGCGGCGCTCACTTCGTCGATTTCCGTAGGGAAGGCATTGTTTCTATCGTACATCAAGAAGAACGGTCTTTCATTCGTCGAGTTGTGAATAGTGTTGTTATGAATACTTTTTACGAGAGGCAGATATTCGTCCCAGTAATTAATATTTTTATACCCTATTAAAGTTCGAAAGTTGTTTTTTAAGGAATAATTATACCTTTCGACTTGACCTTGACTTTCCGGATGTGCCGGGGTCCCGAAACTGCGTTGGATACGGTAATTCTTCGTGATGTGAACCATTACCTGATTGGCAAATTCTGTCCCATTGTCAGTTTTTAAATTCTTCATTTTTCTGTAGGTCAGTATATAATGCCCGAAAATGCACTTGGCAACTGAGGTTGCAGTCTTATCTTTTAAAGGGTACATTTCTACAAATTTAGTGAATCCGTCTATTAAAACTAACACGTACGCGGAGTGGTCTCGAGAAAGTGGGAATGGGCCTACCAGGTCGGCGAAAACCCACTCCAGTGGTTCTTTACCTGAGGGAGTTTCTCCTAAGGGGGCTTTCCGAGGGTTGATGTTCTTATACTTATTACATACTTCACACGTTTTGATGTATTGTCGTATGGATCCCGTCATATTTGGCTAGTCATATATTTGGGACATTTCCTGATAGGTCTTGGACTCAGT
The DNA here is from genome assembly GCA_023014485.1 of Bathynomus jamesi. Classification (NCBI taxonomy): domain Eukaryota; kingdom Metazoa; phylum Arthropoda; class Malacostraca; order Isopoda; family Cirolanidae; genus Bathynomus; species Bathynomus jamesi. The sequence goes on from JAJOZX010001856.1 coordinate 196,589, forward strand.
TAAGTGTCCCTTATCAATTGAATTATGAAACTGCATGAAAGCTCTTTTCTGTAATTTCGAGTCAGAGAGGTAGAATCGGTGGGATTCCTTACCTCCGAGTGATCGGACTATATAAAGTATCCCGTCCTTTATTTTAAACTTCTCAGTTTCTCCTCTCCTAATTTCCCGACACCAAGGGTCCTGAGCTCTACGTATTTCATCCAATGATATTTCGGGAATTTCTTTGTCCCTCAATAATTTTTCGACCAGCATACCCGTTTGGGGTATTTCTCCCCTATCCAAGGTGGATTGTTGACTTCGGGTAATCACATTTATAATGTGATTTTCGTCATCCCACTTTGATTTTTCGTCACTCGTACTTGGTATACACCGACTCATCAGGTCGGCGGCGAAATTTCTTTCCCCCTTGACGTATTCCATTTTAAGATCGAATTCCAACAATGTGACAAACCATTTGGTTAGTCTTTTTGATGACTGGTTTATTACTAAACTGACCAAAGGTCAGTGGTCGGTTCTCAGAATGATTTTTTACCCTAATATCAAGGCACGGAAATGGTTCAGGGCGATTATGATACTCAAACCCTTTTTCTCCATAACCGAGTATCTCTTTTGAGTGTCATTAAAATCCTTTACTATAATATTCCAACGGAACTAACGCACCATCGTCATTTTCTCGCATCAATACCGCTCCACTTGCTCTTTCGGATGCGTCCGTATATAAGTAAAAGGGTACTTCGGGTTTAGGATGTTGCAGTAAAGTCTCGACTGTAATGATCTCTTTAACCTTCTGCAGAGCTTCATCTCGCTCTTCAGTCCACTCAAATTTTTCTTTCTTTCGCGTCAACGCATGTATTGGGCCTAACAGCTCTGCCGCATTGGGAATGTATCTTCGATAGTAATTTACCAATTCCAACAGCGACTGTACCTCTTTTACTGTTTTGGGGGGTCGCAATTTCTCTATGGCTTCTACCTTGTCCAGGCTCGGAGACATACCACTTCTCGTGATATCGTGTCCTAAAAATGTTACTTTTTCCTGGAAGAATTGCGATTTACTCAATTTGAATTTTAAATTATTTTCTTTTAACCGTTGTAAGACTGTTCTTAGGTTGGCTTCGTGCTCCTTCGTTCGGCCGACGATTAGTATATCATCGATCAACACGTATGCTTGCTTTCCGATTAAATCGTGGAGCAAATTACTCATGATGGAACTAAAGACGTTCCGAGCCATTTTGAAACCAAAAGGTAGAACCTTATATACAAAACTTGCATTATTCGAGGAGAAAGCTGTCAAATCCTGCGACTTCTCGTCCAAAGCTATCTGATGATACCCTTGAGCTAAGTCGATAGTTGTGAACCATTGGTTTCCTCCTAAACTCCGGAAAATAGAATCTATGTCCGGTAATTTAAAGCGTGATGTCTTCAGTACTTTATTTAAGTTTCTATAGTCCACTACCAATCTATTTTTATTCTTTTGCTTCACTAACAGTAAAGGGCTGTTAAAGTCGCTATTCTTACGTTCCACTAAACCGCGTTGCTCCAGTTCTGCTACTTGTCGAGATACTTCTTCATGATATTTAAAAGGTAGACGGTATTGGGGAGTATATACCGGGCCGTGTTTGGGTTCGAGCTCCAAGGAGAGTTCATAGTTCTTTAAAAGTCCCAGTTCATCTCCTTCTATGAACACTACATCCAAATAATCGCCCAGTATACCCATTAACCTACTTTTTTCCTCTGATTCTAAATTTTTCTGTTGAACGAAGTCTTCGATTATTCCTCGTTTTTGTTCAATGGTTTTCGTTGGTTGGGTGAAATCACCCATCATTTCACGTTCATAGATTTCCTCCGAAATCTCGTCCATAAACATCTCCCTTTCCTGGTTCAATTCTTGGTTTATCGCATCCTCTCCAATCGGGTTGTTGGTGCTCTCATCCTCTCCGGTCGGGTCGTCGGAGTCTGTCGAGCTGTAGAGGCACTGACTTAGCTCATGTCCTTCTTGACCACCATCACAATGGCAATATCTCATAATTCCTCCGACCACTTTTATCTTCTCGCTTCTTACTTTAACTCTGTCGTTTGCGGATGTATTGTGCACGAGTATGTGGATGCTTCCGTCCTCATTTACGCATGCCAATTGAGGTTCGATGTATAAATTTGTTGGAAACGTCTTAGCTTCTATCATTAATGTAGTTTGTTCCTTCAAAGGAAGTTCGGATTTTAATTCTAAGAAGGCTCCTGCAGAAGGGGCTATGGTGGCTGATCCGTTCTTCAATGTAAGAGGTATATCCACCAAATTTATTCCATGTGACGGTAGATCTTCCATTTCTATTTCGACCTGAGATACCACTGGGATTTGGACTCCGTTTACATAAATCCAGAAACCTCTTCTTTTTCCTTCGATTTTTACACCGTTACTTTTGATGAAATCAGCCCCAATAATCAGACCTAGTACCGTGGGTAAATCTTTAATTACGAAAGCAGTGATTTCGTACGTCGCACCTTCGATGTTTATTGCCATGTTTATTGTCCCTTGTGTATTCAGCTTTTCATCATTTATGGCTTTGCATTTCTTCTCAGTTTCCTTCACTAGGGGTCTCAATCCGAGCGAGTCTATAAGCCTCCGCTTGATCAAGCATATATCAGCCCCTGTGTCAATCAAGGCAAGGGGTTTATTTTCCCGTATTGTGACCTGAATAACCGGGTAATGAAATATTCGCGTACAGAGGGTCACTTGAGGAGAGAGTTGCTCCTTGATCAGGAAATCTGCATTTACTTCAAAGAGGGTATATTCCTGTTTGCGTTTTGCCTCCTTACTACAGGTTTTTTCCATGTTATTTCTCTTGTTGGGTTTTTTCCCATATCTGGGCATGGTATTGGATGGTTTATCCAATTACAAATGGAAAGATAAATGCGTTTAATGCAAGAAATAAAAAACTGAAAAAGAGAAAGAAAGCCATACAAATCGACCTTTGATCTTAAATTTTTTTTAGGTTTATTTCATTATTACTTCGTTCTCCCACGTCACATCTTTTGCATACAACTTTGTTTCCGATTTGTGCATTCCCTGAGATTTCTTTTCTTTTCCCGTTCTCACCATTCACACGATAGCTTTCCGTTAGTACAGCATCCATACTTTTATTCACACTTCCGTTCACACAGACTAAATGTGAATTCTTTTCGAATTCATTTTCACACGCGCCTAATTTATAGACATCATTTACACAATTTCTCTTTTCTTGAACCGTATTCTTATTTTCACTTATTTCTCTTTCACACGATTTATTTATATTTTTATTTTTTAATACAAAATCACTCCTCATTTGCTTCTTTTCTCACTGCATTTATAAGAGTTCTTTCATTCGCTTGTTTATCAACCTCAGAGTCTAACCTCAAGGTCGGACGGCCAGACTCTAAGCTCAAGGTTGCGCGGCATTCTCTCGCCTTGCTTTCGCTTTCATTCATACTCGAATTACACAGATTTATCTTACTTGCACTCTGTTTCTCTTTATTCATTTTCTGGCTCACTTACTTCCTTTCGCTCTTCTTCTTCTGCTATGGGATTATTCTTGCCATTGGGGACGCCTAGTTATTGTTTATTTGTTGATTCTTCAGTTTCCTTAAAGGAAAGTCGTCTGGGTGACTTGTCTCGGGTTGATGGAGAATCCGTTTTCCTTGGCCAAGGTGAATCGTTTCGGCGACCTTCCCCATTTTTTGTCGGGGCCCCTTCCGCGGTCCTGTTCCCGGTTTCGGTAACCTCCATCGGGGGTGTCCCGCGGGGAATAACTTCTTTGACTCGAGTTCGGAGAAGGGGATCGATTTCTTGGGTCGTCTAGTCGGTACTCCTGTCTTCTCCTGTTTTCTTGTCGGTCGTAAGGTGACGGTGACCTCTCATTTCGGTTCTCCCTGTAACGACAATAGTCGTCTCTTCTTCCTCCTTGTCGCTGTTCATAGGGGGACGGCGACCTCTCATTTCGGTTCTCCCTGTAGTGAGAAAAATTTTCTCTTCTCAATCCTCGATTTTCAGGATGATCAATCAGTCGTTGGTCACAATAATAGCTATTTGAGTTTCTTTGCGTCTCTCTCCATTCTCGATTTTCGTTTCTCCGGTACGGTGACAAGTACCGTCGTCGGTCCTCATAGTCTTCCTCTCTGCTTCTGTGTCCGTTTTGTCGTGAAGGTGACGCGTACCGTCGCTCTCCTTCTCTTATATGCTCTCGCGCTTTCTCTCGGTCTATTTCCAACGCTTTCAATCTCTCAATTATCGGGCAGAACTTAGCCTTATGTTCCGTCCCTTCGCATATATAGCATCGCGGATTATACGCTTGCGCTTGCACTGCATTTACACTCTTTGCTTCAGTTTGCATAGAGGGACAAGGATGGGTTGATAGATCGTAAGGGGGCGCGCTACTGTACGGTATTTGTTTTGAAGAAACATTTAACGGGACGGTTTGAGGATAAGGGTTGTGTCCCAAATAAGGGGACGCATTTAAATAAGGGGAGTAGGCAGATTGATTGGGTAAATAATTTTGATTTTCATAAAATGTGGGATCTGGGGACGGTATAGACCCTAGGTTTTGATTTGGATAATTTAGGATTAAAAAGGGTGATTGGTTCGGAAACTATACGATCATCGCACCTATTGCGTTTGATCTTTTTGTGTATCTCCTCAGTCTGGTCTCCGTACTTATTCCAGAGCTTTCGAGGTATTGAATTTAAAATGACTTTATTTAAAACAAACGGAACGTCTATATTTTGCACCATATCGCCTGCGTCTCTTTTCAACCCTTCTACTTTTCTCTGTATTCTATATGCAAATGAAGTGAACGACTCATCCGGTCGTCTACATTCTCTTTCAATATTCATTAATCTATTAGTAATTTCGTCTCTCCTATTTTGACAATAGAGGTTAGAACAAATATCTAAAAATTCCTTCCACGTTTTAACTTTTTCTTCGAATCCCACTAACACTAACCTACTAGGTGGGACTGAACATCTAATCGCGAGCGCGATTCGCATCCTATCGGAATTTCGTCCTCGCTAGGGGATTAGCCTTGCGATTTCGAAGACGAACTCCTGAAAGGACACATAGCTTCGTACTACTCCTTGAGCTACTGCAATTAAATATTCCGCGTACCTCCAACAAAATATGGGACAGATTTCGGCCGCGTGACGCAGCTTTTTCTCTTCATCAGGTGAAACATCGTTTTCTTCTGGAGACGGGGGATATTGGAATGACCTAGTGGCCGTTATTCTATGGGGAAGAGCGGGAGTAGCTGGCATTCTATGGGGAATAGCAGGAGGAGAATTTGGGGGTGACGGGCTACGCCTTCCAGCCGTTTCACGACTTCCTAAGCTAGCCTGTCTACTATCTGACTAAGAGACATTTCGACACTGTCTAACGAAAAAGGTCAAAACTCTAAGAGATCTTCACGTAAATCAGCTAACAAAGGGTTATTTCCCTTTTTTAGTTCGCCTTTAACTTTCTCAGGGGGAGTCCAGGAGGAAATATGAGGTACTCTATTGATATGAAAATTTGGTGGGAAAAATTGTAATCCTGAAGGGTGTGCTTTAGGTGTGCTATCTGATGCAGGAAAATTGTTTTCCTGTCCCATAAAACCGGTTGCAATACAAACAGGTTTGCTTAACTTTGATTTTTCTTCTGTTGAGAGATCGATTTTCTCGTCCTCACCTGTTGCTTGAAGTCTTGTTGCCGCTTCCAATCGCGCCTGAGTAGCTGCTCTCGACCTTGTGATTCTAGGTGGAATGTGTCCGTTTTTCTATTGTCCGTGTAGATGGTACTCATACACGCTTTAGTCGGCTTCTGGTACTTCGACGAGTGTCCAGGAAACAGGGGGTAGGAAATACTTACCTACACCCGATACCTGACACCAATCTATTATACTCGGGGGTTACCCGGTGAGTTTAACCCTCAAGTACAATAGAGTACTCCTTTACGATCCTGAGGGGACCTACAGAGTGCGCTGACCCCTTTTTGGTCACTTACGGAATCCGGGAGCTTCCTTAGCCCTTGTTCCACTCGTCGAGTTTAGATTAATTATGATGGGATTAATTGAGAGTCAACTTTAATTTTAGGCACTTTAATTAAATTTAAATAAGCGGATTACAGGCGAAACTTTATAATAAATTGTTTAGCTTTTAAGTTCACAAGGTCATATTTTAAATTAAGTTCACCGGGCTATAAGGGGATTGTTCTTTAGTCTACGAGTGAAAATTAAGGTCACTAAGAACTATACAAATTAAGTCTGCTGGCGTTTCCTTCAGTCAGATTCTCAATTCCGATATTCCGATTTGATTCACCCTTCACCCAGGGGTTAAATTACGTTAATTCAAAAGTTAAACGGCCCTCTTCTTGAAACAACTACCCTGTGCTCGTTCTAGGACTGTTGGCAAAGCACGCTAATGACATACGGGGCAACTCGCCCCTCGTTACCCGCGATAAAATGAATAACGATTTCCTGCTAAGACTTACTACCCTTAAGCCCGTTCTAAAATCGTCTCGAAGCAAAATTAATGCATACGAGGTAACTCGCACCCTCGTTACCCGCGGAGACCAAGATGTGGATCTGAGCTCCGACCAGAGTCTACCCTGAATCTCGAATCTTGAATCATATATCTGTCCTTCAATGGCTGGACCCCTCCTTATATAGGGAGAAATCCACTCTCACATACGTCAGAGAGGTGAGTCACCATCAGGCCAAGAAAATGTTTGATTCTCAGAGTCAAGGTTCCCATCCTGAAACTCGAAACGGATGTGAGATGTAAGCATGGAAGGTACATGGGCAAATAGCGAGCGCAAGACGTCTCAAAAGTGCATCTGAGCGCCTTTGATTAAAATGAATGGCGGTTTTAATATCATATTTCATATTTCGGACGCGCGCTTGATGGCTTACAAAAGACTTGAGCAGATTCTCGCGTCAATCACTGAGGAGAAGGCGAGCGCCTGCTCTTGTAAGATATTTAAGAAGGTGGGCGTGCTTGTGTATGACATTCATCGTATTCATTTCATCTTTCAACATTGCGTATGATACTCGTCCCGTATCACATATATATATATACAGGGGTTGGACAAAATAATATGAACACCTTGATAAATGGCGGTTTTTATTCTTAATAAGGAGGTGGTCCTCCTTTAGCGGCAATAACAGCTGCAATGCGTCGGGGAATTGATTCATACAGCTTTTGGACAGTGGCTAGAGGAATCCTGAGCCATTCTTCGAGCAAACCCTGCTCCAGTTCCTCCAAAGACGCCGGCGGTGGGAATCGGCTTCTGACCTGCTGCTCCAACTGACACCACAGATGCTCGATAATGTTAAGATCCTGGGATTGTGGAGGCCAATCCAAGCGTTCTACTTCACTATCATGCTCTTCAAACCAGTTTTTAACGACCCCAGCTGTGTGGATTGGTGCATTATCATCCTGGAAGACGGCGCCGCCATTGGGAAACAGCGTTTGGACCATGGGATGGACCTGTTCAGCCAATATTGACAGATAGACCTGGGCGTTAACCCTACCATGCAGTACTACAGCTGGGCCAAGAGTTTTCCACGATATTGCTGCCCAAACCATCACAGATCCGCCTCCATGCTTAACGGTTGGAGTCAGGCAGTCGGGGTCATAAGCATCTTTAGGCTGTCTCCAGACGTAAACTCGACCGGAACATGGAAATAACGTAAAGGAGGATTCGTCGGAGTAGACTACATTCTTCCACCGGTCCATTGACCAATTCTTATGGTCATTACACCATTTTCTGCGCCGCTCAATGTTGATGTGCGAAAGGAAGGGTTTGGCAATTGCAGCCCTCCCATGGTATCCAGCTCCATGGAGCTCGCGACGTACAGTTCTGGTCGATACCGGGCTTGCAAGATGCTGGTTAAGCTCTCCAGTCACTTTTGGAGCTGTGGTCTTATGGTTCTTTGTCACAATGCGCTTTAGCACCCGGCGGTCTCGATCACACAGCTTCTTCTTGCGTCCAGTATTGCATTTGTCGGTGCTTGTCTTTCCATGGTTTTGGTATGCAGACATGACCATAGAGACAGTTCCTCTGGATACATTGAACATCTGAGTGGTTTTCGTCACCGATGCACCAGCCATCCGCGCTCCGACAATTTGCCCTCTTTGGAAGTCTGACAGGTCTTTCATAACTGCTAATTCATAATTCACTAAGATCTGTAAAAACAACGTGAGGGTTATAACATGACGTATACACTCTCTGTTACGCATTTAAATAGGTTTGCCAGTCATTTGACCGTTTACTTTGTGTCTGAGCAGTCCGTAAAGATGACCGGTGAAATCGGCAGGTGTTCATATTATTTTGTCTAACCCCTGTATATATATACTATTCCAAATAGCTGGTTACGCCTTGTAAGCCAACTGACGGATTTCTAAGCTAATTGTCAAGAATATCTCCATTAATTAAATAAATAGCGCAATCTGGGAACTCAAACGTTATATATATATATATATATATATATATATATATATATATATATGTATATTATATACTGCTTTTACGCTTTCTAAGCCAGATTAAGTCTTCTAAGCCAACTGGTGAATTTCGAGTTCTAAGCCAGATGATGCTACCCTGAGCTATTATTATGCGTCTGGCGATTCAGGCGAAAACATGCTCTCTATCTCTCTCTCTCTCTCTCTTACCTTCCTAAGCTAGGTATACCCTTTTAGGGGTGAGGCCGTCCCATCTTCCCTCCCAAAGTCTCTCTCTCTCTCTCTTAGGTTAGGTGGACTCCCCCAACTTGTTGCAGCTTGGGAGATTCCCTTTTTTCCTTTCTTTTTTTGGCACCATGGGGGTGGGGGTGGCACTGGCACCCCTGGGAGTTAGCAGTGGCACTCATTTAATCAACTCTGCAATTGTATATGAACTCTACCATTTTGAGGATATACTACTCGGCGATAACCATTATGTTCATTAACCTCTTTTTGCAAACTTCAGCCACACTGGAATTCTGCTAATTCCGTTTATAGAATTAATATTTACAGCTTGTTAAATTTCATCTCCGAGACACTCCGTGTGCACGATGGTATTTCGGATCCACGATCACCCTCCTCTTGGACATGGAAACTCCTTGCATTTGTTTTAATGCACTGACCAAACGTTCTCCAGCATTTCCCTTTTTCTCCCCCCCACCTCCCCAACAATGAAAAATAATTTCACCACTATTATATTTCTAAATAGCCTCCAGGTAAACGTAGTTAAACTTTGGAAGATATGAAATTAATACATTGATTAGTATTACGTCATAGGCAGAATTAAAGAAATTACAATAGACTCGAAACTTCTTAACTTCTTAACCTTACGTACGTGATTAGAACCATATATCACCCATCCCAGTGGTTCTCAAACTGGGGTACGGCGTACCCCCAGGGATACGCAAGGGAATCTAAGGGGATACGCGAACGGGTCCTGAAAATATAACCCTTTTAATTTTATATACGATTAACAAACGGCCACAAGTCACACGGTCGTAAAGAAACTAAAAATCCTCTATCTCTCTCGAAAATCCAGAAAATCCCGCGAAAGAATTCAAGAGGTACAGAAGAAGAAAAAGTTTGAGAACTGCTGACCTATCCAAAGCCATTTAACATCGCTGATTTAATGGAGAGCAGTCTGAAAAATAACACCGACAGCACACCATATACGAAATGTTTGCATTGTATCATAGTAGAGTATGCCCACTTCAATTTTGGAGTATGGTCCACGTCAATTGGCGTTATTCATTTTTTCTTAAGTTCTGCGCATGCAGTAATATCGGGGCTAGTGCAAGGGTTAATGGCAACGATACAATCCTTAAACTATCAACTTCTCAAAACCTGTTAACATGCATGATGACTTCTGCAAAGAAATAATTCCTGCCTACATACACAAATTACTACATTATCCACTTAAAAATGGGCCGAACGGTACAAATTTGTAAACTTTTCCTGATGCATACACTTGTATACCACTCGTATACTTAAATAACCAATTAAAAAATTTACATAACTAGGTGGTTGAGTTTTATCTCAACCTAGGAAGGAAATTTATCCCGGGTATCAATTTCGGTTAACTATTCGAAAAGCAGTTTGTCCTGTTGCACTTTTATACAGGGACTTATTTTAACTTGCATTTACCACTACCAACGCCCAGCAAAAGGAAGACATGTCCTCTGTCCGACAGGCACTTTAAATATGTTGACATTGTCCCGCCTTTTACTTAGATATGATCCAGACTTAAAAATGATGTTCCCACAAGCTCAAACGACCTAATCAATACCTGACATGTCCTCCTTTTGCCGGACAACTGGTAACCCTACCCTCCAGGCACACTTAAAATTACTTCACGATAAAGCGAAAGGCCAAATTCTAGATTTTAATTCTTTGAAAGGGCTTTGCACATCATTACAATAGATGCAACTCCAGATAAGCCTCAAGAATTTAGGGTTGACCACCACAGTCTCCTCACTAATTTTGATCGTGCGATACTTTGAAAAGCATGGTGGAAAAATGTGGTACACCGTCCTTAAAAACTTGGGGACCTCAACACCAGGATACAAATGTAGTTCAGCACAGGTTACAACGTCTGCGCCTTACCTGCGTTTTCGTAGATTCACTAAAAACTACTTATGCCGGTGTAACTCTGTCGATGTAGATACCACATTGCAAGTTTCATTCCAACGACTACAATGTATCGTCGGAAACAAATTCCGTTCCCAAATTTCAACGTTAAAATTAGTTTTGCTAAAAAAAAATTTAGTCTATTTAGCCTCCAACGTAACAGCAAAGGCCATACGGTGGTGATGAACCTACAGTTTACGAGGGTCATTGCACCATTTAGACGCAGTCCATTACCCAAACCCATTGTAACTTTGCTGATCGATAGAAAGTGGTTGTCACCACGATGTTGCACTACTAGCACAAAATCTTCGCCTATACATTAAGCTGAAGAGTTATTTTCACCGAAGTAGAATGGGCGCAAAATGGACGAGTGCAAGAATGTTGCAATGCAATATTGCAATGTTGATCAATGTTGCAAGAGGTTATGCAATGAAGGGGTGGGGTTATGCAATGAAGGGGGTATGCAACAAATGAATGCTGCAAAGGGGGGAAGGGGTTATGCGACAAGTCAATGCTGCAAAGGGGGGAAGGGTTTATGCAAGAAGTCAATGCTGCAAAGGGGAAGGGAGGGAGTTTCGGGGGAGAAGGGAGGATGACCTCCCCCAAAGGGGTAACCGTAACCTAAGAGAGGGAAAGAAAGGAGGAGGAGGAGGGCCTTTGGGGGAGAAGTTGGGATGTCCTCACCCCCCAAAGGGAAACCTAACCTAAGCCTTAACCTAAGAAGGAGAGAGGAGAGAGAGTTCTTTATCTCACCGGGGTCCGTCGCATAACAAGCGTCCAGGAAATCCGCATCTGTTATATAGATGGTCGTGAGTTACCACTTACCACTTATTTATTTATTTATATAAGGAGAGTTACCAGATACCATCATTTTAATTATTTATTTATAGAGGAGTTTCCAGAGACTCCTATATAATTTAATTATATGCAGAGTTACTAGGCTGCACCATTTATTTTACTTACTTATTTATTAAATATAAAAGAAAAACAATAATTATTTTAATTAACTTCTCCGAAAGTGTCTATTTACATTTGCCATTCCTCTCTGCACGAGAGTTAGAGAGTGAGTGAGGCATAATTTCTCTTAGATGTGTACGTACGGAAAGTGGAATTCTCGGCTCCTTTTGACTAAAAAAATGTGTGCATGGATAAACACACACACACACACACCTTATTCTACTTGCTGATCCTGGATGTTTGTTATTATTTTTATATAAGACTGTATTGTATTAACCCTACGATTTAATTAACATTACATAATCTTATATATATTATACAGGGTGTCCCATAAGTCCGGCATCATAGGAAAAATAATAAAAAAAGGCAAAACAAAAGCTTTTACTTACAGAACGTGCTCAATATGCCCACCATTGTTTTCAATACACAAATTCAAACGTGATACCCAGCCAGCAAGCACACGGTGAATGATGTCAGGAGTAATGGTGTTACATGCCCCAATAATGCGCTGCCGCAAATGTTAACACTCCTAATTTTCTCTGCGTATATCAGCGCTTTCAAGTGGCCCCAGAGATAAAAATCTAGTGGCGTGAGATCCGGGCTTCTAGCTGGCCATTCCACAGGCCCTCGACGTCCTATCCAATGACCAGGGAATTGTTGGTACAGATATTCCCTTACTTGGGTGCTGCAATGTGCAGGAGCGCCATCTTGCTGGAACCATGTTGGGAAATTTCCTTCTTCGTTCAAGACACTGGGAAATGCTTCTTCCTTGAGCATACGCAGGTAGGTGCCTCCAGTGACATGTTCATCGAAAAAGAGGGGGCCTATGATGCGATCCTTCCAAATGCCACACCATACCATCACCCGAGACGCACCTTGTTCCTTTGAAGAGGTATACCAGTGAGGGTTGTTTTGAGACAAGTAGCGGGTGTTCTGTCGATTTACCTCACCATTTCCATAAAAAACAATGTGTATATATGAACATCCCCAATATGCAATTTCTTCTATAATAATTGTCATTGTAAATTTGGAGACTGATGTAAATTATACCAGCAAGACATCTGCAGGACTTACGCAAAATATGGAACCTGCAAATTCGGAAAAAAAATGCTATTATCAACATCTCCCGACGGACTCAAAGAACAAAGGAAAAAGTTTAAGTGACAATAGGAATAACAACAATAGGAACAACAATAGGAACATAATAAGCGGACAAGAAAATTTTCTCAACATCGCGGACACGTTACGGATGCTAAATGTCATCCACATGCAGTTGACACAGCTGGAAACCCCCGAGCCATACCGCTACCGGGCAAGAAGCTACCAGTACAAGTAGGCGGAAACGGATCTCTCTCGGAGCATCATAGGGCAACGAATCAAGCGATATCGAAGGAAAACGAACTTGAAATGTGCAAGGGGAAACGAAAAACAGAGAACATAAAAATTGTCCTGGCTAATATTCAAGGAATAAGACCAAACCAATCATTCAATAAGGTTTCATACCTGAAATGATTTATGGACGAAACAAGGGCGGACATCGCATGCCTCACAGAAACTCATCTAAGATTGCCAAGGAAATTGTGAAAACTGCGAACATTGTATTGATAAGAAAGAGATAAATATAGAGGGCTTCAACTTACTAAGAGTGGATAGAACGACGAGACGTAAAGGTGGCTGTGCTATATATGTACAGGAAGGTCATATGACAGAGACGATAATAAGTAAATCAAACAGCTATGTGGAACTCCTAGCAGTGAAAATAGAAAAACTAAACGTGATAGTAATAGTCATCTATAGACCTCCTAGCACCACAACCGAAAAATTCTCGGAGGTCATTGATGACATCAGAAAGCTAATAAAGGCCATAAACCCTCTATCCCCCAATATAATGATCTGCGGAGACTTTAACTTCCCATTTATAAAATACAAAAAGGTGGATAGGAATATATATATTCACCAGGACAAGGGGGGCACAAGAGAAGACCAGGAGCAAGCAAAAATGTTGATCGCTCTCAATAATGAGTTTACGCTGACACAGGAGAAAATAACTGCCTGGATCTGGCATTCACGAATAACACGAACTTGATTGCTGATATAAAAATATAAAAATAACCCCAACCATTATCTCAGACCACAACTTAATCGAAATATCAACAAATATGACGACAGTATTAAAAGACAATACACATATTGAGGAAAGAAGTAAATTCGGGGCCTTTAACTTAAAGTCCAAGACTATAAATTGGGAAGCAATCAGATCGCACATGGCCCAAATAGAATGGAGAACAATTTTCGAGAATAAAATAACTGAAGAAATGCTAACAACCTTGGAATGAAAAACGCTGAGAATTTTAGAAAAATATGTTCCGAAATCACAGCCAAGAGGAAAGAGGAGCTGGCTAGAGATACAAAAGAGAAGACTATTCCGCAAAAGAAAGAGAGTGGAGGCGAAGTTAGACAACTGCGGAGATAATGACAGGAAAGCAATAAAAGAAAAACTGGAGGGTATCGATAGGGAAATACAAGCCCTGATTAAGGACCATACAGGGAGGGAAGAGGAAAAGGCGGTAGAAGTAATAAAGGAAAATCCAAAATACTTCTATAGCTATGCAAAAAGGAAAACAAAATCGCGCGCCGCTATTGGGCCCTTAAGGATGAGAAATAATGAACTAACGGACGATCAAAAAGAAATATCTGATACATTGAGCGCTCAATATGAATCAGTTTTCAGTACCACAAAAAGTGACAAAGCGATACCTGACATAAATGCATTCTTTGAAGAGGAATTGCAAGGAGAGTATATAACAGACTTTTATTTTACACCAGAAGATGTAGCGAGAGCTATAGGACAAATGAAACCACATTCAGCTGCAGGTCCGGACAATTGGAACGCATTATTGATTAAAAACTGTAAAAATGAAATAGCTACAGCTTTATACTGGATTTGGAGAAGATCCCTAGACACTGGAGAAATACCGAGCATCTTGAAAAGAGCAAACATTGTCCCTATATATAAAGGAAGGGACAGATCTCAAGCAAAGAACTATAGACCAGTGTCATTGACGTCCCACTTCACCAAAGTATTTGAAAGAATAGTTAGAGAGAACATTTATGACTTCCTGGAGACACGGGAAAGATTCAACGAAAATCAGCACGGATTCCGATCAGGTAGATCATGCCTATCACAACTAATAAAACACTACAACAATATCCTTGATGCATTGGAAGGCAATGACAACTATGATGTTATATTGACAGATTTTGCTAAAGCTTTCGACAAATGTGACCATGGTATAATAGCACATAAAATGAAATATATCGGAATAACAGGCAAAGTGGGAAAATGGATCAACAACTTCCTCAGAGAACGTCTGCAGGTCGTCAAAATTCAAGGTATATCATCATCAGAATCGGAAGTACGCAGCTCAGTACCAGATGGGATAGTACTGGCCCCACTCCTGTACATTATCATGCTAACAGACATAGACAGCGGAGTAAACAGCAGCAGTATAGTAACATCCTTTGCAGACGATACAAAGATCAGCAGAAAAATCAGCGATGTACATGACGTGGAGGCCTTGCAGAGGGACATGAACAAAATATACAAATGGTCAGAAGACATGTCATTTAATACCGAGAAATTTCAGCTCCTGAGTTATGGTACAAAAGAAGAACTTAAACAGACTGCATATTATGCTCCAGATAGACAGGAAATTCAGAAAAGCACGAAAGCGATCGATCTCGGGATAATAATGACAGATGATGCGAAATTCGAAACACAAAATCAGATAACTATAAATAAAGCAGAAAGAGTCGCCGGACAGGTACTAGGAACGCTCAAGAGAAGGGACAGGACAGTAATGATTCCCCTGCTAAAAACACTGATTATACCAAAACTTGAATACTGCTCAGTTTTGACGTCCCCATATAAAAAGGAAGAAACTAATAGACTAGATGAAACTCAGAGACATTTCACAGCCAAGATTTATGGCTGCAAAGAACTCAACTACTGGGAAAGACTACATAAACTAAATCTGTACTCCCTGGAAAGAAGAAGAGAGAGGTACACCATAATCTACATATGGAAAATGATCGAAAAACTGGTACCAAACCTAAAACTAAACCCAATTACCATTCAAACAACACTGGAAAGTAGGAAAGGCAGAATGTGTAGTGTTCCCAAATTAAAGGCCCGACAAAGGACCTCCTCATCTCTGAAGGAAGATAGCTTGGTTGTCAGGGGGCCAAGACTTTTCAACCAGCTTCCAAAGGACCTCAGAAACGTAACGGGGGTCAAAGTTGAAGTCTTCAAGAGAAGACTGGATGCCTGGCTCAGGACGGTACCAGATGAGCCTGGTGTGCCTGGCTATGTACGGTGGAGAGCGCAATAAAGCAACTCGCTCCTCCACCAAGCCAGACCTAGAGTTGGGGCCACCAGCTTGACCTCCGTGTGAAGAGAGACCAACACAGGAAAAAACATAAGGTTCATATGGTATAATTTCATGAAATATATACAAAAAATATACAATCAAAATAGTTAATTCTATGCACAATTTGAACGAAGAATATGGGGATGTTTGTGGTGGGTATGTGTGCTCTAAAAGCCTATAAGAAATACGAACGAAGAATATGGGGATGTTTGTGGTGGGTATGTGTGCACTAAATGCCTAAGATATGCACGTCTACTGAGAAGGCTATTATTTTTATAAAGAAATTTCAACGAAATCAAGAAGAAGATTCCTTTATTCATTTATTTTCAATTAAAATTATTTCGTACCATGAAGCTAGTATATTTAATTAACAATAAAAGAAAAATGTACACAAAATAATAATTACACATGAATTTGTAATGAATTTGTACATTTAAAAGAAAAAATCTTACAAACATACTGAATAATTATTTAAAAACTAAAAATTTTAATTCATACAACATTTTAAATTTTTAAACTTGTCAGCGATCCTTTCTTTGAAAATAACTGTGCTACCTTTACTCGAATAAAAAAAAATCTAACGATATAAACTCGAAACAGGTGAATCGCCGATCAAAAAGGTAAACCTTTGCGGTTAACTTGACATACATATCGTCTCACTCCAGTTCAAATATTATTATTGTCTTTGTTATTAATATAATGAAGTTAAAACACCTAGTCCAGGCAATCTAGAGCAAAAATAGCTTCAACCTGGGCAAAATTGCTTCAGAAGCTTTATAAACTGTTTCCAGCTCAGGAACCATTGCAGAATAACATATCCAAAATCCGACAAAATTGGACCCCGGGAACACCCCCAAAAATGAAATTCAAAATGGCGGACTGGCAGTTTCCTACGAAATACAATAAATTTTAATTTCGCTTTGTAGAGAGAGTTATGACGTTATTCTTGATCAGTAAAATGTTTTAAAACACATTTTCGTTTCTAAATTAACCTATATGACACTAAAAATTGTATTAGGCGGCTAGTATTAAACTATGACGTCACGTAATGTAAATAAAATATACTGTATGGAGTGTATGTGAGAATGGACATTGCTACATCTTTATAAACTTATATTATATACAACTCTTTAATTCCTACTACCCACTATCAAATCTGCGTATTTGTGCTTGTCATTTTCTTTAAAACTGTTATTATGTACTCCTTTTAAATACTGCAACACAGTTTATTAATTTGTGTTTTCTGTTTCAGACTGACTCGGTGTACGGCTGACTCGGTGTGCGTCCGCCTTCAAGAATGCAGACCCCTGAAGAATTGTGTGTGATTTGTAAGGAGAAATTGGACAGCGGACAGGAAGTGGTTCACATCTCGCAAAAAGGAGCAGATGGTATAAATGCATCTAGCCGCAGCCGTGGAAGCGATGTTGCTGCAACAGCTGGAATAAGTGTTCACGTTGTATGTAGGAAAAGGTTTACGGATAAAAAGACCATTGAAATAAAGAAGCGACAGACCGCAGCCGAGGCAATACCAAGGAAAAGTGCTCGTTTTCATGAATACGCATTTTCCAGTGCTACTCACTGTTTGTTTTGTGATACCTTTGTGGACTTTTTTTCCAAACACAAACCAAAATCAGAGCATGTCAAAATAAGAACTACAGAGTTCTCCGAAACCATAAAAAGGTGCTGTGAAAGCCGCTGCGATGAATGGTCGTTTAATGTAAAAGGCCGTCTGGAGTATTATCTTCGTGATCTTCCTGCTGCAGATTGTCTACCATTACACCTGCAGCGTAAATTTTCGAAGTGGAAAAAACATTCCTCGCGCATACTCCTCCGACGATCATGATTCGAAGAAAGGGAGACCAACTAATGAAGAGCAACACCAAGCCTTCCTTCAGACCTGTGCTTACCTGGAAGAGAATGATGATGAACAACTGTTGATTGGAGACCTAATTTCCAAAATGGAGGAATATCTTCAAGGAAGTCAGAGCTCTGTCTACAAACGCAGGCACATGAAGAGAAAGCTTTTAGAACGCTACGGAGACAAGATCATAATATCAGGTGAAAGTGGGAAGGCAGATGTAGTAACACTACGAGAGACAGCTAATGAAATTCTTATAGATTATCACAAAAAGTCGAAAGAATGTGATATAGATATAGAGCTACAGAAGATTTACCAAGTAGAAGCTACTGCAAAAATAATCAGAAGTGATATCAAGTCTGTCGACTCGCCTAGAAAAGATGTGTATCCATCTCCAAATGACATCACTGCAGAAAGTGCTCTTGAATACATTCCCAACAGTCTGAAATTGCTATTATCAAAAGCATTTGCGGGACAGGATGCTTCAAGAAAAATAGGTGCAATTGGGCAGAGCATTATGCAAGCAACCCGTCCTAGAGGATTACTATGTCCACTACAGATCGGTTTGTCGGTTCAGCTACACCACAACTTTAGGTCAAGGTACCTTATTGACGTTCTCCATCAGCTGGGTTACTGTTCGTCGTATGCAGAAGTAACAAGATTCGAAAGAAACGCGGCGCTGGCAAGGGTCTGGCTCTTTTACTGTTGATGAAAACACTGCAGTCCTTCTAGCAGCAGATAACGTCGATCATGATGTCTGCACTTTGGATGGGAAGAATACCTTTCATGGAATGGGTATGATTGCCGCAA
Source organism: Bathynomus jamesi (assembly GCA_023014485.1). Lineage (NCBI taxonomy): Eukaryota > Metazoa > Arthropoda > Malacostraca > Isopoda > Cirolanidae > Bathynomus > Bathynomus jamesi. Next base: position 215,270 of record JAJOZX010001856.1, read on the forward strand.
TAACTCCGAAGATCAAGATCCACCCTTCTATTCACAGGCGTAATGTTGGTGACAATGACATTAAGAAGATTGCAACCGTTGACATTAGGGAATATAGACACGCGAGAAGCATGTTGAGGGACATCTCATTCCGCAAACTTCCAGTACCCACTGCCACCATAAGTCGACTTAGTCTTCTCTGGCAGATATCTTCAGCAGAAAGATCAGGTCCAAGTTGGTCCGGAACAATGCAGGCAATTCACGGTGGATCAAGTGTCTCACATCCAGGTGTGGCGTCGATCACGTTCCTTCCCATCATAGATATGTCGCCAACTGACATGACCTGCATATTTTCGACATTACTATATTTGAGCAAGATAGCACGCGATCAAAAAGTCCCATGCATTATTACCTTTGATCAGCCTTTGTTCTGGAAAGCTTCCCAAATCATCAATGAACAGAGAGACCTGCAGGACATTGTTTTAATGCTGGGATCATTTCACACTCTGATGAATCTTTTGGGAGCAGTCGGTACTCTTATGAATGGTTCAGGATTGTCTGAAGTACTTCAAGAAATATACGGATCAAATGCCGTGCAACACATGATGTCTGGAAAAGCTGTTTCAAGAGCGATACGTGGTCATATGATAGTACAGTAGATGCAGCTCTTAGTACCTTACTAGTCGCAGACGTTTTCCCTCGTAATGAAGATGAAACATATGACAGCATCGCCAACTCATATGCCGATTTCACTCTGAAAACATGTGGAAAAGCAATCATTGTTTTTGATGGCTACAGCAGCTCTCCTACGATCAAGGACATGACCCACAGAAGACGCAGCACCAAGACAAGCAGAAATGTGAATCTCAGTCCAAGCATGAAGTTTGTTGGCCAGAAGGAACACTTCTTGGCTAATGAAAACAAGCAAGCAAGCATTTATTTCCCTCGTAGGTGAGATGTTGAAGAAGCACGGGTGTACTGTTCACAACGCAGATGGGATGCTGATGTGGACATCGTTCGTGCAGCAGTTTCCTCATCAGAAAATGCAACTACAACAGTAATAGGGGAAGACACCGACTTGCTGATTCTCCTTCTGTACCATGCCAAGGACAGTGGTTTCAAGTTGTACTATCGCAGCGATATAAGACGGGGACCATCTCCTAATCCTGTGTATGATATTCTCAGCATTCAATCATTGTTATGCAATGACATCTGCAAGTATCTCCTGTTTGTGCATGCTTTCACGGGCTGTGATAGCACATCCAGAATTTTTTCGATCGGTAAAGCCAAAGCATTCGACACACTGATGAAGGTGGCTGAACTCCGTTCAGTTGCAAATACATTCTGTTCTGATTGTTGCCAACACTCTGTCATTGAAGCCGCTGGAAGAAAGGCAATGCTTCTGTTGTATGGCTGCAAAACACTTGAATCCACTAACGCACTACGTCATCGAATGTTAGTTGAAAAGGTAGCTACAGCTAAATCTTTTGTTACATCCGAACGTTTGCCACCTACCGATGCGTCCACAAAGTACCACAGCTTTCGCACATACTTTCAAATACTAATCTGGAAGTCTACAGAAGAGAAGATCGATGCAGAACAGTGGGGTTGGTATGTAAAGAATAATTCCTACTACCCTACAGCCTGCGACAAGCCACCAGCTCCAAATTATCTACTCAACATGATCCGCTGCTCCTGCAAGACGAAATGTGCTACTTCAAGATGTGGATGCAAGCGTAATGGAATGCCCTGTTCAGCCGCTTGTGGCGAGTGCCAAATCAGTGGTTGCGATAACAACCCAAGTACCGGTAATCTATCCGATGATAGTGATGAAGAGGATTAATTTCTGTATGTTTGTGACCAGGTATCACTTCTTCTGTAATGAACATAACTTGAAACTGGGAAAAAAATAATTGTTGTATTATTGATTATAAAAATCTGTAAAAAGCTATATAACATTATATTTGCGTAATAACTGGTTGTGTTGTATATTGTTGAATTATTTAAAACATTACAACTGAAAGAAAAAGCATCAAATGTATCTCTATAAATAAAAGCGTAAATTATATATTTTTTTTTTTTCGTAGTAAACATCCAGTCCGCCATTTTGAATTTCATTTTTGGGGGTGTTCCCGGGGTCCAATTTTGTCGGATTTTGGATATGTTATTCGGCAATGGTTCCTGAGCTGGAAACAGTTTAGAAAGCTTCTGAAGCAATTTTGCCCAGGTCTAACTACAAATTGCCCGTACTAACCTTAAATATACTGTATGTACATAAGCATCGCGTGAGTGTTTTCCATGAACAAATTATTGATATGCTAAATTAGTCTTTGATTAAGTAATGAATTTCCTTATATAATTACCATATGCAACAATATATATATATATATATATATATATATAATATATATATATATATACATAGGGTGGTGCAAATTGCATTAGTAATAATAAGCTAAATCTGTTTTCCTTCTTCCCAAATTGTTCATTTTAACTAAGATCAAGCTAGTCACCCACCTTAGACCTACAGTTTAACGTTGAATCCGAACTACGCTCCAGCACAGGCGGGCAGAAATTACAGTGTTATCGTCCGTACTCGATCTCTTAACCTCCGATCAGCACCCCAGCGCCTTAACCACTAGGATACCTAGGGTGCCCATTTATCTTCAGCCCAACCAGACATTCATTTTCACGAACTAAACACAATTTAATCACACTCATACGCGAGAATTGGCAAGTAGAAAGTAAAGCCGAATCGATGAATCAAAGTTGAGGATCGAATAGTATGACTGCAAATAAAAATGATGTAAAATATTGTCGTGATAGAGATTGCAAGTGGTAAATGTTGATCAATGTTGCAAAGAGGTGAGGTATATCGCATGAAATGGGGGGATCCAAAATGGGAAATCCGAGAATAGTATGGGTGCAAATAATATTGCAAATATTTGAAACCATCGTGGTAGAGATTGCAAGTGGCAATACACCTTGAGATGTGAGCATTAAATCTACGAAGAGAAGATAAAGACACCATTAGTCGACCAATCAGGAAGTCCAAAGCGTGGACCCGTTATATCGGTGTTACGATTGGTACACAAAATTTAACATAGTCTCTCCCAGTTACATTGACGACCAATCAGCATACTTACGAACAGCCTATTAGTCTTTTGGGGTGGTGCTTCGGGATCATGCATATAAAAGGAAATATTTTCAGCTGGAACTTACAACAGTCTTTTTCACCAGTAAATAAACATTCCCTCCGTCATGAATCAAGAACTTTACAGTTTACCGGATTTATATCAAGATGGAGACATTGCAGTGATGTCTACAATTAAGCTTTTTAATGCAGCCGACCGGGATGGATTATTTCCAACGCAAACCGTTGATGATATTTGTAATGACGCTCCTTACGATCCGGCGCAAAGGACTGTCGTAGAAATGTAAGTAAATATGTGCCTGTAATTTTATTTTTTGTAGCCATTTATTCGCGAACTTGTTATTTATTTAGTGTGCCTGTCATTAGGAGAAAGAGCACTGTTCTGGATTATTTCATCATATATGTGGAGGACTGTAGTAATTCATCACATCACATTAAAAACGGTTCATTTAAATAGTAGGTATCCGCAATTATAGATTTGTTTGCAATTAATATTATGCTAAATCCTGTTTTGATTCCTTGAATTTTGTATAGCAATCCTTTGAAAGTTTTAAATAATTTTATAATTTCCATAATAAAAGTTATTTGGCATTTTCTCTTAAAGGAACTTCTCTGAACGGTTCGAAGATATCTTCACATTGTAATACTCTTACTATATGTATACTCTGCAAATATTTTAAGCAATTGGGTTTTTATTAAAAAAGAATCATTATCAACTAATTATTTATCCTTTTTCTTTAAACGTCCGATTAGGATTTCACACGTGTTATACAATCTTTTCGTTTTGAAGAAACGCATGTCGTGGACCTGAGTATGGAGGTAGAAGTTTTATCGAGCAGTCAACCCAGCGATTGTCACATTATTAACGAAATAATGTAAGTTTTTTCTTATGTTTCGATCTTGTTTAGGGAGGAAGACACAATGTATTTTCATCAATTTATTAAATGAAAGAAATCATGTTTTTAGTACAATAACCATCTTAAGCTACAGAATATACGAATTAACAAGATTAGTTACAAATAAATAATATATATATATATATATATACACACACGAACGAAACATCATACTATACAACGAGTAAGCACGATCGGAAAACGGCTTTTTATCTGTCTGCATACCATTTCGTCGTGTCGGTGAGTGTGACACGGGTCGAATAATTTTTAAAAATTTATAAATTCTTTACCACGTGACATATGCATGAGAAATGAAAGGCAGTACTTCCCACAAGTATTACTAAAATATCCTTGTAGATGGAAGGGATTCATACCATTTCGGGGATATGCATCTGATCGAGAAATTTTACAATAACAGGGTCACTTCAGGGTTGAGTGCCGAGTGAATCAAAGTAGTACATGCAGTCCCTATTTTAAAATAGATTGCAAACCAATGAATGCCTTAACTACCAACAACATCTGTGTTCAAAATAAGACTACCGCAAACTCTCGTAGTCGAAAAATTTCAATGTTTCATTCTTCTCAAACACACCGATAAATTTGGAACGTGTGATTCGTTCACTATTCATTACTCTCTGAAGTTTATTCTCGTCCATTTTAAAAGTCAGTGACAACACTCCTAAATCTGTCTACTTCTATTAGGGCTTGTGACTCGAGGTATACTAGTACACTAATAGGCGCGTCTATCGGCTTGGCGAATTCCAATCTGACTGAGCTGTTTCAACTCTGTTGTGGACTTAAGTGTGTATTTACACTAGAAGATAAGTCAGGTGTGATATCAAACGAATAAAGGTTAAATTGATCGATGAATTTTTTCTGCGTTACCCCAATCCCGAGCTCATCACAATCACCTGTAATATGGGCCAGGTTGCTCTATGCTCTCGCGCAAAGCGGGAACACAGCGTCTGATGAGTAGTCCGTATCCAATGTTCCTCCCAACGCAACGCCATTAATGCATAGAGTTATATCAGGTCATCCCATAAGTAATGTCGTTTTTTACGATAGATTAAGTTTAAACTAGTCCTACTCGGTTTAAGCATAAATTTTCCGAAGGTTATATCTAAGAGGAGATCTATCGTGTTTCGCTACATTCTCTACAGACCTTGACCAGTGAAGACGTGTGTTTTGCTTTATGTGAACCCCTCATAAACATGGCGGTATCAGAAGAGCATATCAGGCATACAATGCTTTGAGAGTTCAAAAAAGGGAATAGTGCTACTGAAGCAACGCGAAACAGTCAGGAAGTTTATGGCAACGATATTCTGCATGTGAGGAAATGTCAAGATGGTTTCAAAAGTTTAGGAATGGTGACTGCCGTTTGACAGATGCAGCACGCTCTGGACGCCCTGCTGAGTTTGATGATGACCTGCTGTTAGTCGTACTTGAAGAAGACTGTTCAACAACTGTCGAAGAATTGGCCCAGAAACTCAATTCATCCCCGTCCACCATCCATCGACATTTGCAACAACTCGGGAAAGTGCCTAAGTTAGGAAAATGGGTGCCATATGAATTGTCGGTAGATAATCTGAGGGTGCGGGTAAACATGAGCACAGCTCTTCATTCCCGTAAACTCCAAGATCCGTTTTTGTACCGTTTAGTACCTGGTGATGAAAAGTGGATACTGTACCAGAATTTTAAGCGCCGTCGACAGTGGGTTTGTGCCGGAGAACCAGCGATACCACAGCCAAAACCAAATCTTCACCCTCGGAAGGTGTTGCTTAGTGTTTGGTGAGATAAAGGTGGTGTAATACATTTTGAAACCTTACCACACAACCAAACAATCACCGCTCAAGTCTACTGTCAACCACTGGATCGATTGAACACTGCACTAAAAGAAAAGAGACCTTCTTTGATTAATCGGAAAGGAATCGTGTTCCACCACGACAAGGCACGTCCTCATACCACTCGGATCACTTCTGCAAAAATTGAGGAGCTTCGGTGGGAAAAACTTCCACATCCTCCATATTCTCCAGACCTTGCGCCTTCAGATTATCATCTTTGCAGGAGTCTGCAAAACTATCTTGACGAGAAACAGTATACTTCTTTAGATGACCTGCACACCAGTCTTTGTACGTTTTTTGCCTCAAAACCGCCTGAATTTTATAAACATGGCACTGAAAAGCTTGTAAGACGTTGGCAGAGTGTCATTGATTCCGATGGAAAATATATACTACATTAAAAAGTTTCAGTTGAGATTTTTTTTGTCCTTCAAATTCCGATCTAAAAAACGACATTACTTATGGGATGACCTGATATTTTTAAGGCTGAAATTCTCGAATTTAAAGGCATTCTTTTTATATTTTCCATTCACCGAATTGTGTTCCTGCATTCCAATTAATAACCTTTTAGGTAGATTTCCCAGGGCGATGTTTTCTAGCTGTTTCGATGCCAAACCTGCTGGCACCCTATATAGTTTGATCTGTACTCTGTTAATTGGGTATTTTACTGTGGCGTGTAGTAAATTTTTTTCAATTTCTATTTGTTTTGGTGAACTTAATTTCACTCGCCATACGCGGAGGTACGTCTCCATAATGTGAATCACAACGGGTTTTGGCCCTCTTCTTGATCAGCATCCAGATATAAACAGCTCTCAGGATTCGTGCGACTGAGCTTTATTTTCATATCCTCCCCATTCACAAGCAACTTCTCCTGGAATGTGAAGTCTGTATGGAGCCGTCCAAAATACTCATATATCTTCTTTTTAAAATTTTTAAATTGGTCCTTTGTACTACTTTCGTCTTTAGCTTGATAATAGCCCTCGGCACCTTTAAAGTTATCCTTCGCTTCTTTGGAAAAGTTCAGCACATTTTCCAGATAGGCTCGTAGGTGATAGTACCCCGTTCCTGCCGATATGTTGACCTGATTTAAATATACGTCACACTGGTTGAATATGGAGTGCAAAAAGTTTGTTTCAGGGTATACAGCATTAAGGTAGGTTGATTTTCTGCATTTTTTTAGATATCGACTTTGGACTAGTCGAGATAGTCAGGGCTTAATGTGATAATAACTGACAAAATATTTCAGATTCCTAGCTTTAACCATTTTTTGAGGAAACCGTTTCAAAAATCGTCAAAAAATCGTACCGAAAAATATCGCATTTTCGCAATTTTCGGCCGAAAAAACATGCTATTTTCATAAAAAAATCCTGAAAAAAGTTACAATTTTCACTGTAAGAACCCTTAGAAGCAAAGGAAGGCCTCATCTGGCAGCTTAGGGCTTTGGCCAGAATGTGTTTGTACCTTGATTGGAGTCCATAAACAGTATGGGAAGCTTCAGATGTCAGCTTCACGGCCCTTTCAACACTGAGAATGTGAAGGCAGATCAGGCAGCTCCAGCTTGGTGCCATTCAGCAATGCTTCTTGAAGCTCCTGGTCAGAAAAGTCTTCTGTGAGAGCAGGTTCACAGATGCCACTTTGAGAAAGGTTGATTAGTTCTGACCAGTGGGTAGCTTCAATGTTGATGGCTGTGATCTTCTTCAGCCTCTTCTTGGCAGGCTTCCCACTTCTGAAAGAATAATAATTAATTTATTTTTTATTCCAGTTTAAGATTTAATCCCTATTATTAAGATTTAATCCCTATTAGTCTCAGAATTGCTGATTTAAATTAAACTTAAATTAAAAAAAAAACCCGAGTTCTATAAATCCCCATAATCGAATTTTTTTTCAGAAAGAAGGTAAGATTATTTCCATTATCAGAGGGGAAGGGGGGAATTGGGATAAGAAAATGTGAAAAAAAATTCGATTATGGGGATTTATAGAACTCGGGCCTTTTTTTTATTAAATAAATCCCCATAATCAAATTTTTTTTTCACAGTTTTTTAAATTAATAAATGCTTACCTGATGGACAGAATTTTCTTGAGAGCAGCTTCTCTCACTTCCAAGTCATCAGACTTCATCATGGAGTACAGCACATTCTCGGGCAGCAAGGCAAAAGCATTGTACTTCAGGTTCTTGAAAGCAACACCCTGGATGTCTTCAGACTGCTGCTTGATCCTCTGGATCATGTTGAAGATGTACAGCTGCTGATTGTGGAACTTGCTGTCCCTTTTGATCTCAAACCAACTGACTGCATACACTTCCACAATGAACTTGATGGCCTGGTAAAGCTTATCCTGTAGTTCTGGAGGGTAAGCACCTCTGGTCCACAGACACATCAATCTAATTGCCAAAGTCAACCATCTTGCATGGTTTAATGGTCCAATTTTCCAGGCAGCAAATCTTTGGTTGACTTTGCCCCTGGAAATTCCAAGCACATACTCCAAAAGAAGCCTCTGGTCGCTGCTGAGATCATTCAGTGTCTCCTCAGCAAATTCCATGTCATCCAGGGGGCCACTGAGTTTGGTGAATTCCACTTGTGGCAGATCTTGGTAGTCAATTTCACAGTTTTCCCAGCGGACCAGTGAAAGCAGTGGGACTTTTGGTACTGCCATCAAGATGTTTGAAAACAGCTCTGAAAGGAAGCTCATTCTGATGGAGTGAACAGCCAATGGTGTGCAATTTCCGCTCAATTTTATTTTCCAGAGCTGTTACAAGGCCTCCCTCCCAGCCAGTGTTTGTATTTGTGTTGTCAAGGAGGACAGCGTTCAGGGTATGAACACTGTTAAACTCCTCCAAGACACTAGCAACTTCTTCACCAAGAAGAACTCCAGTCGCACCTTTAATTGGGATGACTCTGTGAGTAAGATATGTTCCACTTTCAGTTCCCGGCTCCTTTCTGAAAGTCAAATGGTGCTCTTGTCCCTTTCCTTTCTTCAGCTTAGTCTCCCCATTTTTATCCTTAACTTCTCTGTACAGCAAAGTGTTCTTGTCAACTTTCTCATCAACCCCAATACAGACTAACTTTTCCAGACACTCACTGTGCTTTTCATCACTTTTCATTTCATTCTAGCTTTTTCCCTGTCCATTTTCGATTTATCAACTATTATCTGTTTCACATCAAGGCCAGGCTTAAGCAGGTCATTAGCTTGTAAGTCCAGGAGGAAGGCATTAGCAAGACTTGCCCCAAGAGTGGAAGAAACATCACCCCTGATCAGTTCCATGGCATATCTGGGGGTTTTCAAAAAGCTGTAACCTCCACTAGGGTGCCTCTTTGGCTTGAACTCTTCAGCTTCACCACCAGATGGCTGAAATGAAAATAAAAAATAAATTACTAAAGCGAAAATGGGGGAAAATAGGGGAAAAAGTAGGGAAAAATATGGGTAAAAATCGACGAAAATGGGCGGAAATAAGAATAAATTACTTAAACGAGAATGGGGGGAAAAAAGTCAGAAAATAGGGGGAAAAATGGGTAAAAATTCAGGTAAAAAGTCGGCGAAAATGGGCGAAAAAAAGAATAAATTACTAAAGCGAAAATGGGGGAAAAAAGGGGGAAATAGGGACAAAAAGTAGGGATAAATTTTGGTAAAAACGGGATAAGAATAAGAAAAAAAATGTATTACCTCTCCTGATTCTCCTGAGCTGGATTCAAAAGAAATATCTTGTGAAGGTGTGGAGGCAAAAGAGGCCAAATCCACTTCCTGCTGCTGTTGAATCTGGCTCTGTAATCTTTCTGCTTCAGCTGCAGCCCTCTGGTCTCTCTTCACAGCAGCTTTATCCACAGATCCCAGCTGGAAAGAGCCCTTGGGTCCTATTTTGGCCCTCTGATCTCTCAAGTATTCCCTCTCCTGTACTGGAACCTGAAATATTAAAGTATATTAAATAGCGGATCTAAAATAAGAGATAAAATCCTGAAAAAAAATTGATTATTAATTTCTATTACCAGCGTGGGGGGGGAGATTACAGGAGGAAAATGCGGATATTTTTCAGTTACAAGCATTGAATTTCCTTCCATTTAAAAGGCACCTAATCGCACTAAGTTAGGCCAGTTAAAAGTTAAAAAAATAATAGCATTACCTTCTTACTGGGAGGACAAGTGCAGATTATGTGCTGTGTTTGACAATTTTCTTTCTTGCACTTCACAGCATTGTCATCACAGGGACGAACAGGTAGCTTACAGGTGCAAGCAGAAATGTCAAAAAGTTTATCCAGCTTTTCCTCCAGATTCTGCTCCTGGACTGTAGAAAGAGATTTCCTGTTTATCTCTTTTGCTTTCTTGAAGCACACTTTATCCACCAATTTCATACAGGGGCAGCCGCGGGTTCACTGCCTGCCAGATCTCAATCACATCCTTTGCTATCATTTTAGCAATATCATAGTCTTTCAAGTCCAGGTGGCTGTTTTGGAGGAAATAACTGTACTGAATAACTTGGCGGAGGGTAGGAGGCTCTGTTTTATCCAAAGGGGAAGGCTGGCCACTGAATATTTTGGCACTATCACTTCGAGTTAACACTGCAGACTTCCGTTTTTTACCCATTTTTATGAAATATCTGAAAATAAACACAATTAAATGAACGCATCATAAAATAACTTAATTTAATACACATTTTATAGGTAAATATCATTAAAAAATACAAAATAATACACTAATAAACATCTATAATGCATTTACAATAAGTTTCAAGCATCGTTTTGTTAAAAAAGCCGAATTTTAATTGATTATTTTGATGAAATAAGATCCGATATTTTGTTTGTTTACATTGCGCGAATGCCGCGCGCGCGATTTTACGCGATTCGGCAATTTTACAACTTAAAAATAATTAACAATCCTCAAAAAATACAATCATTTTCACAAATATGAGTTGGTGCAACGTTTTTCATACATTAATACCTTTCTATCTAGACTAGTCCAAGATCACAGTTCCAAAATCAACCTACCTTAATACAGCATATTTGTTATCGCAGTCCGTTCCATCAGAATGGGCTATACGTAGTTTAGCGTACATGTGCACACAGCATGGGTCAAAAAAGTGAGGAACTGAGATGGGTATCACGAATTCTATAGGGGCACTCGGGAAACTAATTGTGTTTAAAGGGTTAATTGTAATAAAGTCACTGTGTTCAATAGAAACTTGAGTTGGGGGTATGTAAAAAAGGTACAGCTCCGATTTACAACATTGTCAACTACACGGATAGATGAAGCGTGCCATGACGAGTTAGAAATAGTGCCTCCTCTCTCGATAAGTAGTGAACAAACTATGATTCATGAGATCAATGTTCTTAGCGTATATCAGTCAAATTTGTCATGTAGCTTGTATCCCGGGATACACTTTCAAAGATACTTTCATAAGATACTTTTTAAATAGAGACGCTAATAACTATTCATGAAATATGATCATATCTAACGCACGTTGAAGCAGGCCGGCGATTGCTGTTACATGTTTGTACATGAATACTACCGTTGCGCTGCGCGCACAGTCTCGGCACAGACGTACTCAGGTTTCATCTTGTATCCCGCGGTTTTAACATGTTTTAACATGATTAAAAATCAGGAATTATACATATATTTGCTTATTCCTGCAAATATATTTATTATGAGGAAAACTTTATTTTTTCTTCGTGAGTAGGTAACTGAGCATACCTGTATTAACAATTTATTTGAAATACATAAATTGAAAAAGTGTGGTTTATTTTATTTTTCCATACCTAAAAATTTTCAGGATTATTTATACATATTTACTTTGTGCTTTCCTTTTAGTTATATCACTATATGAATACTGAGATATGAAGTACCATTGATTTGGCATTTATTTATATCCAGAAAATATAATAATAAACAATTGAATGAGACAACTCGTGCGCTCATGGCTCACCAGCTGAAACTAAACTCAAATAATTATTCTTTCAAAAGTATCTTGTATCTTAAAAATGTATCTTGTATCTGTAACTTGTATCTGTATCTTGAAGATACAGTTTTTTCGAGTATCTTGTATCTGTATCTCAGATATATTTTTGTTGGGTATCTTGTATCTGTATCTCAGATACAATTTCCAAGTATCTTGCCCATCTCTGGTAATAGCTAATATTAAACTCTGTCAACATGGTCTGAAAAGCTCGGCCTATAAATTCTTTCCCCATATCCATACAAAAATAGCTAGGAACCCTGTTTTCTTTCAACGTCAGCGTTTTGGTGGCTTTAGCAAATGTTTCAGGCGATTTATTTTTTAGAGGAATTAGCCACAGATATCTAGAGAACACATCTATTATGAATAGGATGTAGCGGTAACAATCGTTATACAGTGAATATCTTTGCATGTCTGTTAAATCTGCTTGTCAAATAGAGTCAATCGAAGCAGCTGTTATCATGGCTGTTTTAAACCTTTTTCTCACAGGTTTGCTAAGTTTATAAGCGTCCTTCTCCCGCAAAAACCTCTCAACATCTTTTTTCCCTACTCCTTTATTGTAAACACTTCTGTACAGTCTATTTACGCCTCCGTAGGAGGTTGGGCTAGAAATGTCATAATAACTTCTTAATATGGTAGCCATTTGCGTATTTTAGAGACACATGGGTAGGGTGGACCGTTGTTTAATGTCTTTTTTCTCCTCTTCAGAGGTGTTACCGCCAGGGTTGATGGCGTTTTCATTTGTGGCATGTGCAATGCATGTTCCAAGTCTTTTAACCTGTTCAAACTTCCTATCATCACTTTGGGGATATTTATCTGTTGTAGTCTGCTTTAATATGCTTCCATCCTGATGGGGATGGCCTAACCCACTTTCTCACCAGATCATGGGTGATGTCTATGCTATTCGATCCCTGTACCTTTGCTCCTTCCACAATGATCTCACCTGTATCGGTCCACTGTATGTTGGGATCCTCATTCAATAGATTATAAAGACTTAAACCTTTATTCCTCAATGTATATAGGAGGGTGCTTTTTAATACATGATCGATATGTTGTGGGTCAACCCGTTATTCTTTGATTGGTCAGCACTATCGTCTGGCACAGGCCCTATGTCACCATCCCCATCACTGTTAGTGCTGTGCCTAATAACCACGGGAATCTCTGTCGGATCCTTATAATTTTCGTACTCGTGAAGAAATTTCTGCAGAGCTTCTTATTATAAGATTCTTTTCTCATCAGGTGTTTCTTCACTGTTTAATAGGGCTAAGAATTCGCTTTCCATTCTTTTAAGCCTGCTTTTACAAGGTTCTAGAACCGTATCTGGATTCTTTGAACTTTGCAGTGAAGTATACACCTCGTGTGGAATCACTACCACTTTCTTCATTATATTAATCTAGTCAGTAAAGGCCCCAAAACTGAAAATAAGATGGGGAGGAATGACCTTCCTCTTTGTACAATAATTCGCTTTTTCTTCCCCACAGTTTGACTTTTACGAGCGAGTGCACGTATTATGTTCTTGTAACGGCTTAGGCGAGCATTCTGAAGGGGTTTCATTGATACATTGCAATTTATAACGTTAAGACAGATTTCACAGATGCATTTTAAAAAGTCGGAGTCGATATTTTTAACAAACATCTGTTGCATTGCCGATGGCAGTCGATGATAGATTTTTATTAATTCATGGTATTTCTTTAGCCTCTTTCTCATTCTGGAATATAAACCGTTTCAGGCTCGGTTCGGAAATATATTCGTTCTTCGAAGCACCCTAAACGTGTTTCGTGGATGAAGGTCGCAGAGGAAATATCCGTAATGCGGGCTTGTAACTTCTTTATAAACTTCCAAAAACTCCTTACGCTAATTCGGGAACATTTGATTGGCTAAGATCCCAATTTGTGACATCTCTACGTTGCGCGAATAAGACTAGATATTGTGTATTTAATGATACATCGCGCATGAATCTAGTTTTGAAAAATAGATTCTGATTGATGAAGAACACGCTTATGTTAAGATGGTGGGAGAATACTGTAAATGTCTCGGCAAATGTTCTATCCATCTCCAGCATGAAATCGTCAATTACTGTACAATGATTGTATGTTCATTTCCCTTTAATGAATTTACGTCATATACACCTTTGTGGAACAAAATATCATCTTGGTACTTGTTGAACACTGATTGATACGTCGAATAGCACCATATAACACTATGTAACAAATTTTGAGAACATCTCTCCCTTTTCTTTAATGATTTTAAGCATAAACACAATTTTACCACATCCTGTAGGGCCAGATATAATACATGTGGCTGTGCTCGTGAACTTGAATTTTTGTACAGAATCCATTTCTAACACGTCACACTCCTAAGTGGGTCATTTACAAAATATAGCAAAGTTTATGGGCTGCTCCTTATGTTCTTGTTTTTCTTCTTCCACAGAAACGTGAATGACGATGATGTACAGCACCCCATCATCGATATTACAGATCACCCCGATGACCGTGTAGCTACAGACTCCACTCCTGCTGATGAACCCTCACCATCGATACCTGTAGCACGTGACAATTCAAAGCGGAAGCATGATCAAGAACTCTCCACGCCAGGTATAAAGCGTGCCAGGATTGCGCCAGTTGTTAGATCCCAAGTATTAGAGCCCCAACCCTCTACGTCTTACGGTACATCCCCCACAATAGTAACTTCCTCAAATATACCTCCTTATTCCTGTTCAATTCCAGGTACATCCTCCACAGCAGCAACAGCTTCTCGTTCTGTAGAGGATGGCATAACATTCGAGTTGGTGCGCACCGCTACCCCCACCCCAGCTTGAATAGAAATCGGTATTTAGTCAGGGTTGATCCTAGATCCATGTATAGCAATGGTGTTGAACTCAGACTACATCGCGTAGTTTAACGTATTGTGGAGTTTGCCCTTCAGAACCGTGACGAACTTTAAGTCAGGAGGAGGCTGTCCTTCGGGTCAGATGACGGGGATGTAGATGATTTTTGGGTAGTAATACCATTCAGTCGCTTGGCAGCTGTAGATATATGAGTATATATTAGGCCGTATAATGCAGGCCTCTCAAAGTAGTATAGCTATGAAAAAACTATATAGGGCTATGGGTTGATTGCCTGATACCCTCATCCGTTGGAAATTTCCAGCAGACTTCAGTGGAGAGTTAACAACAAAAGCCCTATGTTTTTTCGTTAGAGAGTTATGTATGTGTAGGTCTTCAAAGGACCTCTTTATATTTAATTGTTTTCGGTAATTCTAGCCTCAGAATTTTAGATGCCTATATGTGAAAGAAAGAAATTTTTCCCACCTTATTTTCGCTGGGCCTTAGTTTGCTTCAATGTAGGGCGTGACGATCTTCTTCGATGTAGGCCCGTTACGATGGAGCCTACACTGCGAGTTGACACTTTGTAACTAATATAGGCAGTCACGAATTAAACCTGAAGGTATAGGCCTATCCTTTTTATGGTTATTAAGTTTTATATTATAAGGAATTCACTCAGAACTTTAAAGAAGACATAGTACATCTTCCTTTGCTTAAAGCGTTGCTCTTACTCAACAGCTCTCAGTTCGCCACTCCTCAAATATAATCTTCGTATTTTTATTATAAATTGCTGATTTGGCAAAGGTCGTTGACTCCTCGCTTGTAATTTACATGAGTTAGCAATGGAAAATTTTGATCACGCGAAATAATAAATGTTTCTAGTAGTTATGTAGGCCCGACACCTACATACGGGTTCTAGGTATGTATGGCAATCATTTCATTCCCATTAGACTATGTCGCCAATCCCGAGGCAATTTTGTATAGATATTTAATTAAATTAATTAATAATTTATATTTAATTATGAAATAAAGGAACCACATACGTTACCATGTTGTGAGCGCGTATAGTTTTTCAATATACTGGGGGGGGGGCCGGAGAAAAATTTGTATGTCATATATAAAATTTTTTAGAAAACTGTAAAACATGTAAAATGGATTAAAAGAATGAAGTAGGAATTTAGGAAGAGAAAGGTTACTCAAGACCTATTGAAATATAAAAGTTCAAGAGGCTAGCTTCTCAAGTTTAGTTAAAGTTATGTCAATCAGTTTGACTGCCTTTAGGTATATGACATTTATGGAATTAAAGTAAAGTTATTAAGCATTTTAACTTTGCTCAATTCGTGTAAGGTTTATAAGTCACCAGTCTTAATTTTTTCTTGTAAAAGTTTTCTGGCTTTCAAAGCAGTCTTTCTTTGAGGCCTGTCTGGTTTAGTCTGAGTTACATCAGCTACATTGAGAGACTCCTCCCTAATAGTATCCTGATCCATCCTTTGGGGTAACAGTTCTAACTTAGCCCCACACTCCAAAGAATATAGTAATGTGATATCTCTGGTGGTTTCTCCAGTTGCTGTTTTCAGTTTTACAACCCTGGTAATTTCGTCTTCACCAGTTTTGAATTCCAAGACTTTTCCCATTGACCAATGTTGTCTTGGTGTCTTGTCATGTATCAACACAATGTCCCCAATTTTGACTGAATCATTCCAATTTGGTTTTGTTAATTGTTTATGTCTTTCTCTAAGACTTGTTAAGTATTCTTCTTTCCATTTTGTTATAAACTGAGTTTTGATTTGTGTCAAATGTTGGTATTTTGTGTTGAGTTCTTTGTGTCCTATTACCCAATCTGGATCCTCTGTACTGTTATGTTCATATTCTGGTAACATGTTTACTGTTTCTCCCTTAATTAGGTGGTTTGGTGTGAGAGGTTCTGGCTCATTAATACCATCTCCCACATAAGTTAATGGTCTGTTGTTGACAACGTTTTCAATTTCTGACAGAATAGTCATGAGTTCAAAAAGTTGTAGATGTTTGGTCCCAATAGTCTTTTTAAGGCAGTTTTTACAGTCTGTATGTTTCTTTCCCAAATGGAACCATACCATGGTGTATTAACAGGAATGTACTTCCAGGTTATATTGTGTTTGATTAAATGAGTTTGTACTGTTTCACTGTCACAAATCTGATGAATAATTCTTTCACCAGATTTGAAGTATGTGGCATTGTCTGACCATATAGTTTTGGGTACAGAATTGTGTGCACAAAATCGTCTGAAAGCAGCAATAAAAGCTTCTGCTGTCAGATCTTCTACTATGTCTAGACATATGGCACGTGTGGCAGCACAGGTGAAGAGTACAATGTACACTTTGTATTCCTTTGAATCCATTTTATCTCCAAAACTCACATTCACCGCTCCAGTGTAGTCAATACCCGTGGTTTCAAATGGCCGAGTAAATGTTACTCGTTCCACAGGTAGGTCTGGAGGGCTTGGGGTCTTAAAGGGTCGTGAATGGATACGTTTACAAGGAATGCATGTGTTTAAAATTTTCTTTGTTTCAGTTCTACCCTTTGGTAGCCAGTAAGTTTTTCTCAGCTCCGTCAGGGTTTGTGGGACCCCATGTGGTGTATTTTGTTGTGGGTATCCCTGATGATGAGATTTGTGAAGTGATTCCTCCTCGGAAGAAGAATTGGGTGCTTAGAGTTGTAAGTCAAAGTTGACTTGTTAAGCCTTCCTTTACACCTTATCAGACCCTCTGTATCCAGGTACAGATTTAGATCCATGACAAGTGAAGGAATTCCTTTGTTTAATGTGTTACTGGACCTAAGATACTTCAACTCCTTGTCAAATTCTGAAGCTTGTATCTGTTTGAGCCAGTGTTTTGTTGCAGTTTCTGTTAAGTTAGAAAAGGCCTTCTGAGGACAGTGTTTGAGAAGGTAGCTATTGACAAACTTGCAGCAATAGACTGTAATTCTCAAGAGTTTGTTGAGGTCTGAATAATGTTTATAGTCAAAATAGGTTTGTCCTCAGTGATCTTTTCAGTTGTTGTAGAGTTGAGTGTGAGGTTAACTACTTTGGCTGGCCAAAGATCCTCACATGTTAGCCATTCAGGCCCTTCATACCAAATTTTATTTGTTTTCAACAGTTTGTAAGAGAGCCCTCTTGTCAAAAAGTCTGCAGGATTCTTTTTGTTTGTATGTACCTAAATTTGATACCAAGGGATGTGTTTGCAGTTTTGATTTCTGTTAGTCTGTTTTCACAAATATGTTTTTGCAAGAAGTTGTATCTGTGTTGGTCACCCATGTTAGACAAATTTGACTGTCTGTCCATAAGTAAATGTTGTTATGTCAACTTCTTTATACACTTGTGAGAGAAAGTCTGCTGTTTTGACTCCCAATGAGACAGCCAATAATTCAAGTTGTGGTACAGTTTTCTTTTGGTTTAAGGGTGCCACTTTTGCCTTTGAATAAACCAAGTTACTTTCATTTTCACTTGTTAAATAGGCACAACACCCGTAAGCTTGTGTGCTGGCATCTGTAAAAATGTGTAGTGTTTGAGGTTTCAATCTGTAACCAGCACATCTTGGTACGTAGATGTTTGAACTTTGTTAAGTCTGTGGCCAATTTTTTCCAATGAAGTTGGTCTTCCACTGAAAGTGGTTCATCCCAATCAATTTTCTTTTTCCATAAGTCTTGCAAAAGGATTTTGGATCTTATGGTTGCTGGTAAATATAATCCAATGGGGTCAAAAATTTTGGATGATTCTGAAAGCACTTGTCTTTTTGTATTGGCATTTGGATTTAAGTTATAACTCTTTGTGCAAAGAGTGTCATTGTGTTCGGAATTCTGTTTTAAAAACCAAAGCATTCAAAGTATTTTGTGTAATTGTTTGGTTCAATGTTCCCATTGTTGTCTTTTGTTATTTGTTCATTTAATTTAGGAGAATTAGAAACCCACTCTCTCAGTCCAAAATTTCCTTGCTTCATTATGGGTTGTGACATTTGGTAAATTTCAAGCAATTCCTCTTCAGTTACAGTGGAACCAATGAGGTTATCCACATAAAATTTTGTTTTAAAAACTGAACTGTTAAGTCCTCTTGAAATAAGTTTAGGTGGTTTTTAATTGTTAAAGCAAGAATACTTGGAACAATTTGCTCCAAAAATAATTACTTTAAATCTGTAGGTTTTGAAACCTTTGTTAAAGTCATGTGGATCATTAAACCACAAAAACCTGAGATGATTTTTATCATACTCAAGCTTCAAATTTATACAGAGGAATGCTTTTTCTATGTCACTGTACGCATAATTGTCTAAACGGAAGCAAAGGAGAATTTTTACAAGATCTGAGACAAGTTTGGGCCTTCCATGAGACAATCATTTAAACTAACAGAATTTGTATCTTTTAAACTACAGTTGTATACTACTCTTAGTTTAGTTGTGGATGAGTCTTCTCTGTAAACTCCCCTGTGTGTTAAATAATGACAACCTCGTTTTTTAAAGGGTTCATCAGTAACTTCTTCAATGAAGCCCCTTTCTATTTGTTCTTGAATATGTTGTTGTATTGTTCTAAAAGATTGTCATTTTTAGTTTTCTGTAATTTTTATACAATGTGCCTTAGCTACTTTTAAATTGTCCATTATTTCTGGACAAGGTGTTTTCCAAGGCAGCTCCACATAGTATTGATTGTCTCTGTGTTGTAATGTGTCCTTAAATTGTTCTGTCATCAATTGGTCTTCATGTGTAATTGTACTGTCCTTTATGCCAACTGATTCTAATAGTCACAACTGCTGCAACCCTTCATCCAATGGGGAATCATTTTCATTCGAATGATGTGGGATTATGACAGTTTTTGTTGTTCGAATTTGTCACAGTCAGAAATTTGTGAATGTGGTGATTTTGTTTTGTGTGAATTTTGTTCGTGTTCTGTGTTTGTGTCAGTAGTAAGGTGGTATTTAGTTATATCACCCAAAGGTGCAATACTTGTGGGAGTTTGTATGGCTATTCCATCTCCAATTTTAATGATGCCTCTCTGGACCAGATGAAGATAGTCAGCCCCCATGAGCATATGTATATCATCAACTACATCTGCATTAAGGGTTTTATCAGCTATCGTGTATTTGTTTTGAAATTGTAACAAAGTTTGTTTTAACCCAGCTATTTGTAATTTTTCTTGTTCTACTTTGTCCACAACAACAACCTTAAGGGTTTCAAATGTTCCATCAAGAGTTAAAGTTACATTTACAGTTTTAAAACTGGCTTGTACTGGGTTTTTATTGATAAATGATGAAATAGAGAGATCTTCATTTCCTTGTTGGTTCTGAAGTCCCAGTTTTGCGATCAGTTGTTTGGTTACAAATGTTTGTTGTGAGCAGGTATCTAAAAGACACCTAACCTGTGCTATTTGTCCCCTTTTATTTTGTATTTCCAAGGTTATGGTTGGTAAAAGAATTTTTGAATTGTGGTTAATGCTAGATGAACTGATATGCCCATTCATAGCATTTGAGTTTGTTTCTGTTTGTTTTGGTTTGATTTGGGTGTTTGTTCATAATGTTTGTCAGTTTTTCCAATGTCTGTGTGTATTACACATAGGGGTAACATGGTCAAAACTGTTGCAAAACTTACAATTGTTTCAAATTTGATTTGCATTTGACTTTTGGTGCCCTGATCCAGTGCATTTTTTGCATAAGTTTAGTTGTTCACAACGTTTTGACCTTGCTGTAAAGTCTTTGTATTTGGGACAATTTGTAGAATAATGTTCACTGCTAAAACAAAATTTGCATGGTGTGGGATTATACTCAAAAGTAGCTACATTAAAGTTTTGCAGAGTAGGAGTCTTTGAGTCTTTTTCTGTCACTTTATTTTCTGCAAATTGAGTTTTGCGGTTGTGTTTTGATGTAACTGGTAAGTGTTGAAATCTTTTGTTAGGTTTTTGGTTTTCTGCATTGTTGGTTTTTTCTTGTGCTGTGTTAAATTTTGGGAGTGTGTAACTTGATTTGTAAAGTGCAAGTACAGTTGGGAAATCTTCTCTTAGTTATTAAGGCTAGGGTATATGTCAGTTGTCCTCTGATGAAATATCTCTTTGACTTTAGAAGGGAGCTTTTCAAAAACAACAGCTTGAATGATCCAAGCTGTTTCTGCAATGTTTAAATTATTGTTTTTAAGTTGTCCCATGAGACATTCAAACTCACAGTAAAAGTCAAAGAGGTCACCATAGTTGTCTTTTGGGGTTCGCATGTTCATTACTTTAAGAGCCAAATCATGTATAATTTCATCCTTATTCATGTAATTTCTGTTAAGTAATTCTATTGCTACAGAATAAGAAGTACCTATGGCTGGTAGTGATTCCACTAATCTTAAGGCTGGGCCTTTCAGATAGTTCACTAAATAACTAAATTTATCAACATCTGTAATGTAGTTTTTATTACCTATAAGGCTATGAAATTTTTCAATAAAAGATTGAAATTTGGCTCTGTCACCCTCAAAAGTGGGTACTGCAAGTGTAGGCAATTTTGATTTTAGTTCATTGCCCTCAGCCACATTGGGAGGGCTAAATGAAGCATTTCTGTAGCTTCTAAGAAGCTTTCATTTGTGTCTTGTTTTTTGCACTCATCAAGTTGGTTTTGAATTTCAGAAATATAGTTGTTAATTTTTGTAATGTAATTTTCATTGTCAAGTAGGAGAGTAGAATACTCATCATCTGTTAGTTCAATTGTGTCATCAATTTCTGTAATTATGTCTCATCTGTGAGAATTTCTTGTTTGTAACGAGTAATAGAATTTAATGTTGTTTCAAGATCATATCTTGTAGGTTCCTTTTGTTTGTAATCATTGTACAGTTTGGTGATGACACCTTTACGTGCTGATTTTTTTCATTAATTTTTTGTGATTTTGAGATGGTGCCATAGCTCCAAGGTCTGTGTTTTTGTTTTCTTGGTCTGGGTTTTTTACCCTTTTGTCCAAGTCTTCCATAATCGTTGCCAGTGTTAAAGTTCTGAGTTTAATTTTATGATGTTGAGCGAGTTAAATTACTGTAATAAGTTTTTTATATAACCTGCGCCAAAGGTTTTTAGTTAGGATAGGCCTTGAATGTAAAAAGTAAAGCCTACTTTGAGAGATAGGCCTATTATGTAAGGTAAAGTAAGGTGGGCCTCCTAAATAGGCATATTTTGTGGGCCTACTAAGTAGGCTTATGTTGTGGGCCTATTTTTATAGGACCTAAAATGAGTTAATCCTGTTAAATGAACAAGGCTTTGTTTACGGTTAGTGAAAAGGTAAAGGGATCGGTTCCCCAGTTACACGGGCCACCATATGAAAAAACTATATAGGGCTATGGGTTGATTGCCTGATACCCTCATCCGTTGGAAATTTCCAGCAGACTTCAGTGGAGAGTTAACAACAAAAGCCCTATGTTTTTTCGTTAGAGAGTTATGTATGTGTAGGTCTTCAAAGGACCTCTTTATATTTAATTGTTTTCGGTAATTCTAGCCTCAGAATTTTAGATGCCTATATGTGAAAGAAAGAAATTTTTCCCACCTTATTTTCGCTGGGCCTTAGTTTGCTTCAATGTAGGGCGTGACGATCTTCTTCGATGTAGGCCCGTTACGATGGAGCCTACACTGCGAGTTGACACTTTGTAACTAATATAGGCAGTTACGAAGCTTAAAGTGTTGCTCTTACTGAGCAGCTCTCAGTTCGCCACTCCTCAAATATAATCTTCGTATTTTTATTATAAATTGCTGATTTGGCAAAGGTCGTTGACTCCTTCTCTCTTGTAATTTACATGAGTTAGCAATGGAAAATTTTGATCACGCGAAATAATAAATGTTTCTCGTGGTTATGTAGGCCCGACGCCTACATACGGGTTCTAGGTATGTATGGCAATCATTTCATTCCCATTAGGCTATGTCGCCAATCCCGAGGCAATTTTGTATAGATATTTAATTCAATTAATTAATAATTTATATTTAATTATGAAATAAAGGTACCACATACGTTACCATTTTGTGAGCGCGTATAGTTTTTCCATAATAGCCTTCAAAATGGACAACTTTACGATAAATTTTGACCGTGTATTCCGTGTTGCGATTCATAGTGCCACACCTTATACTCTTAACTTCAATTCTCAGGCTACTTATAGACGGCATATAAATGCCGATCGTGGTTGCGGCAAATTTGCAATAGTCTTGACCCGTATGTTTACTGTACTAAATACACGGGTCAAAAACATATGGTTGCCTATGGTAGTGGAGCGTGTAAACTAGCTGTAGACTGTAAACTTGAGTTTCACTGTAATATCGGCCCTGAAGAGCTGAGTAGGGTAGAACAGGAAATGAATGTTCGTACAGTTGTATTTCGAATGGATGATCGTCGTAGGACTGTGTATGTTTTTAAAAGCAGTATGAGAGATCGTACAAGACCTCTACTAATTTTAGGGCTGTCAGGAACAATGTATCTACCCATCCGTAATATAAAGGACCTTTTCGCGAGTTATGATAAAAGTCGAAAATATGGACATCATGATTTGTGTAAGGGTTGTATCGAGTTTGCGGATGATATAGTGAAACATTGTAAAGATTGCCACATGGTAAGTGAACAGTGTAAAAGCTCCAAATGTGAAAGCCGTGTTGTTGAACCTGAGAAGCGGGATTGTGATGTGTGTAGACGCACATTTTTCAATAACTGTTTTGAGCTCCATAAATCAATTGGCACGTGCAGGAAAATGAAAATCTGTGAATCTGGTATGTTTCATATGAAGGATAATTGGGGGAATTTCAAGCATAAATGTGATGAAATTCACTGTTCTACATGCCATGACGAATATAAGGAGGTTGGAGTAAAGCATGTATGCTATATGAAAGACGCTAAGCCTAAACATAGCCCTTATATAACTGTGTACTACGATATAGAAACATACACGAACGCTGAAACTAAAGAGGTTATTCCACATTTATTTGTAAGCCAGCTATCTGTGATGAGTGTATGGAGATCGAGTGTGATGAGCGTAACAAATGTGGTAAACGGACAATCGTTTTTAAAACGAATGCCCACTATAGCCCTGTGAAATTCTTTGTAACCTATATTGTTAAGTTAGTGGACAAGTTCCAAAAAATGACTGTGCATATTCTAGCCCATAACGGGGCAAAATTTGACACACAGTTCCTTGAAAGGAGTTGCTTGAGCACGAGTCATCTGAGATATTTACAGGTGATCCCTTGAAAAGAGGCAACAAACTAATACAGATGCAAATAAGATGTAATGTGCAGTTTAAAGACACTTTATTATTCACACCTTGTAGATTAGCAAAGCTACCCAAGGTCATGGGCGTAGCCGCTGAAGTTTCAAAAGGATATATCCCTTACACATTACTCACTAGCGAAACTTTAAATTACGTAGGACTACCTCCACCCAAACATTATTTTAACTATGAGTGTATGAGTACAGATGAACGTGAAGATTTTGACAGCTACTACAACAGTTTTAATGAATCTAAACCTTACAATATAGCTGATGAATGTGAGCGTAATTGCGTGAATGATGTGTGCGTCCTCAGAGTATGTTTCCAGGCCTTTCGAAGAATGTACATAGCTCGTTTCAAATGCGAAACTGCGATCGCCTCTTTATGTTTTACGGTGTTCAAGAATAACTTCATACCTGAAGACACCTTAGCCGTTATTCACAGAAACAGTCCCCGCAGTTATGGGCACAAGGCTATTTACTGGCTCATACACATACAGCAGCAGACAAGTGTATATATAAAGCATGCCCGCAACACGGGGAAAGTACCCATTAAGATCAATGGTCATGTTTTTTTGGGTTGATGGTCTATGCGAAAACCGTGCCACTGGTGAGAAGACTGTGTACTCCTTTAACGGATGCTGGTGGCACGGATGCCCCCGTCCTGAGTGTGGAATCGTAGGAGCAATGTTCCCTCTAATTTTTTTTAGTCCGTGTGCGCAAGAAATTTTCGTTGTGCATACATTTAGATTCATGGTGAAAAATTGTGCAAACTTTTCTGAGCGCTATTATCTTCAAAATTAAATATATATATATAAATATTAAATACTCAATAAATATTATTTCCATAAGGTGATAGCTTGATCATTACGGTACTATTAAATGGATATTAAAAACTGTTTACAATATTATATATTCTTAAACAGAAAACATTTTATCCATTCTAAAAATATGAATAAAATAAAAAATATTAAAATAAAATTCAACAAAATAAAGAAATAAAATAAAAAACATTAAATGAAAATGACTATTTTAGTTATCATTTCTCTAAACAATTTTTAGCATTTAGCAATTTAAAATAGACTATCAAGATCAATACATGATTTTATCCATTCACAAAATAGGAATAAAATAAAAAATATTAAAATTCAATAAAATAAAATATAATCAAAATAACATTAAATGAAAGTGCATTTCATTTAAGTATGATTATGATTTCTCCCTACGATCTTTAGCATTTGCCCATTCCAAATAAACTCTATGAAGATTAATACATCCGTCATCAATCAGGTAACTTTTAATTCGCATGAGCATGTCCAAATTATCTTCTTTCAAGCGGTTTCTTAATTTGTTCTTTATAGAATTCATTAAACTGAAATTTTTTAAATTACTTCATTTATACTGTCGGGACTCATGATACGCTTGAGCCTGTGCGCATTTTATTTTGCTGTGTGCGCGGGTTTCAGAACGCATGTGCTCGCGCACACGCGCACACCTTAGAAGGAACATTGGGTAGGAGATAGCCACGGTAGATCTCCTGCCGACAGTATTGTGTGGACCCGCACCCGCGATCAACTTATAGGCTCCCAATTCACTCACAAAGTCTTGTGGGAGCATGAGTATGATGCACGGATGGAAACAGATGGACAGTACCGTGAAGAAATAAACACGATCAAACGTTCAATGGTGCTGGATCCTCTCAAATGCGGTGATAGCTTGTTCGGAGGACGTAGAAAACCCTTCAAGCTATTTTTTCCGACTACGGAGTGCGTGAAACTCCATATCCCTACGTGATGAAGAACAATCTGTACCCTGGGTGCACCTGAGAAACTGGTGGGACCTGACCAGCACACCATCGAGGTGCTCTCCACAAATTTGAACGAGTACTATTTCGACCATTCTTTCGTAGATGTGCTCCTCCCCCTACTCGATTTATGGATGCCGATCTTACCCGTCGTTATACAGTAGATAACAAGCTCATGTTTCCCTTGTGCGTGAAGTGCGCAGACGAGAACAGTGGGGATTGTAATCATACAACCAATCAGCGTAAGATCAGAGGTGTATATGCAAGCCCTGAGGTGGACCTAGTTGTTCGCCATGGCTACAGAATATTGAAGATACATGAGGTGTGGAGGTTTCAGAAGCTACCCAACCTTTTCACGCCATCTATAAACGCTTTTTGAAGGATAAGGTAGAAGCATCAAGGTATCCGCGAGGAGTTGATAACGAAGATGAAAAATCGGCTTATATTCAACGTTACCGTGACCGTGAAGGTATACAGCTTCACCGTTCTCAAATTGTTAAGAATCCTGGCAAGCGCTTTAGTGCAAATTTGTGTCTAAAGTCTTTGGGGAAAATTTGCACAGAATACTGGCAAAGGGAACGTTCATTTAGCACAAAGTTATAGTGAAGTCTGGGATTATGCAAACGCTCCCGATAAAGAGGTCATGGAGATCATGAATGTAGGTAATACTTACATAATAAAGTACAACAATACCGAATTGGCCAAAGACACCTCATGGGTTACAAATATACCTGTAGCCAGCTTCACAACGGCCTACGCACACATCAAACTTTGGGGCCTAGTGCATTCTCTTGGTCGGAGGGTTTTGTACGCCGATACAGATAATGTGATGGTCACAGCGAGGGAGGGTGAATACATGCCTCCTATTGGTAAATTCCTCGGAGAGTTGACTGATAAGATCAAGGATGAGTATGGAGACATCGCATACGTTGACTCTTTTGTCTCAACAGGACCAAAAACTTATGGGGTACGGGTGAGGGTGGGAGAGGATATGAAATATATCGTGAAAGCTAAGTGTATCACGCTGAACCAGGTGAATCGGCAGGTCGTTAATTTTGACTCGTTGAATGATCTACTGTGCTTGGATGATGATGAGGGCGACCAGCCATCCCAACTAATTGTAGGGACCCACAATTTTCGGGCGTAGAAGCTCGGGGGCGTGAAGGAACTTAGGGGTACGAAGGTGTGCCTAACACCTATAGGAAACGTTACCAAGTGCCTGGTACCTATGATACCGTACCCGTTGGGTACCATAATCTTTGATATGTCTATTGTTAACGATATATTTATTTACTACACGTATTTGTAAATATATATATATATATATATATATATATATATATAACCTTGAATATTTCGTTTATTAAATAAATCTTGTTTCAAATAGCGTTTCACTTTCTACTTTGTGTGTGTGTGTGTGTCAGGCGAAAGTTCTAAGCTCCGCCCACATGTATGATCGGTCACGTGACTCCTGTTACTACCTGGGCATATCTCTTCCTGCGTGCTCAGTTGACCGCTGCAAGCCCTGGTTTTCAGACGTGTATTTTCCCACGTAGAAGAAAAATAGTAATGGCTACCTTTAATATTGCGTGTTTGACGTTTATGAAGTGGTATTCGGCAAAGTGTGAAGATAAGCCATTACTGAATGGCTCCCTATTCCCCCCTCCTTTGATACTTTTAAGGCTACATTGAATCGTGCGAGAGAACAAGAGGTACAAATACTCTAAGGCTATTCTGGCGAGAGCATTGCAGGATTTCGTGGTACAAGTGATGTATTGAACTATGTTGTAGGACTAAACTTTATAAAAGCTTACATATACCGTGAAGTAGAAGAAACAACACGTACAGAAGAGAAGCAACGGATCTGGTTAGCGAGTCTTGTTGATGAGTGGAGTGGTGTGACAAACGATATTATGTCATGTTGCATCATACCGAGTACTCGTACCCTGCGACTGAGAATGTAAATCGTGTCATCATGGAGAGTCTTAAGTATTTTTATCACTACATTAATATATATGAAGAGGTTTGTAGTGAGGTTGTGGCTAAAGGTCTGCGTGAGTACTTAACAGAATTTAGAGATGAGTATCGCATGCTAAGTAAAAAAGGAAAATATGGTCCTCTGTTTCTCTCAAATAGTGCGCCGGAGTGTGAATAAAATGTGTTTAGTTCGTGAAAATCCCCCTAAGCAAAAATGTCTGGTGCGTATTCTGGCAGTGGGAGTGATAAAACATTAAAACCAGTATTGCTTCATGTATCGGAAAATTTCTCAAAACACTTACCCAGTATAATGGGATACAAGTATTCACGTTGGAACAAAGCCGTACACGTTTCATCAGCTTATGGTGAGACTCACTCCTCCCGTCGAGCCGACCTGCTCGCCTGGTGCTCATAGTCATCTCAGAGCTTGAACCGACTGGACGTGCGCTCCTCGAATATGATGGAACATCCTTTGAGAGGCATTCTCAATACCGTGTACGATGTGTCCGTGACGAAGTCGTTTCGCGTGTTCAGGCGTGAAACCGGTGCCATTAACTGTGTACTGGAATCGACTTGTAGACAAACAAACAAACGGAATGTTGTTTACTTAAATGTTGAGAAGATGAATAGAATCTTCGTGGTAATTGAGAAGTGGAGTGAGGATTGTTATAAAATTCCTGCAGGTATAGGTACAAGAAGAGAACAGATTAGTGATACCACCTCATACGCCATTGTTTGTACGTTGTGTATAAATAACGATCAGGCATTGATATAAGACTGACGTGGAAGAATGCATCTGATAATGAAAGAATGTTTGAAATCGTAGGTTTCGGCAAGCTGAAGCCTATATTAGACGCGCGTATTACGGATATGCTTTATTTTGATACGGTTCTTGAATACGCATACACCGCTCTGCTCGACGGATTTACCGAGTGTAGGACTGAACAAGGCGATAATGGTCGAGAGCCGGATGCTTATTTAAAAGGTTTAGACTCTTTGAAATATCATGAACTTTGGTACAAAGCACTTGAGCGGCACAGGGCTGAGCTTACCTACACCGTTCACCCTGAAGAACTATTTCTTTATATAATGAGCAGCTGTCGTAACGACCTAGAAGATTATTTCAACTGCCGCTATGCAGTGTGAAGAAGAGTTCACGATTGAAAAGCTCAGGTCGGTAAGAATAAACCCTCGATTGGAAAGAGTGTTTATAAACTTGTATTTAATAATGATGTTGTGGCTCACGATGACCTTTCTGTACGTGCTTTTGAATGTATTCTATCCGTGTTTAAAGATAACTTGCCAACCGAATGTAAAGTGAGCACAAAAATAGTATTGAACGATATGAAGGCCATTTACATAGAGTATAGGTATCCCTAAAACTTGAGCAGTTAAATAATGTTAAATCATATTTATGATGTGATTGTAGACTCGAATACGTGCGAGTTCAGTGTTTCAGTTAAGCGCAGTAGAACATAAAGTATTTTGATGTATATTTATTTTAAATTTATTTAATTATTTAATTAATCGTGGGTGTGTGTATATAGATATATATATATATTTATATATATACGAAAATATTTCACAAAAGTAACACGTGAAAAATATTGATAGAGAATAAAACCACGAAGGAAAGGAACACAGAAAGGTGCTCAAGCGCTTTCGTCTAATGACATCCTCAGGAACACTGAGTGTTCCTGAGGATGTCATTAGACGAAAGCGCTTGAGCACCTTTCTGTGTTTCCTTTCCTTCGTGGTTTTATTCATCATCATATATATATATATATAATATTATATATATATATATATTATATATATAATATATCTATATAATATATATATATATATATATATATATATAATTAGGGTGATTCAAAAAAATCAAAGTTTTTTTTTTAATTGTTCAACCTGTATTTTTTGTTCCCTATGACAAAAAAAGTAGTGTTTGCCAAATTTGGTGAATTTTAATAAAATTTACTATGTGCTACCAGCGTCAAAGTTCTCTCTTTTTCAATTTGTTTGTTTTACAACTTCTGATTTTATGTTTAATTGTTTATATTTCAGAATTTTTTAATTAATGGTTTATATACTAGCTTGCTTTTAGTTGTTGCTTGGAACTCGTAATTTTGATACAATTAATCGATTATGGAAGCTAGGCCTAACTCACCATCACCCAGTTGCTCATTTGGGAGAAGTTCTACAAGAAAGAAACTGAAGTATGGCTAATTGGGCAGCCCTCTGCAGTACTAAAAATCCGTATTACCATCAGAGAAGGAAATGATGGCCCTCTTCATGCACTACAGAATATTAAAAAGCAAGACATTAGAGAATCATGCTGCTCTACTGCGGATGATGTGCTAGCAGTTTGGAAAAAGCAGGAATACCAGCAAAACAAAGAATACATGTAGTAGATAAAATTCAAGGAATATGAAGGAATGACAGCTGCTTAAGAAAAACAAAGCAAACAAATTGAAAAGATCACAAATTTAAGTTATAAGAAGAAGAAATGGAAAGAAAACTGGAAAACTTATTTGACATTGCTCATGAGAATGCTGCAGCTTATAAATATAGAAGATGATAAGAAATTCTTGAAATGCAACGTGAGAAAGGACGTCATGGAAAAATGGGTACCACTGATAAGGCTGTTGCTAAAAACGAGCAAAGAGCAGCAGAAAAGCAACAACGTTATGAAAAGAGGAAAGCAGAAGAAGAGATCAAAAGAAAGAAGAATGAAGAGGCTGTCATACTCACCAGTACATCATAGAATCAGAATCAGAGGAGAGTAAAAGTGATGAATCTGGTTTCTGTGCTGCAAACCTTCAACATGGAAAGTAAGGTTGGCAAACGTAGAAAATTTTTGATGATAAATTATTAGGAAGTCTTGATGTTGCAAAATTGAGTGACAGAAATGCGTCTCTTTTTAATGCAAACAATCAGAACATCGCTTGAATGGGACATCTGCGAACAAATAAAATGCATGTGTTTCAATACAACGGCAGCCAATACTGGTCCTAGAAATGGTGCAGCTATTCTTCTAGAACAAAAATTCGACAACGATTTATTGTGGCGTCATGTCGACACCATATATTTGAAATTATGCTGGAAGCTGTTGTTTCAAAGTCTTTTATCACCATCTTCTGGCCCAGATATGTCCTTTTTTAAGAAGTTCAGAGAAAAATGGTCAAGCATTAATAAGGAGGACTACGAAACAGCATTATCAGATCCAGATATCTATGAAATATTCATGACATCAAAGATGACATAATTATATTTGCAACAATCAACTAGATACATTCCAACCAAGAGACGATTACCTAGAACTATTGCAGTTAACAATTATTTTTTGGGAGGTGAACCAAAAGGTGGAATCAAATTTAAATATCCAGCGGGACTCATCGGGCTAGGTGGATGGCCAAAATTACATATTAATTAAAAAATTTTATGTTCAAATCTCAGTTCAAAATTTCAGTAAAAGACAAAAAGGACTAAAAGACATCTGTCTATTTGCTTACTCGGGTATATGTAAAGGCATGGTTTACAGCTCCTGTGCCATCTTGCGATCCTCGTCTTGCTCTGGAATTATTACAGAATCTTGTAGTCTACAAACAAATAAATGACACAATTGATTTGTTGCTATTAAAAAACTGTTAGGTCACCTCTGGTACCTATCAGAAGAAACGGGTAGCCTTGGCCTTTTATGATGATGAAGTGCCTACTGAAACGAAAAAACAAAATTGTAAAGGCCTTGCAAAAATATAACAGAAACTCTTCCTGCAAAACGGGCTTTTCTAGATCCTGCACTTATTCCAACGAAGAAATTAGAAGATTTTGTCACATCAAATACTCAAAGATCTTACAATAACAGAATTTAGTTCAAAATTTTTACTCAAAGATGCTAAGAATGGCATAATGATGAAGAGTAGTAACTCCGCTAAGAAATCTATCAAACAGTAGAAAGTTCGTGAATGATATAGCGGAAGAGGAGTAAATTAATGGATGAATATAATAAAATACTAACACATGACGAAGATCAAAAACAATTCTTGCTACAAGTAGTGAAAAACTACAGGGCTGTTTACCCTGATAGAAAGAAAGAAACATTGATGAAGTAAGGACAGCTAATGTCTCAAATATCATGCTAGTTTAATTATGCATGCTTGTGGTTATGGTAGGACCTACGGGGGAGCTTTCCACATTAAAAAAAAGCAATGCGCCTTGTACTGTATCCCCTGGGTGGTGTTGAAAAATTTGACAATTTGAGTCGTTCTGTCAATTTTTAATTGCTGGTAGGAACCCCTAAAAATTAAAAATTTGCTAAAATATTTTAGGATAGTTGTTTTTATGCTGAAATGAACCATTTAAAGGGTTGAACACATTAAAATATTAAAAAAAAAAATTTACCCCCATATTTGAATCACCCTAAATTATATATATATATATATATAAGGGGTTCCAAAAAACCTTAGCCCCCCCCCATTTGCAGCTTACATGTTTACTTATATCGAAATAGTTTTTAGTGTTTATAAAAATATATACAATTCTTTATTTATTGCAGGTATTAAAATTACTCTAGCTGATAAAGTGATAATATAATGGCTTCTCAATTAATTGGTGATTCGGAGAGGCAACGTGTGATAGATCGCATACGCACAATAACATTTCGGGAAGCTCGTGATGCTGGAGCCACCTTTATAACACGTTCATGGGTTGCCAAAAAGTTGCGAAGAAGTGAGGGCTTCGTCAAAAGAAATTGGAATAAAACTTTGGATGAATGTGGAAATGGATACAACCAAATCTGGGCGCCCAAATTTGCCACTCTCTCAGGAAACAAAGGACATCATTGAAAGCGGTACGCGTAAGCGGAAAAACAGCTGTGCTAAACTTTCTAGAGATATCGAAGTGTTGAGAGGAAAGATCGTTAGTGGTGAGATCATTCGACTGTACCGTCATAGGCAAAGTTTAAAGCCTTGGCATGAACTTCCAAAGCCAAGAAAAACTCAACATCGATGACAGAATGTGGTTTGCCCATTATCTTGAAGATTGGGATGTGGATAATTTCATGCACTTAGCTGTCTCCGATGAATTTTTTGTTTACGTAACACGTCGGCCTAACTACCAAAATGATCGAGTGTGGGCCACAACACCAGATGAAATCGATGACAATGAACATTATCGCGAATTATTAAAAAGTCCAGACTGTGTTAGTGTGTTTGTTTTGTTCACTGCAAAGAAGCTCATGTGGGTGCTGAAGCCAAATGGCCAGAGTTGGGATGGACAGTATTTTTGTGATATTATTCTATCCCAGCATGTCATTCCTTTTCTAAGAAACCCAAACAATGTTATGGATGTCGATCAGGTCACACTTCTGCACGGTAAGGCCCACTGCTTTAAGGCATTAGCCACTCAACAGTTGTTGCGGAACCATGAGATCGATTTCTTTGGAAATGAAGAATGGCCAAGAAATTCTCCTGACCTGAACGTCTGTGAACACATTGGATCAGTTATAAAGGACAAGGTTGAATGTCTCTTGTTTCAAGAACCTGCAGCAAATCGATTTTCGAAGGATACAATGACGCAACACATTGAAATTGTTTTAGCAAATTTGCGTAACGATCAAGATCTATTGGCAAGCTACCCAAAGCGAATTCAGGCTGTCTTGGAAGCCAATGGCGGGAACACCAAGTTTTAATTGTTTCTCATTAAATTCTCTTTTGTAAGGTATGTTTAGTTTTACTGTACCTCTAATGGTTTAGGCCATGGGCGGGGGTACTAAGGTTTATTGGAGCCCCGTATATATATATATATATATATATATAATTTAGGGTGATTCAAATTTCAAATATGGGGGTAAAAAAAAAAATTTATATTTTAATGTGTTCAACCCTTTAAATGGTTCATTTCAGCATAAAAACAACTATCCTAAAATATTTTAGCAAATTTTTAATTTTTAGGGGTTCCTACCAGCAATTAAAAATTGACAGAACGACTCAAATTGTCAAATTTTTCAACACCACCCAGGGGATACAGTACAAGGCGCATTGCTTTTTTTTAATGTGGAAAGCTCCCCCGTAGGTCCTACCATAACCACAAGCATGCATAATTAAACTAGCATGATATTTGAGACATTAGCTGTCCTTACTTCATCAATGTTTCTTTCTTTCTATCAGGGTAAACAGCCCTGTAGTTTTTCACTACTTGTAGCAAGAATTTTTTTGATCTTCGTCATGTGTTAGTATTTTATTATATTCATCCATTAATTTTACTCCTCTTTCCGCTATATTATTCACGACTTTCCACTGTTTGATAGATTTCTTAGCGGAGTTATATTCTTCATCATTATGCCATTCTTTAGCATCTTTGAGTAAAAATTTTGGACTAAATTCTGTTATTGTAAAGAATCTTTGAGTATTTGATGTGGTAAAATCTTCTAATTTATTCGTTGGAATAAGTGCAGGATCTAGAAAAACCCGTTTTACAGGAAGAGTTTCTGTTGTATTTTGCAAGGCCTTTACAATTTTGTTTTTCGTTTCAGTAGGCACTTCATCATCATAAAAGGCCAAGGCTACCAGTTCTTCTGATAGGTACCAGAGGTGACCTAACAGTTTTTTAATAGCAACAAATGCAATTGTGTCATTTATTTGTTTGTAGACTACAAGATTCTGTAATAATTCCAGATCAAGACGAGGAGCGCAAGATGGCACAGGAGCTGTAAACCATGCCTTTACATATAACCGAGTAGCAAATAGACAGATGTCTTTTAGTCCTTTTTTGTCTTTTACTGAAATTTTGAACTGAGATTTGAACATAAAAGTTTTTAATGAATATGTAATTTTGGCCATCCACCTAGCCCGATGAAGTCCCGCTGGATGTTTAAATTTGATTCCACCTTTTGGTTCACCTCCCCAAAAAATAATTGTTAACTGCAATAGTTGTAGGTAATCGTCTTTTGGTTGGAATGTATCTAGTTGATTTGCTGAAAATATAATTATGTCATCTTTGATGTCATGAATATTTTCATAGATATCTGGATCTGATAATGCTGTTTCGTAGTCCTCCTTATTAATGCTTGACCATTTTTCTCTGAACTTCTTAAAAAGGACTATATCTGGGCCAGAAGATGGTGATAAAGACTTTCAAACAACAGCTTCCAGCATAATTTCAAATATGTGGTGTCGACATGCCAGCCACAATAAATCGTTGTCGAATTTTTGTTCTAGAAGAATAGCTGCACCATTTCTAGGACCAATATTGTCTGCCGTTGTATCGAAACACACGCATTTTATTTGTTCGCAGATGCCCCATTCAAGCGATGTCTGATTGTTTGCATTAAAACTAGAGACGCATTTCTGTCACTCAATTTTGCAACATCAAGACTTCCTAATAATTAATTTATCATCAAACAATTTTTTACGTTTGCCTACCTTACTTTTCCATGTTGAAGGTTGTGCAGCACAGAAACCAGATTCATCACTTTTACTCTCCTCTGATTCTGATTCTGATGATGTACTGGTGAGTATGACAGCCTCTTCATTCTTCTTTCTTTTGATCTTTTCTTCTGCTTTCCTCTTTTCATAACGTTGTTGCTTTTCTGCTGCTCTTTTCTCGTTTTTAGCAACAGCCTTATCAATGGTACCCATTTTTCCATGACGTCCTTTCTCACGTTGCATTTTCAAGAATTTCTTATCATCTTCTATTTTTATAAGCTGCATAGCATTCTCATGAGCAATGTCAAATAAGTTTTCCAGTTTATCTTTCCATTTTTCTTCTTTATTATTTAAATTTTGTGATCTTTTCAATTTGTTTGCTTTGTTTTCTTAAGCAGCTGCCATTCCTTTAGTATTCCTTGAATTTTATCTACTACATGTATTCTTTGTTTTGCTGGTATTCCTGCTTTTTTCCAAACTGCTAGCACATCATCCGCAGTAGAGCAGCATGATTCTCTAATGCCTCGCTTTTTAATATTTCTGTAGTGCATGAAGAGGGCCATCATTTCCTTCTCTGATGGTAATACGGATGTTTTTAGTACTGCAGAGGGCTGCCCAATTAGCCATACTTCAGTTTCTTTTCTCGTAGAACTTCTCCCAACTGAGCAACTGGGTGATGGTGAGTTAGGCCTAGCTTCCATAATCGATTAATTGGTATCAAAATTGCGAGTTCCAAGCAACAATTAAAAGCAAGCTAGTATATAAACCATTAATTAAAAATTCTGAAATATAAACAATTAAACATAAAATCATAAGTTGTAAAAACAAACAAATTGAAAAAAAGGGAGACTTTGACGCCTGGTAGCACATAGTAAATTTTATTTAAAATTCACCAAATTTGGCATACACTACTTTTTGTCATAGGGAACAAAAATACAGGTTGAACAATTAAAAAAAAAACTTTGATTTTTTTGAATCACCCTAAATTATATATATACTGTATATATATTTCTCTTGTACTGCTATATTGATGGTTATACTACATCGTTTTGTATTATATTATTTTATTTTATTTTTTGATGATATATATATTCCTCGTTCGTATTTCTTGTACTATTTTTATTTTTTATTTTATATTTTTGATCATATATATTCCATCGTTTGTATAGGATAGTATATTTATTTTCTATATATTTCGTGAAATTGATTCCAATAATTCGTCTAAATAAAGAGGATGATGCAATGGTGCTTTATTTAATTCTTTTGGTTGTGTATATAAACGATATTATTATTTAATTATATGTATACCAAATGGCTGGTTACGCCTTCTAAACCGACTGATGGATTTCTAACCAACTGTCAAGAATATATGCATCAATTAAATAAATAGCACTATCTGGCAACTCAACCCTAGTAATGTACACCTGAACAAGCCATTTACGCTTCATAAGCCAGATTAAACCTTCTAAACCGACTGACGGATTTTTAACCAGCTGTCAAGAATATATGCTTTAATTAAATAAATAGCGCTATCTGGCAACTCAACCCTAATAACGTACACCTGAACAAACCATTTACGCTTTCTAAGCCAGATTAAACCATTTAAACCGACTGATGGATTTCTAAACCAACTATCAAGAATATATGCTTTAATTAAATAAATAGCGCAATCTTGCAAC
The DNA here is from genome assembly GCA_023014485.1 of Bathynomus jamesi. Lineage (NCBI taxonomy): Eukaryota > Metazoa > Arthropoda > Malacostraca > Isopoda > Cirolanidae > Bathynomus > Bathynomus jamesi. The sequence continues at coordinate 252,005 of JAJOZX010001856.1, forward strand.
TGAGCCCTAATAATGTACACCTGAACAAGCCATTTATATTTTCTAAGAAGCCTTCTAATTCAACTGGCGGATTAAGCCGACTGGCTGATTTACACCTTATAAGACAGCAGGCGCTCAGATGAACTCTCCTTATGCATCTGGCTGGAGCCAGGCGAACACCCCTCTCTCATTCTTAAGTTAAAGCTTAGGTTAGGTTCCCTTTGGGGGATGAGGACATCTCACCTTTCCCCCCATAGCTCCCTCCCCCCTTTGCAGCATTGATTTGTTGCATAACCCCCTCCCCTTCATTGCATAACTCCCTTCCACCATTCATTGCATACCCTTCCCCCTTTGTTGCAAACCCCTTTACAACATTTATCAACATTGCATTGCAACATTCTTGCACTCGTCCATTTTGCACCCATACTACTCACCGATACTCTGGACCAGTGGTCTCCAAACGTTTTTGATCACGCACCCTTTAATCAGCAAAAATAAATAATACGCACCCCTAATGAACATGAAGATTATATTTATATATATATTTTTTTAATTGGGGTTGTTTATCCTCCTTCGCAACATCTAAGGTCATATGACGGAGGGGACCTACAGCTTTACGTTGGATCTGAACCACGGGTCGCTACATAATCTGGGCGCAGAGGACGGTCTCCCATCCAATTACTACCCAGACCCAATGTCGCTGATCTCCGGGAAGCGGTGTTGCGACATCGGCCACGACGTAGCATATATATATATATATATATATATATATACCGGGTGTCCGAGAATTATCTGTACAATTTTTGGCTGTTATTAAAAGTCAACCATGAAGTGTAGAAATTCGTTTTGTCCCATTTTACAGAGAATCTCATTAAGTTTTTTCTGATACCACGTTTTGACAAGTTTTTTAGAAATGTACGCGGGTGACAGACATTGATGATTTAAAAGCAAGAATCATAGTTGCTATTGAGCGAATTGATGTGGATATGCTGCAGCGTACATGGCAACATTTGGAGTATCGACTGGATGTTTTGCGAATCACTAATGGTGCACATATCGAATGTTTGTAACAACGTTACTTTAATAAAAGAAACTTTTGAAAATACAGATTCTAAATAATCTTGTTTAAGAATTTTACGTGTGTTATCAAGAATTTTATTAAAAGATGAAATTGTACAGATAATGTTCGGACACGCTGGAATTTCTAAAAAACTTGTCACAACTTGGTATCAGAAAAAACTTAATGAGATTCTCTGTAAAATGGGACAACACTGGAATTTCTACACTTCATGGTTGACTTTTAATAACAGCCAAAAATTGTACAGATAATTCTCGGACACCCTGTATGTATATATATATGTATATATATAGCGAGGAATAGGAGGACGAAAAGATGGTACATGTTTATTAACAGACGTTTCGGAAAAATTCAATTTCCATCATCAGTGCTAAAAAGTTTAAAAACAAATAGAAATAAATAAGTATAATAAATAAAAACGAACAATAAATTAAAATGGCGCAACAATTAGCGAGAATTAATAGTAAGTTACAATATATTAAATTAAAAGATTAAAAATTAAATGATACAAAGTATAAAAGTATGGACAATAAGTAAAATATAAAACGGTTTAGGTAAAACAGAATTGAAGGGTTTCTTACCAGATTGTTAATGTAATGGGAGACTAATTATACAGAAGATTGGGAATGGTTGCCTCTTGAAAGAATTCCATATTAGGAAGATGGAGCCGGGCGGAGTGATGGTGGATTTCTTTTGAGAGTTTATTTTGCAATGTTTAAATTGAAAGCGGAACTGTAATCGTTGAGGGTTGGCTGGATACTGAGGATATAAAGGGACTCAAGTATGCGGAGGTCGATTAGTTGGTTGGCTGAATTAATGATTTTAAAGCGGGAGGAAAGTAACGGGTGGTTGTGGAGGTGGCAGTGATCCCTTATTGCTGATTTGGAGGGTTTGTTCAAGGGCTGTGAAGTTCTTGTAGAAATCCCACGATGCTCGTCCACTCTTGTTTGATATTGGCGGATGGTACTGCCAATATAGTTCGCTTTGCAGCGAACACAATTAAAAGCGTAGATAGTGGACGAAGCAAGTGGCTGGGGTGTTTTTTCTTTATGGTTGAGGTAAGATTTGATACTATTGTTGTTGGTGAAAGCGAAATGAAATTTAATTTGGGGGTAAAGCGGGGTGAGTAAGAGACGGAGTTCTGAAAGTATTTTGTGGCTAATGTGGTCGTAATAGGGGAATGAAAAATATTGTACGTCTTTTTTAACAGTGGGAACTTTAAGGGAGGGTTCATAAATATTATTAAGAAAATTTCTGGTTAAGGACTGTAACAGATGTTTTGGGAAAGACATATTAATGCTGAAGTTAAGAATTAACTATTTCATGATGGAAGGATAAGTACGAGGAGCAAAGATGGTAGGCACGGTGGATTAAAATTTTAATACTATTTATTTTATATAGCAAGGGGATGTGGCTTAGGGAATTAGTACCTAGGCCTGTGTACGTGGGTTTTCGATATATGGAAGTGCTAAATTTGTTGTTTTGTTTAGTTATTGTAATATCTAGGAAGGGAAGGGTGTTATTGGATTCGTCTTCTTTGGTGAACTTAATGTTTTTATGTTAGGAATTAAGGTAGTTAAGAAAGAGGTGGGCGTGGTTGGCATTGTGAAAAAGGAGAAAGGTGTCATCAACGTATCTTTTATATAGGTGTGGTTTATAATGAGTGGGGCAATGAACTAGCCAGTTATTTTCGTGATGGCTGAGGAAGATGTTCGCTAGAGTGGCACTTAAGGGGGATCCCATAGCTAGTGAGTCGGTTTGTTGATAAAGTTGTTGGTTAAAGAAAAAATAGGTGTCTGAGGCGGCGAGCGTGAGCAGTTTGGTAAATTCATGTTAGGTTAGATTCAAAACTGTATTCGGATTGTTGGCGAAAAGGCTGTTAATACAGATATCGATGGCTTCTTTAATTGGAACGTTGGTGTAGAGAGATACTATATCGAAACTGTGCATATGAAGGTTATTTGAGTTATTTATGGTCCATATTTCTTTACTGAATTCGTAGGAGTTGGTGACGGAGTATTCGTTTTGGGTTAGGGGGGTTAAAGTGGGAATTAGGAATTTTGCTAGTTTGTAATTGTGGGTAGTGTAGGCCGAAAGAATGGGTCTAATGGGTGAGTTGGGTTTATGTATTTTAGGGAGGCCATAGAGAGTACCTGGGGATGAGCCGGAAGAACGTACTTGGTTATAAGTGCCTTCTGAAATTTTGTTCTGATCATATAGTTTTTGAGGAAACGGTTGATTTTATCTTCAAGTTTTAGGGAAAGGGTTAAAGGATTATCGTTAATCTTTTTAAATTTGGTTGGATCGTTAAGAACGTTGTTAACCTTATTAATGTAATCTGGTTTATTAAGAAGGACGGTGCCTTTGCCTTTGTCGGGGCGTGAAATGATAATGGAGTCGTCTTTAGATAGTTCTTTAAGGCAGGAGAGGTCTTTTCTATTAATAAGGGGGAAAAAAACTTTATGAGGTTTAAAACTATAAAAATGTTTATTAGCGATGTGGGTGAGTGAGGACTTTAAAAACGGAAGTTTTGACTCGTCAACTATTGAGAATTTTTTAAACTATGAAAGAGTTTTTCGAAAGATAAAAAGTGCTTAAAATAATTTATCTTAAAATTTGGCAGTTTAAAATCTAGGCTTAAGGATAGGAGTCGTTTTTCATTAGTACTTAGGGTTCTATTAGAAAAGTTGAAAATGGTTTGATCAGGATTTAGGGGCTGAAGGTTAGAGTTTAAGCCTAATAGGTTTAATTTTCTATTGTGTCGTTGTTGAATCTGTTTCCGGTAGATGTTGACATCTTTAATAGTTTGATTTTTTAACATTAAATAGTCGATAAGACTTACAGATTCCTTTAATTGAGTTCAGAGAGAATTATAATTAGCAAGAAGTCTTTTACTATTGGAATGCTTAAATTTAATTTCTTTACTCAACAATTTGCACTGGAACGATTTGTATATATTAGAGTTGTAGAGGCGTTTGTTGTAGAGTTTGAATTTAATAAATTTGGGAATAGAATTATAACTCTTACAGACGTTTAAGAAATGAAGGTCGCAGTTTGTTTTCGTCCATTTTCGGTAAATGTTCTTGGAATCTTTGTACTTCTTCAGCGTGGCTCGGTCATATCTTTCTATGATAACTTGGTTGAATGGTTTGTTCTTAGGGAAACGTAGCTTAGCGAGGAATAGGAGGACGAAAAGATGGTACATGTTTATTAACAGACGTTTCGGAAAAATTCAATTTCCATCATCAGTGCTAAAAAGTTTAAAAACAAATAGAAATAAATAAGTATAATAAATAAAAACGAACAATAAATTAAAATGGCGCAACAATTAGCGAGAATTAATAGTAAGTTACAATATATTAAATTAAAAGATTAAAAATTAAATGATACAAAGTATAAAAGTATGGACAATACGTAAAATATAAAACGGTTTAGGTAAAACAGAATTGAAGGGTTTCTTACCAGATTGTTAATGTAATGGGAGACTAATTATACAGAAGATTGGGAATGGTTGCCTCTTGAAAGAATTCCATATTAGGAAGATGGAGCCGGGCGGAGTGATGGTGGATTTCTTTTGAGAGTTTATTTTGCAATGTTTAAATTGAAAGCGGAACTGTAATCGTTGAGGGTTGGCTGGATACTGAGGATATAAAGGGACTCAAGTATGCGGAGGTCGATTAGTTGGTTGGCTGAATTAATGATTTTGAAGTGGGAGGAAAGTAACGGGTGGTTGTGGAGGTGGCAGTGATCCTTATTGCTGATTTGGAGGGTTTGTTCAAGGGCTGTGAAGTTCTTGTAGAAATCCCACGATGCTCGTCCACTCTTGTTTGATATTGGCGGATGGTACTGCCAATATAGTTCGCTTTGCAGCGATATATAGTATATATATATATATCCTTTCATTACTTACTAGTAAGTTAATAGTATACAACAGAAATACGATAGGGTGAAGATATACTTACCAATATAATTTAATGAGAAAATGTGGCTGACTGTGCTTCATAATTTCTGAAAATCTTGGTTTGACACTTTGTGATACAGCGATTCGAAGGTCCGGTTCCAAGTTCAGTTTATTTCGATTCTTCGTTTTAATACCTATCATAGCAGAAAAAGACACCTCACACATATCCAAATGCAAAGCTGGGCACAAACCGTTAATCCGTTAATCGTTAATTAACGAAGTTAACTTTTTCGTTAACGATTTAACTTTTAAGTTAACTTTGAAAATCATTATCGGACTAATTAACTTCCGTTACATTTAACTTCCGTTAACTCAAGTCCGTTAACCCAAAAAATTCATAAATAAACGTTTAAAAGTTTCTATTATTTTCAGTGCTGAGCAGGTGCGCAATTAATCCGCCACTGTTAATAATGATGAACGAATTTCCATTTCCGCAGTGCAAAATCAGGCGATATATTTGTTTCCGTCGCCACAATTTGTGTCTTACCAAATATGGTAGTTATTTATGGCATTGGTTTGAGCAAAACATGGTCGACTGTAAAATCAGGCGGAAAGATTTGCCATTTGAGTTGAATGTTTCAACTTCTTTCAAGAAATATCACGAGCATTTTAAGGCACTTTCAATAATATATCCTCCTGGAGGATGACGAATGCCAGCTGGCTGCTGCCTTCCATCCCAGGTTTCGCCTCATCTGGTTGGACAAGTATGACAACACCAAGGTCGCCAGGGTGAGGAAAAGCATGGAGGGTACAGTCGAGGAGGCCATGAAGCAGCAGTCCAACGAAGTGGGCAGCAACAGTGGAGGCAGCAACAACGAGGAGGAGGAGGAGGATGACTTCTTCAGTGCTGTCATCCAGACAAAAGAGAGCAGCAGAAGCCACAGGTCACTCAAGGGCAAGGCCCAGAACTTGGTCAAGACCTGGCTGGAGACCAACTCCAAGGACTTGCTGACAGATGCTGCCTTCTTGGGTGAGCAAGTGTTGGTGGACTTGTTCATCAAGTTCAACACAGCCATCCCCTCCAGTGCTGCAGTGGAGCGTTTGTTCTCTATGGGCAAGGACATCCTGAGGGCCAAGAGATCATCCCTGTCTGATGAAAACTTTGATATGCTAATTTTCATGAAGGGCAACATGCATCTCATGGACAAAATGGAGAACGAGAAGAAGAGGGAAAATTAAATTATATATATATTTTGTTTTTCATTTTTTTTATAATAAAAGTTAACGTTAACGGTTTATAGGTAACTTCCGTTACATGTTTAACGAATTAACGGATTAACGGTTAACGAAGTTAACTTTTTGGTTAACGGATTAGCAGTTAACGAAGTTAACTTTTTGGTTAACGGTGCCCACCACTGTCCAAATGGAAGAAGCGCATCGTTCGCTGCGCTTACTAAATCTGGGTACTCATTTTTAATCCAATCCACCAATTGTGCACAGTTTTCTGTTGAAGTTCGGTTCGTAAACTTGTATCTTCCCTGATGTCAATCAACTGTTCTTGGGCAGTGATCGGAAGATGTTCCATTTTTACATTTTCAGCATTTCTACATTTAGTTTGCTAAATTTTAATCGCAAGTAAGCGATATCGCGGATACTATCTCGCAAATTCCTAGGAATGACTGTGTGTTAGCGAGTATTTTCTTTCTCGGTCATCTTCTTGAAATTCAAAAACTTTCTACGAAAAAACAATGATAAATCAGAATCATCAAATTTTCTTCGCGCACCCCCTAGATCGGCAGGCACACCCCCTAGGGTGCACGCACCCCACTTTGGAGACCACTGCTCTAGACTACATCCTCGTTTATGCATTCCCATTTAAAATTTTTATTGTTCTGCACATATTTACAATGGGGAAGGGCGGTGGAGAGAGACGAAGGGAAGGGAAGGGAAGGGAGTCATGTAAATATTTAGTGAACTCAAACCATGTAAACATACCTGAAAACATACTTTTTTTTTTAGATACTTCTGCTTTCCATAAGTTGTATCCGTGTGAAGTAAAAATTTATTTCTTCCGTATTGGAGAACCCATTCATTAACAAATCTCTCGTACTGCATTCGTATAGTCATCCAATTCATCAAAATCATACTATTCTCTTCATATAATTTTCCCTCAAAACTATACAATTACGATCTTCCCGCGAAATCATACTCTAACGAATATTTTCTTTCATACGGATTGTAGCATTCAAAATTTTTAAGTTTAACGAAACTTTAATTGCTCATCCGAGAAAACAAACGGGACACGTTTCCACGAGTTCAACTTTCCTTTCATGTTCCAAAGTGAACCCAATTTTAGTCATATGCTTTCAGACGTACCGATTTCACGTTCAAGGTTTGTAAAACGTTCAGGAATTATATACGGTCTTCAAATACAATATCCGCATCAAATAATATACAGTAACCCCACGATTTACGCGCCCCCCATTTGCGCGGTTTCGGATTAACGCAGTCCAGAAAATATAAAATTTTGTTTTATAAATAAATAAAAAGGCACTGGTGGTTAAGAAGCCAACTCCAAGAGACCCTAATGGTGAGTGTTATTTTTTTGTTTTTATTTATCACATGTTATTACTAATTTTTACTTTTTTTTTACAGACGAGTTTAGGTATTTATTTATTTATTTTATTATTTTTGGGGGCAGATAATTATTATTATTATTATTATTATTATTTATTTTATTTTGTTTAAATAAATTTTATTTAATTTCTGGGGTGTCTTGGGGTTGGGGGGGGCCCGTACTTAGCAAATTAAATTACATGTTATAAGGGGTGGAAAACAATGATTGCCCCCCCTCCCCGCTTGCATAGCTGAAACTAATAGAGGTACAAAAAACTGATTGTTGCATCTTTTAGACAATTTAACCTCTTTTGGACTACTGGGTCGAATTTGTACCGTTTCTAATACACGCACTTATAACTTAACCCTACAAAAAATTCAGTCGTTGAGAGGTTAATTCTACGTGTAAACAAAACCACTCA
>JAJOZX010001856.1:265000-302500 GCA_023014485.1 Bathynomus jamesi
ACAGCCTTCAATACGGACACGTCGTATACTGCATTGAGAATGCTTCTCAACGGAAGTTCCATCTTTTAATAGTTTTCTATTGATCCTGCGAGTTGAGAATGTCCAGTCGGGTCAAGCTCTAAGGCGAATATGAGCCGCCGGTGCGCTGTTTGACTCGGCGGGACCGAGCGGGGCGGTTGGGAGGTGGGAGGTGTGGGGAGGGGTATGAGTCACACGGGTTGCGTCATGAACGCCGGCAAGCGTTAGTGATTCGTAACGAGATTGTTCCAACATGAAAGACTCGAGGCGCACTGGTGAATCGGGTAAATATTTGTATCCCATCATACCGGGAAGGTTTTCAGAGAATTTTTCCATCTGTGATACATGAAGTAATATCGGTTTTAATGTTTTATCACACACACTTCCTGGAATGCGCACCATACATCTTCAACAACGTTCAAGGGTAACTGTATTCACCATTGTACCTTCTCGAACTATGCGCATTTATTAACACTCTGGCGATCTATCTGAAAGAAACATCTCCAGATCTACGGAAGCTAAGGCTAACAAAGACTGTAAGATCCACTCTAAGGTTAGCCTGAGAGAAAGGAAAGAGTAGGGGGTTACGAGAAGAGAATTAGGGGTTAAGTAAGTAGCAACACCTATCACTTGTAGGTTAACATTCATTCAGAAAAAGAGAAAAAAGACTCACCATCATCATCCGCCGGCCACTGCCGACAATTCGGAAAAATAGTCGAAGAGAATAGGAAAGGGGTGAAAGATGAAAAGAAGTAAAATCCAACCATGCAAACACATTCTTAACTCACTGGCATACCATGCAAACTACAGCCATGCAAGTAAAAAGAGGATAAGAAAAGAAAAAAATGTAGGTAGAGTATAACAAAAAGTGGGTTAGTTTACGCTACGAGCTACATCAAAGTTCGTATTAGCCTAATTTTTTTTTAATTTTATTGCTGCATCACACGCTGGCATGTCACAAGCGGGCATTAGACGTCAACAGACTCATCCCCGATCACCACCCCCAGAGCTCCTGTTGCTAATTGTTTTATTATTTTAAACAACGTTAATATTTTTAAAATGCCTATCTAAACGGTTCTTGAACATATTAACGCTGGTAGAGTTCACGACGGGTGCAGGAAGATTATTCCATTTATCAATTACTTTAAACGTGAAGAGGTTTTTAGCGATATTAGCAATGAAACGTCTGCCCCGTAACTTAAATCCGTTATTACGAGTATTGCTATTATCGAAAGTGAACAATTTGTCAAAATTTACGTTATCGATGTTATTAACGATTTTGAAAACTTCAATAAGCTCCCCCTTTAATCTCCTAGTTTCGAGTGAAAGCAAGTCTAACTCTTTAATTCTATCTTCGTAAGGCTTGTTGCGCAATGACGGAATTAGTTTCGTGGCACGACGCTGAACCCTTTCTAACCTATCAATATCCTCATGCAAATACGGGCACCAAAACTGAACGGCATATTCTAAATGAGGCCTGACTAGGGACTTGTAAAGGGGCAATATAATATTCTTCGATTTAAATTCGAAATTACGTGCTATGAAGCCTAACATCCTATTAGCTTTTGCGCAAGACTCCAGGCACTGGTTCCTAACTTTTAAATCCTTAGATACGAGTACGCCTAAATCTACTTCCTCGTCAACGCTCACTAACTCTCTATCATCCATCGTGTACGTGTAATTATTGTTACTAGAACCTATATGCAAAACTTTACATTTGTCTACGTCAAAATGCATCTGCCACTTATCCGTCCACTCCATAATCCTATTTACATCGTCTTGGAGCCTATTTCTATCGTCCTCGTTAACAACCTTACCGCCTATTTTAGTATCGTCCGCGAATTTTGACACGTTACTAGTCAATCCTACATGTATGTCGTTAATGTAAATTACGAATAGCAATGAGCCTAACACTGAACCCTGTGGGACACCGCTACCTACATCCAACCACCCCGATTCACTACCATTAACAACAACCCTCTGTCTCCTAGCACGAAGCCATTCTTCTAACCAGTTAGCTACCTGACCGCGTACACCGTGCGCTTTAACCTTCGCAATTAATCTTCTATGCGGAACTGTGTCGAACGCTTTTTTAAAATCTAAATAAATAACGTCATCCGCTCTATGCCTATTATTCGCGCACTATTTCGTTATAAAATTCTAAAAAATTAGTTAAACAAGATCTATGGCGTCGAAGCCCTTGCTGGACAAACGATACTCGTCCCTAAACTCTACTCTCTACTAAAATTTCACATAAACCTTTGGCTACAATTTCGCTGCGCACCTCCTCATGATATACATGGATGTAGTGGTAGAAATATTTTAAACTGTCCATAATCATAAGATTTACATTCACCGCCCAAGTGTACGCGCAATCGGTGTGATGTAACATGGTATAATATCTCCTGTCAGACCAATCATCAACACGGTTCACAACCCAGATCCTTTGTTTCTCTTCTTCAAGGGTGGATTCTTTCATTTCACGATATATGTGCTCTTTACTACAGCTTAATCCTACAGCATATTCCATTACATCGTTTGAACCGCAAAACCCAGCAATGTTCTGTTCTCACCAGAATAACCATAGAGTATTTGGACGTCTTGCTCCTCATGCTTCGCACGATTTAATGCGACTTCAAAGGTTTCAAAGGAGGGATAACTAGAAATTCTTTGGCTGTTCACCACATCTGTAGATTTTAGCGAGTATCAGTTCAGGAATGTAGAACATACAATATCACCGGTCGTCATCGTTATTTTTCATTTATGCGTGAATTCTTCAACAGGTAAAAAGACACGTCTGTGAATCAGGGCTTGCGGGGCTCAACTGAGTATGCAGGGAGGAGATATGGCCAGCCAGCTGGTTTAGTAGCAGGAGTCACATGACTCTTTTTATTGGTCAGTAACATGCAGTGGGTGGTGCATAGATTTTTTCTTGTACACACACACACACACACACACACACACACACACACACACACACAAATACACACACACGAAGGAGAAAATGAACGCCATCTGAAACACAATTAAATATATGTAATAAATAGAAAAATAAATAAACTAAAATTTCGTTAACAAGTAAATAGACTCTAATATAACAGCTATATAACAAATATTCACACCTTACGGTATCCAAAGGGAACAGTGTCTCAGATGCCATGTACCTGGTATCGTTTCCTGTATGTGTTACGACACACTAGCGTATCCCAAAGTTCCTTCACGCCCCCCAACTTCTGCGCCCGAAAGTTATGAGTTCCTACAGTCAGTTGAAGTAGTTGGTCACCCTCATCTTCTAAACTCTCTACCTCTTTCAGCGAATCAAAGTTGACGATCGGCCGGTTCGCCTGGTTAAGCGTGATGCCTTTAGCCTTCACGATATATTTCATTTCCTCCCCGACCCTCATCCGTTCCCTTTAAGTTTTTGGGCTTGTTGAGACAAAATAATCAGCAGAGGCACTATCTCCATACTCATCCTTGATCTCGTCAGTCAACTCTCCGAGAATTCCCCAATAGGAGGCATATATTCACCGTCCCTCTGTGTGAATATCACACTATCTATATCTGCGTATAGAACCCTCCGTCCAAGAGAATGCAGTAGACTCCAAAGTTTGATGCGGGCGTATGCTGTTGTGATACGCGATGTATCTGTAGCCAACTCGGTTCTGTTGTACTTTATTATGTACGTATTACCCACATTCACAATCTCCATGACCTCTTTATCGGGAGCGTTGGCTTAATCTCACACTTCGTTATAACTTTGGGCTAGATGAACGTTCCCCTTGTCTGTATTCTGGGAAAATTTCCCCCAAAGACTATTTAGGAACAACTTTGCACTAAAGCGCTTGCCAGGGTTCTTCCCAATTTGGCCCCGTTCAAGTTGTATCCCTTCACGATCACGGTAGCTTTCAATATACCTCGTTTTTTCATTTTCGGCCTCAACTCCTCGCGGGTATCCTGATGCTTCTACCTTATCCTTCAAAAAAAGTATTTATATATGGTGTGAAAATGTTGGGGAGCTTCTGAAACCTTCATACCTTATATATCTTCAATATTCTGTAACCGTGACGAATGGCTTGGGACAACTCAGAACTTGTATATACGTCTCTGACCATCCTCTGGTTGATGGTGTGATTACAGTCCACATTTTTCTCCTCTGCATACTTCACACACAGAGGGAACATGAGTTTGTGATCTATAACGACGGGCAAGATTGGCATCCATAAGTCGCGAGAGGGGAGCACATCTTCGAAAGAAAGTCCGAAATAGTTCTCGTTCAAATTAGCTGAGAACTCTTCGATGGGTAGGCAGGGTGGGACCACCAGTTTTTCAGGTGCGCCTACGGGGTACGGATTGTTTTTCATCACGGAGGTATATAAAGAACAGAAGTCGTAGTAAAGGAGGTTCACGCCCTCGTATGATGTAGAAAGTATAGTTTGAAGGGGTTTGTGCGTGCACCAAACGAACTATCGCCGCATTTGAGAAGGTCCAGAATCATTGAACGCTTGATAGTGTTTATTTCTTCGCGGTACTGTCCATCTGTCTCCATCCAGGCGTCATACTCGTGCTCCCACAAAACCTTGTGAATGAACTGGGAGTTTATAAGTCGGTCATAGGTACGTGTCCATGCGAGACTGTCGGCAAGAGATCTACCATGGATATCTCCTATGATACCACACTCAGGACGTGGACATCCATGCCACCAGCATCCGTTGAAGGAGTACGTATACACCGGTCTGTTGTTGTTGTAGGTGTATGAGTCAGTAAATAGCCTTATACCCATAACTGCGTGAGTTGTTTCGGAGAATGACGGCTAGTGTGTCTTTAGGCATGGGTTGTTCTTGAACACAGTAAAACACAATGAGGCGATTGTGGTTGCGGCTTGTAGTGGGTCGCATTTGAATCGGACTATGTATTGTACATACTTCTAAAGGTTTGAAAGCATACTCTAAGTACTCGTACATCATTCACGCAATAACGCTCACATTCCTCCGCTATACTGTAAGTTTTATCTTCATTAAAACTGTTGTAGTAGCGATCAAAATCTTCAGGCTCACTATCACTCATGTTGTCATAGTTAAAGTAATGTTTGAGGGGTGGAAGCTCTACATAATTTAAAGTGGTGCGAGTGAGGAAAGTGTAATGGAAAAAACTTTTTGAAACTTCGGCATCTACGCCCATCACTTTGGGTAGCTTGGCTAATTTACAAGGTGTGAATAACAGAGTGTCTTTAAACTGAACATTACCTCTTATCTGCATCTGAATGCAGATAAGAGGTGTATATTCTTGTGGGCAAGAATATACACAGTCATTTTTCGAACTGGTCCGCTAATTTGACACTATAGGACACAAATAGCTTTACAGGGGTGTCATGTGCACTCGTTTTAAAAATGTTTGTTAGTTTACCACATTTGCGACATTCATCACCCTCGACGTTCATGCACTCGTCGCAGATAGTCTGGCTTCCAAGTAAATGTGGGATAACCTCTTTGGTTTCAGTGTCCGTGTAAGTCTCTATATCGTAGTATACAGTTATACAAGGTTTATTTTTAGGTTTGGCGTCTTTCATATAACGTACATGTTTTATACCATCTGCTCATAACATGTGGTACAACAAATTTAATCACATTTATGCTCGAATTTTCCCCAATGGTCCATCATATGAAGCATGCCGCACTCGCAAATTGAAATGAACTTTTTTGAATTGAATAACCTTTATTAATAATAAAATAAATACATTCGTTTCAGTATACAATGACATGAATAATTGTGAAGCTCATCTATTTATTTTATTTTATTTGGCCCTTAAGCTTTAGGCTCTACTGGGCTCTTATTAAAAATAAACAGCTAGTTGTTATTAATTATTAATAAGTAAATAAGTATTATTAACAGTTAAAACATGCATTAATCTTAAATTATCACTACTGACATGACAAATACAAGGTCACCTTGAAGGCACTATACCAATATCATACAAAGAAACTAATATACATGACAGATAAGAACTGAACAATCCCAAGAAATGTTTTTTTAGTACTAGATTACACACGAGAAAATAATAATTAGTAAGCAATAGTAATGGACATTAAACCTAGCTTTTTGTTAGTATGCCATTATTAATCTGGATTTCAACTTGGTTTTAAACAAATTGACATTCACAATATTTTTTTTTATCGGCATGCAAGTCATTCCATAGTTTCAATCCAATGAAAATGGGTAGTTTTTGAGATGAAGACACTGTAAATTGAGGTATAACAAGCTTTGATCTATTTCTGGTATGACACGAGTGGATTTCTTAATAAGTTACAAAATAATTTACCCATTGTAAATTAATGATTTTGTTCTTACACTTGTAGATAAAAATAAAATGTGCCACTTTGGTTATATCATTGAGCTTTAGTAGGTTTAGCTCTTTAAATAATGCACTAGAGTGATCAAGGAAATCAACATCAGACAATAACGTTATTGCTCGTTTGTGGATAACAAAGCTACCATTTAATGCGTTGTTAGCGGAGTTTCCACAAACAAGGGTGCAGTATGTTATATAAGGAAGAACAAGAGTATGATAAAGAGTCAATAAAACTTGTTTAGGGACTACATTTCTAAGTTAAACATTGTAGCAACGCTCCTTGAAATCTTTTCCTCGATATAATTTACATGATCACTCCATTGTAAATTTTTATCTAGCATTACACCAAGAAATTTTGTTACAATTCACTCCTTCATAGCGATTTCATTAACATTAAGTTCATCAAGATATACATTTCTTTCATTAGTAAAAATCATGAAATTTGTTTTACTGGTATTTAGGAAAAGTTTATTGGTGGTCAACCATTTCATTACACTGATGAATTCTGAATTAAATATATTCTTAGCTGAATTAACATCTTTGCAAGAAAAAGAGACACTTGTATCATCTGCAAACATTATGAAGTTCAGTATATCAGATGAACGTGAAGGTCATTTATATATAATAAAAATAACAATGGACCCAGAACTGAGTCCTGTGGCACACCATGTTTGACAAGTGCTTTAGTTGAGAAAACCTTGTTTACTGATACAAAATTATATCTATTGGACAAATTACTTTTAAACCAATCACTGATTGCTCCTCTAAAGCCGTAACATTTGATTTATGGAATTCAAAACAGCTATTATTGAAAGATGTGTTCTATACACATTATACACATTACAGTCCCTCTTCTCAGCATGAACTACACGAATTTCACATTTGGAGCTTTTACACTGCTCACATACCATGTGGTAGTCCTTACAATGTTTTACTATATCATCCGCAAACTCGAGACAACCCTTACACAAATCGTGATGCCTTCCATATTTTCGGCTTTTATCATAACTCGCGTAAAGAACCCTTATATTACGGATGAGGAGATACGTTGTCTCTGACAAATAAATAGAGGTCTTGTACGTTCCCTCACACTGCTTTTAAAAACATACACAGTCCTTCGACGATCATCCAATCCAAATACAACTATGCGAACATTCATTGCCTGCTCTACCCTTCTCAACTCTTCATGCTCCATATCACAGTAAAACTCGTGCATGCAGTATGCGGCCAGTTTACGGGCACGCTGCACAACCGTAGGCGACCAAATTTTTTGGGCCACCATATTTAATACAGTAAACATATGAGCCAAGACTAATGCTATAAAGCCACAACTACGCTCGGGGTTTATATGCCGTCTGTAAATAGCCTGAGAATTGAAGTTAAGCGTATAAGGTGTGGCCGTATGTCCCGCAACACGGAAAACCTGGTCTATATCTATCGTGAAGTTATCCATACTAAACCCGGTGCTGCTTTGGGGGGCCTGCATTACACGACCCAAAATGTAATCTACATCTAAGATGGGCAGACGTCTATAGGGTATTACTACCCAAAAATCATCCCCTTCCCCATCATCTGACCCAAACCCGAGGGACAGTCGCGTCCTGGCTTCGCGGCACTCACAGCTCTGAAGGGCAAACCCCACAATACGTTCAACTACACGCCGCAGTCCGTGTTCAACACCGTTGCTATACGTGGATCGCGAGTCGACCCTAACTACGTACTGGTTTCTAGTCAGGGCTGGGGTGGGGATGGCGGTGCGCAGCAGCTCGAATGTTGTGCTACTGTCCGCAGAATGAGATGTTGCTGTGGAAGGCACGGGCGTTATTGAATAGGAATAAGGGGGCACAGTTTTATTTGTAGGTGCTACTCTGGGGGTTGTGTCGTAAGACGTAGAGGGCTGGGGCTCTATTACTGTCAGTCTAACGTCACTCGGAGCGCACTTTACGCGCTTTACGCCTGACGTGGAAGGTGTTTGAACAATGCGACTGTTGTTATGCACACGCTTTCTCCTCGAATTATCAAACCGAATCAATGGAGATTGTTTATTGATGCATCTCTGTACAGTGTTAAAGGTGTACTGCTACACAATGGGAACACAATGCCTTCTGTTCCGATCGCTCATTCAGTCGTCTTTAGAGAAACGTATGACAATGTTGCTTTTATTCTGGACTGTATAAAATACAATGAACATGAATGGCTTATCTATGCAGATTTGAAGGTTGTGGCTATTCTCAATGGATTGCAAACTGGCTATACAAAATACATGTGTTTCCTATGCAAGTGGGATAGCCGAGTAAGGTCTGAACACTACATACGCTCAGTATGGCCGTCGCGAGACAATTCCTCACCTGGATCTCACAATGTTATTCACGAACCACTAGTACGAAAGGAAAAGGTTATCTTGCCGCCACTTCACATAAAACTAGGGCTGATGAAACAATTTGCAAAGGCGTTGAAACAGGATAAGCCTGCCTTCAAATATCTAAAGGAAAAATTCCCAAAAATAAGTGATGCCAAGATTAATGAAGGCATATTCGTCGGCCCTCAAATTCGCCAACTCATGCTAGACGAACACTTTGAAGCGGTGATGGATGAGGTTGACTAAATACGACAACTATGCTGCACTTGTGGATCAACTTATCAACTCATACCAACGTCTCGGATGTAAGATGTCACTGAAAATTCATTTTTTGCATTCACATCTCTCATTCTTTCCGGAAAACGCATCTGCTGTTAGCGACGAACATGAGGAGAGATTCCACCAGGATATAGCCACAATAGAGAGCCGATACAAAGGGAAGTGAAGTTCTACTATGCTGGCCGATTTCTGCTGGATTTTAAAGCGTGACCAACCAGAAGCATCACACAAACGCCAGCATAAATACAAATAATGAGTTGAAAACAGTATAATACGAGAGTTTTATGTTAATTTTTTGCATATATGTTGAAGTATAGCAATAATTAAACTGTTCCATATGATAACGCCTATCTGTTTATCAATATATTCTTATATTTTGGTATGAAGATTTTAACCAGTCATTACAAAAAACTTGACATGATAGAAAAAAACTATTTTCAGATTTGGAATCAGCACACTCGAAATATTAAGAATGACCGAATGTTATTCCCGTTTTTTTCTGAACCGAAAATTTGTTGTACAGTGTGATTAATGAACATTGAACAAACAAATATATAAACCTCAAAATATAATACCTGGTAACACATAAAATTGAATGAAACTTGTTTCATTGAATTTTCTGTGGCTGAAACCCTTGAGAAAGTTATTATTTTTATCATAATGAAAACATTAATATTAATTTTAATTCTTATGCATTGCCTGCCATAATAGTAATATCACGAAATTTGAAAAATTATGTCATATATTCATAATTCTATATTATATTGATAGATTAACTAAATATCCGCATCCGCGGATATCGAAATTAAAAATCCGCATCCGCATCCGAAGATGTTGAAAAACTGATATCCGGTCCACCACTAGAGCACACGGTCATTGTAATTGACGATCTCATGTTAGAAATGGATAAAACGTTTGCCGAGACATTTACAGTGTTCTCGCGCCGTCTTAAATAAGCGTATTCTTCATCAATCAGAATCTATTTTAAAAAAATAAATACCTGCGAAATGTATCGCTAAATACACAATATCACAATATATAATTGTAACTTCAGCAATTAATTATTTTAAATTGTAACATATATGTCCCATGCACAGTGTTGCTTTCAGTATTATATCGCACAAATTTATAAAATGTATCCCCTAATACTAATTTGTGTAATGCTTAAGGACGGGAATTATGTTTTGTAACTTATTTAAAATGTAATGGATGTTAAATCTGTAACTAATTTATAAAAAGTATCGCCTAATAATAATAATATGTGTAACGTTTAAGGACGGGGGTTATGTTCTGTAACTAATTTAAAATGCAATGACTGTTAAATCTGTAATTAATTAAAATCGATATATATATATATATATATATACATATATGAAAATTATTTCACGAAAGTAGCACGTGAAAAATATTTATGATGAAAAGAACCACGAAGTAAAGGAAACAGAATGGTGCTCAAGTGCTTTCGTCTAATGACATCCTCAGGAACACTGAAGTAAATAAAGAGTTCGAGACTATATATAGGTTACAAAAAAAATATATATATATAATAAATATAGAAATAAAAATTTTGGGAGGAGCATACAAATTTGTAAGGAAGTACATGTTGACTTATTTTTTGGTAGGCTCAACAATTTAGTCCCATCTATTAAGTTCACAGTTGAAAAAGAAAATGATGGAAGCTTATCTTTTCTGGATCTAAAAATTTGAAAATGCTCTAATCAATTCAAATTTCAAGTCTATCGCAAGCCTACTAATAATAACTCTTGTGTGCATTTTTATTCGGACCATCATCCCTCGATTAAATCGTCTATTTTCTCTGCTATGTTTCTTAGAGCATTGAGAGTCGTCAGTCCTGAATTTTTAGATTCCAAGTTATGCAATATCATGAATATTAGTACTGAATTATGTTATCCTCTTTCATTTTTAGATAACTGTCTTAGGAAAGCCAAGAATAGGTATTATAATAATGTAACTGTAAAGGAATTTGAGCGTAAAAATATCCGGATCAAATGTAGAATTCGGACCCCAGCCTTTTTTAGTTAGCTTTATAAGGCTAACTAACGAAAATATCATGACCTAACCTAACCAATCGTCAAGGGCGTACAGTTAACCTAACGATTGGTTAGGTTAGGTCGTGATATTTTCGTTAGTTAGCCTTATAAAGCTAACTAAAGAAGGCTGGGGTCCGAATTCTACATTTGATCCAAATATCCTTAGCCTACCTTACCATGTTAATTTTCAATATCTTCCAACTTTACTTAAAGCAATTGGTATCAATGTAGTCTTTAAGTATAATAATACTGTTAAATCACGCCTATTAAAGAATAGCCCGGATAATGTTGCTGGTTGTGTGTATTCGATCGGCTGTACACAATGTAACTCAGTATATATAGGCCGAACGGGTAAAACGTTAGATATTAAGGTAAAACAGCATAAATATGCGTGGAGAACAGCTAATAATTCCAATGCTTTGTTTAACTATATGTAATGTATAGGTATAATCATAGCATCAAGTGGGATAATTCTAAAGCGCCTGTTGAAAACAGAGATATAATTGAAAGGAATATTCTAGAATGTGCATTTATCCATTTTAAAAATAATTTCAATAACAGTGCGGGAATGTATAAAATTGACAATATCTTGTTAAAATTCCTTTTGCCTCTCATCAACTCTTGTTAAGTATGTGCTAATTGTTTTGGTTTCCGCTACGTTGTATATATTTATGGGCATCTTGCCTTCTCTCTTCATTCCCTGACGAGGTGTAGCTCTGAATACACGAAAGGCCTTGGAATCGTTTTTTCTTTTTCCTTGTGGGTTTGCAATATATATATATATACAGGGCCATTCAAAAAAGACGCAACAGTTTAAATTGCTTATATTTCGTAATATTGTTAACATACAGGAGTGATTTTTGTATTAATTTACAGTGTAAAATTGGGAGTTTTCATTTAATGAAAAACATGTTCAATGTGTGAACCACCGGCATCCAAAACCATTTGCAGTCGACGTTGAAAGTTGGCAAGTACTGTGCGTAGAACGTCATGAGTGATTGTGCTGACAACAGATGAAATTTCCTCTTGCAGCTCACTAATTGTGAGAGGATTGTTTCTGTAAACATTATCTTTCAGATATCCCCATAAAAAATAATCACATGGGTTGAGATCCGGAGAATATGGTGGCCAAGTACATCCACAGGCAAAACGTTCAGGGAAGCGATTCGAGATGACGCGATCGTCAAAATATTCATTTAAGGCTAGAAGAGTCGTTCGCCTAGCGCCTTAGGCTACTAGGCCTAAACGGTAACAAAACTCCCAGGTGTACGCTGTAAACTAATACAAAAATCATTCCTGTACGTTAACAATATTACGAAATATAAGCAATTTAAACTGTTGCGTTTTTTTTTAATGACCCTGTGTGTGTATATATATATATATATATATATATATACTTAAAGCATCAGCAATTCGAATATATTCAGGCATTATTAACATAATTTAGCCATTATATATATATATATATATATATATATATATATATTATATATATATATGTGTGTGTGTGTGTGTGTGTGTGTGTGTGTGTGTGTGTGTGTGTATATATATATATAAATTTATATAAATTAGTTTATATATATGTATATATTATGTATATAAACAACTAATTTATATATATATATATATGTGTGTGTGTGTGTGTGTAAAAGTGAACAATGAATAATTCCTACATTCATATAATTCTTATGTTAATTCGTAACTTCGTATATTTATATAATCCTTATTTTCTTATTCATATATTCATTTTGACATATGAAGTCCAAAATCGTATAAAGCTAACACTAGTTTGGATAAATTTTTTATTTGCTTTCTATTTTATAATTGGTGAATTATTTCTTTTTAAACTACTTCATCATTTTTTAGCTTAATAATGTAATCTTGTTCATTCCCTGTATACATTCTTTCTTCGCTGTAAAAGATGAAGTCATGTCCTGCTTAACGTTTAATTTTGAATCTTAAGCATTTAATTTGTTTGTAATTCGCGATGGAAGGTATACCGTATATTGGGGCGTATAAGTCTACGGTCGAGATTGGTCGACCCCCTAACTTTCAATTTGAGATTTAGATTTTAGCCTATTCTGGGTGTTTAAGTCGACCACCAACTTGCCAACATTAAAAGTAAAATTTGTAAAAACCTTTAAAAATTAGTTATCAAATCCTTCATAATCATCATCATAATCATCATCATCTGACATCATAAGTTCA
The DNA here is from genome assembly GCA_023014485.1 of Bathynomus jamesi. Taxonomy (NCBI): domain Eukaryota; kingdom Metazoa; phylum Arthropoda; class Malacostraca; order Isopoda; family Cirolanidae; genus Bathynomus; species Bathynomus jamesi. The sequence continues at coordinate 278,262 of JAJOZX010001856.1, forward strand.
TTATATACATCCTAAGATACATTTGCAAGTGCTTCGTCATATGGATCCAATTCAGATGTTGACCAAAAGCGAACTAATGCATGACTGAGGACCTATGACTGGTAAACCTGTCTTTAAATACAAGCTATAATGGAAAGGGGAAGATTAATTTTTTAGACTGGGCCTATAAGTCGACTCCCTACTTTAGGGGCATAATTTTAAGCTTAAAATACATACTTATACGCCCCAATATACGGTATTTCAATTTCCATTTTTAATTAACTCGGCAGATCATGATACATCAGATCTGTCAATATGCGGTTTAAAATAAAAATATCGCTTCCTCTTGCTTAGCAGTCTAGACCTTACTTCAGCTAAAATAGCAGTCTGCTCTAGACCTTGCTACAGCTAAAATAGCAGTCTAAACCTTGATACGGCTAAAATATTTGTTTTGTCTTCAAACAATTTGTAAAATAAATCAGCCTATTGAGAATAAAAAACAAAAACAGATCAGCATTAAATAATAATGATGTAAGAAAAAAATTCAGTGTAAAAGCCCATAAAATTTCTCCAATGTTCATTCTGATTAGACTGATCTAACTTAGAGGCTGAGCATTACCTGTAACATTTTAGCAGTAAATTACCGTAAGAAAAAGTCTTTATCTTCTACTTTGAGCCTTGCTCTCTTCAGAGAACTTAGTCTTAAATGAGAAAAATAATTTCCCGATCCGCTACAAGAAGAATTGGGGAACCTTCAGAGAATTTAATCAGCTTCACAGAATCCTCCGATCCACTATAAGAAGAAATCGGAGAGTAGTATAGAAGAAAACTACTGCGATTCCCTATACGGTACCAGCTACTCCAGAGTAATAAATCCGTTGCTGCCACTTAACCAGGACCCCCGTCAACTTCGAACCGACCAAGGCCATAGACGGAGGGGTTAACAACTGTCGACCTCTGCATCCACGATTCTTCCATTCTTCCAGACCCTGGAACAAGAACCAACATTCAGTTGACCGGTGTGTCACGACTTCCAGTTCGTCACATCCAACATTCAATTGACCGGTATGTCACGACTCGAAGTTCTCCATGCCCACTCTTCATCCAGGAAGAAGTGGCCAGCAAGACACGTCTTCAGGACACGTCTCCAAGGATTTCGCCGCAGGAATCTTGGTAAGCACAGATCTCTTTTTCAAAGTAATTTCTAAACATTTGAGAAGTCAGTATTATTAACAGTTAATAATTAGTATCAAGCCAGAATTAACAAAAAACAGTGAACATTCCATACACCAATGATACATTTCTTTTTATTGAAATTGAGTTATTTTCACTATTATAGTTAGTACAGAATCATTTTATTTTATGTGCCAATCATAATATTACATTCGAGTGAAATTTTGTTTACATTTTTTTATTATTTTGTTTACAATTTTTTCAAATTTTTCCCTAGTTAGGCAAATTGTTGTGCATTTATATATTGTGTATTTCTTAGATAGAGTAGTTAGGAAAGCCACTCAAGTGATCATTCCATAGATTAAGATCGGTCAAGCAAACCAAATTAGAATACATTAACAGTACCTTTACATATGAACGATTCAGACAGTGCGCTTTCTGACATTGAAAATCCATTTTCCACCTACCCCGCGCCCTTCAAACGTATTTCCAAACACACAAACATCAGATCAAGCACAAGCCAACATGTCTCAAACCGCTGCCCCAGCATACATTAACTTAGGTAGAGTGTAAACCTTCCTCATACTGTCCTAATTTTTAAGGAAACCATAGATAATAACTTTGTTGAACCACGCGTAAAACCTTGGATTGAGTCTCTGGAACAACATTTCTTGCGCGAAAACATCACAGATGATGATATAAATATTAGGAAAGCTAAAAGGTTTATTGACCCTAAAGAGGGGAATGCCCATGATACAGTTACATACGTCCCATCCATTAGCGAAGCTACAACTTGGGACAATTTTAAAAAACACTTATTAGAATTTTTCAAAGAAATAACACTCGCACAACCTATGGCCACATTAGAAGCTGTCTTCCAAGCTAAATGGAAGAAAGAAGAACATGAAGATTTAAATAATTTTATTACACGAACACATAAACTCGTAGGAGAACCACTCTGAGCCGCAGAAAATGCATCTGACATTACAGTCACTTCCAAGCAAAGAAACCTAATAGTAGCAGCATCCATTTACCAAAAACTACCCGTAGCACTTAAAAAGAAATTTCAAGAGAGTCTAAGTATTGACAAACCAGTAAGTGTAGCCACAAATAAAAAAAGGGAACACTACCCAGAGTTAGCGAGCCAGAACTACCGGAAGGTTAGAGAGACCCCCATACACTACATTCAGCAATAGTAACAACAACAACCCTATGAATCGAGGCCGATGGAGGGAACACTACCTCAGAAACAAGCCCCACAAACTCAGAATGCACGCCCTCCTCCTCAGTGTTTTAATTGTGATAGTTTTGGGCACATGATGAGTCAATGCAATTATCCCCCTTATTGCTCCCACTGTCATAAACATGGTCATCGCCGTGGCAACCGACAAAAATATTCTGACAAAGCCCCTGTAGGGTACAGGCCCCACTTTCAGAGATCAAATCACCAACGTTCCCAAGAGCCCTCCAATGTATGGTGATCCCGTAGCATATGACTCAGGTCCTCCCATAGAAGTCAATTCAAGTTCTTTTTTAGATCCCAACTTGGAGGCAGCAGTTCAGCCTCCTCCCTCCTAAATAGCAGTAATAAACCCAAATACACACATGAACTATCCATCAGATAATAGGTGCGAACCTACTAGATTTAATAATAAAGTGCAGCATAGATAACCGAGATTTAACCGCTCTTCTAGATACAGGAGCACATGCGACATTGATTAAGAAACAATGTGCAGATGAGGTACTAGGCAGTACAGATTATAAATATGAAATTAAGGCACCTTCCTGCCAACTCAGAGAAGTGACAGGCACACCCATACCTTCATATGAAGAAATTGAATTATATTTAGAAGTTGGTAACGCGGTATATCCCGCAAAATGTTGTATTGTGGACGCAGTCGCCATTTTCAGACAGATGTTTTACGAGGTATGGATTTCTTCAACCAGAATCAATGGGAAATTTATCAAGCCGGAAAATTAGTTAAGTCTAGAAATAGGACACACCCTCTCCATGAGAATAATAGACAGCTTAATGCTAACAGAATCAGTTTAGTTCAGATTTCCGAAAGAAATAGGAAACCCACTCCAGTTTATAACAGTTCAAGTCAGTCGGTTGCATCCAGAGGGACAACCGCCCCAGAAATCAGCCCCCAGAGTAATCAGTTCCAGTTGTTGAATCCAGTAGGATCAACACAGTTTCCAGTCAGTCAGTTTCCGGTCAGACAGTTTCCGGTCAGACAGTTTCCGGTCAGACAGTTTCCAGTCAGACAGTTGAATCCAACTGAAACGATTTTTCAGCCAATAAAGCAAATTTTAATCGCCGAACCAGAGTCAGATTCACAATTTTTCATATGCCCTACAGACCATATAACAGTAGCACCTTATGAGAACATTTGTTTCCTAGCAAGAGTAGTAAACGGTCAAGGAAAACTATTAGAGTCAGATCGTGCTCTTATTACCGAGAAAAGTAATTTCAAGAGAGATGTTCTTATTGTCCAAGTTCTTAGTCACTCAGAATTCAGCTATCCCTGTTGTTTGTTTAAACAAAGGAAAAAGCCCTATTGAATTAACTCAAATCAGAGAATAGGAACTGTTTCGACAGTAGAAATAAATTCAGATTTCCCCACGAGTACTATAAATCATGTTTCCAGTTCCTTAGAGTTAAACCCTTCAGCATTAAAAGAAGAATATAAGAAATGTCTGGAGCACTCCCTTCAGGAGTCACCAGCCTTACGGGATCCCAAACTACTGGAATCACTTCTCGATTTCCTGATAAGAAATAGAGATGTGATTGCCCTAAAAGGAGATCCTCTGGGCCGAACTAATTTGGTCCCTTTCGAAATCAAGCTGGAACCCAATTCCAAACCCATCTTCATTCCTCCCTATAGGGTTCCACATTCCCAATTAGTCACTACTGAGGAACACATCACGGACATGTTGGAGCAGGATGTCATTCAGCCTTCAGCTAGTCCCTGGTCCGCTCCTATGATTCTCGTCTTCAAAACGGACGGAACATCTCGCCCTTGTATAGATTTTAGACGCCTGAACCACATTACCATCCCAGACCGTTTCCCTATTCCAAACATTGCAGGAAACAATTCTGAACGGAGGAAGAGCTAACTTCTTTTCATCCCTCGATTTAGCATCCGGTTATTGGCAAATGGTTGTCAGTCCCGAATCTCAGGCATTGAATGCTTTCTCCGCTAACCGAGGCCATTACGAATTCAGGGTTTTACCCTTCGGAGTCCGAAATAGGCCTACTAATTTCTCTAGGTTGATGAATATAGTCCTTTCCGACCTATTAGGTGTCGAAGCTCTCGTCTATCTTCACGATATTATCATTTATAATTCGGATATAAAAACACACTTTCAATGTCTTCAGAATGTGCTATCACGTTTGAGAAAAGCACACCTTAAACTGAAACTTGCAAAGTGCAAATTTTTATAGGAATCCCTGGTATACTTAGGATTTCTACTTTCATCCACTGGAATTAAGCCTGATCCAGACAAACTTGAAGCACTGGAAAGGCACCCTCTACCTAAAACCATCGACGAAGCTCGTGCATTTATTGGATTTGTCGGATTCTATCGAAATTTTATCCCCCAATTTTCGAACATTGCTAAACCCATTACCAATTTGTTCCAGAAAAATTCTAAATTTAATTGCGAACCTGATCATCAACATGCTTTTGAAACTTTAACCGGTAAACTAACTTGTCATCCCATTCTTCAATATCCCGATTACACCAAACCCTTTGTCATAGCCACAGATGCTTCCTCCTATGGACTAGGAGCCGTCCTATTACAGGACGTAGATGGTGTGGAATTACACATTGCTTCTGCTAGTTAGCTTCTCTCTACACCTTAACGGAATTATTCCACTATGGATCAAGAGGCCGTAGCGGTATATTGGGCTTTGAAAACATTCCGAAATAGCGTGTACGGCTAAGATGTAACCATCAAAAATGACCATAAGTTACTCACTTATCTCTTCAAGGACAAGCTACTTGAAGGAAGGTTGAATAGATGGGCTTTGTTGATTCAGGACTTTGCGGAAAAAATCGTATACAAACCAGGAAAACTTCAAGTTATTCCAGACAGATTGTCGAGACCCAATCACGACATCCAAGTGAATAAGATAGAAACTCTTCCTGTGTTCGACTACGAACACAGGAAACCACCCACCCAGAACCTTCGGGATAGTCTGGAACAAAAGGAACCATCGAAGGTAAAAGAACAGTACAACCTAAAAGATAGGCTCGTACATTTTAGGAACGAAGATGGAAACGACCTCGTAGAAATACCAAAGGATCTCGTAGATATAGCCATCGGGCTGTCACGACTCTCCTTTGTATGGCCACATGGGGCCGGATCGCACCATCAAGAGTCTTTTGGAGCGATACCATTTTCCTGAAATGAACAAAAAGGTACATGAATACATCGCTGAATGCCCGTCTTGTTTAAAACACAAAGGCAACGTACCGTCCACAGCTCCCATGCATAAATATCCAGTATGCCAACGGCCCTGGCAAAGAACTGGAATGGACATACTGGGACCATTCCCTAAAACATCAAAGGGAAACCAGTACATCATTGTGTTTACGGACCACTTCTCGAGTTACAGCGAAGTAGTTGCCATTCCAAACCAGACCTCGGAAACTGTGGCAAGAGCCCTAGTGGAACGCGTCATCCATCCAAAACCATACTACTCCGTCCATCCTAATTTCGGATAACGCCCTTAGTTTCACTTTCAAACTGTTCGAGTTACTCTGTAACATATGTAAAATTAAAAACACACACATTGTGATATACCATCCACAGGCAAACGGCTTAGTGGAAAGGCACAATCGGAAGATGTTAGAAGTCCTTCGCCACGTTGTCGATGCATCCTCCCGTATATGGGATGATTCCCTCCCATGGTGCAAACAGCCATCAACAACGGCCATAACGTGTTCATCGGGGACACCCCTCATTTCGTCTTATATCACAACGACAAACGGCTACCTTTTGATTTGCCTGACCAAATCGACCCGGCAGTTCTAACACCTTCCGAGATGGCAGAAGCAAATCAGCAACTAGTTGAACGATCTTTCAAAATTTTGGGCATAATCCGATATGCCCTCGACCAACGAAATAAATAGATGAAGCAAGAGCAACACAGGCGTCATCCCCGTCAACGGACTATAATCGTCGGTATGCGATGTTACATAAAGAACGTGAAACCGCCAAGTGCTCATCGCAAATTCTACCCAAAATGGGATGGCCCATATAGGATTATGAAAAACCTCGGAAAGAACCGTTACGAAATCCTCGACCTCCGAGACCATTCCAAACGAAAGATCATTCACACTGATAATTTGAAGATAGCTACCGAACAACACCTTCCCAAGAAACATCTGCCAGGCGTTCGAGCCGCCTATCGCTCAAAATATCAAGTATTAACAAACCCAGCAGGGACCACAAAACCGAAGTAGTCACCGCAGAAATCACCACCCGTAACGAAGATTGGTACCTCGTAATACCACCAGTACTCGAGCCAATCTCTGAACAAGAAGAGGTCCCAGAACCGAGAGTCCCATCGGAACCAGACCCTGGAGAAACCCCTTCTAGAGGATCACTCAGTGGAACTCCACCATCTCCTTCAACTCCACCATCTCCTCCGTTACTATCCTCACCGATCGATGATCGACGCACGGACCCTAGATACCGGCCGCAAATGCATCAACCACGTGAATTAGAACCTTCACGAAAAAAAACACACTCAGAATCCGAGCTTAATGTCCGACCCCAACTACCACCTAAGCGAGGCCGACCACTCCGCACACAAACACAAACATCTACACGACCACCAACAGCTCCGTATAATTTAAGACGTAGATATGAGTAAAATTGTTCCCCTTATAATATTGAGATTACAATTAACAACTCGTACCCCTTTCTGTCTGAAACTAAATTCAAACCTACTATAAAAATCTTGAATTCCGCCAAAAAACCGGTGACCATCCTACCTGGACTTCATGCCCCTAAATGAAATGATCAATTGAGTCGTTTTCAAAATTTTTTTAGATGATAACCAGAATAACCTTTTACAAATACTGTAACCAGTAACAATTATTTACCAAAATCTGCCGTCATTATTAACATTGTGTGTAATATTATCCTCGGTATATTTGTAGTGAAAAGACTATTCTCGCAATGCCCAAAAAAAAAAAAAAGGACAACCACGCAGACTTATGTTGTGTATATAGATCTGTATTATAAAAACAACTAGTTATCATCTCGGTAGAATTAGTTAGGATGTTATATTATTGTACTAATATCATTCTAGAGGAGAGAGCCCTGTAAAAATGAACATTGAATAATTCCTACATTCATATAATTCTTATGTTCATTCGTATACTTCGTATATTTATATAATCCATATATTCTTATTTATATATTCATTTTGACATATAAAGTCCAAAATTGTATAAAGATGACACGAGTTTGGATAAATTTTTGATTTGATTTCTATTTTATGATTGATGAATTATTTCTTTTTAAACTACTTAATCATTTTCTTAGCTTAATAATGTAATCTTGTTCATTCCCTGTATACATTCTCTCTTCGCTGTAAAAGATGAAGTCATGTCCTGCTTAACGTTTAATTTTGAACCTTAAGCATTCAATTTTTGCTCATATGCATGTTTGTTTGTAATTCGTGATGGGAAAACATATTTCAATTTCCATTTTTAGTTAACTCGGCAGATCCTGATAACATCAGATCTGTCAATATGCTGGTTTAAAATAAAAAATATGGCTTCCTCTTGCTTAGCAATCTAGACTTACTACAGCTAAAATAGCAGTCTACACCTTGCTACAGCTAAAATATTTGTTTTGTCTTTAAACAATTTCCAAAGTAAATCAGCCTATTGAGAATAAAAAACAAAAACAGATCAACATTAAATAATAATGATGTAAGAAAAAAACTCAGTATAAAAGGCTGAGCATTACCTGTAACATTTTAGCAGTAAATTACCGTAAGAAAGTCTTTATCTTCTCCTTCGAGCTTTGCTCTCTTCAGAGAACTTAGTCTTAAATAGAAAAAAATAATTTCACGATACGTTACAAGAAGAATCGGGAAGTTAATCTGGAAGAGAATTTAATGAGCTTCGCAGAATCCTCCGATCCACTACAAGAAATCGAAGAGTAGTATAAAAGAAAACTACTGCGATTCCCTATACGGTACCAGCTACTCCAGAGTAACAAATCCTTTGCTGCCACCTAACCAGAACCCCCGTCAACTTCGAAACGACCAAGGCCATAGAAGGAGGGGTTAACATATTATATATATATATATATAATATATATATATATATATATATATATATATTTATAATAATAATAGGTAAATTATGTTAATAATGCCTGAATATATTCGAATTGCTGATGCATTAAGTATATATATAATATATATATAGTTGTGTTATCATGTTTCAGAACAACAAAGACCCTAGAATCCACTCATGGCTGGTCTACCTAACTGTAACTGTGTTTGTAATTGTGTATTGTGCATGTCCTCCGTGGTGGTGGAGGGGACCTACAATTTTACGTGGGTTCCGGACCACAAAGCCTTAATTTTACTACCTTAAACTATACTCAATCTATCAACATATGCGTCTAATCGATTTTTAAACATGTTTATAGACATGCTACTAATTACTTCTACCGGCAAACTATTCCACCTATTTACTATTCTATGCGTAAAAAAGTTTTTGGCAACTGACTGCTGTCTCGAACCTTCTATTTGTCAGCTTACACGCGTTATTTCTAGTTCTACTAAGTGTGATATTTCGAAAATGCTCTCTCTATTTACTTTATCGAGCCCATTCATAATTTTAAAAACCTGGATTAGATCACCCCTGAGCCTCCTTTTCTCGAGTGAAGTCAGTTTTAACTGCTTAAGCCTATCCTCGTACGACTGTGACCTAAGCGACGGAATCAGTTTCGATTTCGATTTTGTCTATACCTTTCCGCATGTGCGGATTCCAAAATTGGATCGCGTACTCCAAATGGGGTCTAACTAATGATTTATAAAGAGGAACAATAATATCACTCAATTTGTACTCAAAATTCCGAGCTATAAAACGAAGCACTTTGTTCGCTTTAGTGATCGCTGCTGCTGTACTTTGTTTCGCCACTTTTAAATCACCAGTGAAGTAACTCTTAAATCTTTTTCCTGCTCGACGCTTGCCAACTCCTTCCCTGACATACTATACGCAAAATTACCGTTACGCGAGCCTATATATAAAATTTTGCACTGATCGACGTTAAATCTCATTTGTCATGTGACTGACCAATCTACGATTTTATTCAGATCTTCCTGGATTTTACCTCTATCTCTGTCATTAATGGCCCAACCACCCAACTTCGTATCATCCGCAAACTTTGAAACTGTACTGACTAGGCCGGCATCTAAATAGTTAATACTGTATATATAAGAAAAAGCAAGGGGCCCAATACAGAACCCTGAGGAATGCCGCTCGCTACATTAGCCCAAGACGACTCCGCTCCAGTGCCGCCGAGAGGGCGTGGAAGCCGGGATAAATCCCCTGGGCCCGAACCTCTAGAGGGCCCGGGAAAAGCAGTTAATTGAATTAAATGGAACGCTAAAAATAGGTACGTAGAGTAAAAGTGTTATACAGGGTGGGCCGTAAGTTTCCATACATAGGAAAAATAAACATTTTTTTATGGACAACCATTTTTATTTATATAATATGCTCTACATGGTTGCCATTGTTTTGAAAACACATTTCAATACGTGTTCCCCACTGTTGATGAACACGCATTAGCACAGTTGACGTTATGCTTGTAATGGCGTTGGTGATACGTTCCTTTAGATGATTTATGTCTCGTATCTTTTCCTGATACACCATGGCCTTCAAGTGCCCCCAAAGATAGAAATCAAGGGGGGTGAGATCTGGGGATCTGGGACTCCCACACAGGACCACGCCGACCAATCCAAGCATCCGGAAACTGCTGATCCAAATACCGACGCACGTGAAGACCATAATGAGGTGGAGCTCCATCTTGCTGGAAGTAAACTGGGAAGTTACCTTCCTCGTTTAGCAGGGATGGGAAAATCTCTTCTTGCAACATGTTAAGATACCTTTCGGCATTAAGATTTCCACTGACAAAAATTGGTCCAATAATTCTGTCACCCCATATCCCGGCCCACACCATCACTTTACCGGCACCTTGCATCTTCGTCGGACTCAGCCAGTTAGGGTTAGCATTACTCCAATAACGTATGTTTTGCCGATTAACCTCTCCATTGACGTAAAAATTTGCTTCATCAGTAAACAAGATCTTACGTCAAACGCATATTCTTAGGGTATCTGAAACATAAAAACAAACGTTTAATTTTTCCTATGTATGGAAACTTACGGCCCACCCTGTAGATATTATTAATCTATAAATAATCGATAACTGTGGAAAATATTCTCCTACACAATAAATAAATTTGAGAATAAGTTATTTTATAATTATATAATGCGACATCCATGCGCCTCATCTTCCCCTCCCCCTACCTTTCCCAGCGAGCAGAAATCGTTCCTAAATTTCACGGTGGGAGAGGCCTCTGCGGAAATTCTTCCGACAAAATTATATTCAAAGATCATGTATGTGTGTGTGTGTGTGTGTGTGTTTGTGTGTACCACGCCTATACACACACACACACACACACATATATATATATATATATATATATATATACAGGGTGTCCCATAAGTCCGGCGTCATAGGAAAATTTCATATTTTTCTATTTCTACAAACCATAATTTATGTTCGGGATGCCAATTTCCTGTCCACCATTCTGTTCAGTGACGAGGCTGTTTTTTATGGAAATGGTGAGGTAAATCGACAGAACACCCGCTACTTGTCTCAAAACAACCCTCACTGGTATACCTCTTCAAAGGAACAAGGTGCATCTCGGGTGATGGTATGGTGTGGCATTTGGAAGGATCGCATCATAGGCCCCTCTTTTTCGATGAACATGTCACTGGAGGCACCTACCTACGTATGCTCAAGGAAGAAGCATTTCCCAGTGTCTTGAACGAAGAAGGAAATTTTCCAACATGGTTCCAGCAAGACGGCGCTCCTGCACATTACAGCATCCAAGTAAGGGAATACCTGTACCAACAATTCCCTGGTCATTGGATAGGACGTCGAGGGTCTGTGGAATGGCCAGCTAGAAGCCCGGATCTCACGCCACTAGATTTTTATCTCTGGGGCCACTTGAAAGCGCTGGTATACGCAGAGAAAATTAAGAGTGTTGAACATTTGCGTCAGCGCATTATTGGGGCATGTAACACCATTACTCCTAACATCATTCACCGTGTGCTTGCTGACTGGGTATCACGTCTGAATTTGTATATTGAAAACAATGGTGGACATATTGAGCACGTTCTGTAAATAAAAGCTTTTGTTTTGCCTTTTTTTATTATTTTTCCTATGATGCCGGACTTATGGGACACCCTGTGTATATAATATATATATATAATATATATATATATATATATATATATATATACATACACACACACCTAGCAGTGCAGTACATCAATATTAATCTGCATATCAAAGTATTAAATTCTTGTTTTTACTGCATTGATGATTTAAAACTCACAATATTATAATCATTTATATTTGTATTTATACTTCAATTATTTCAACAATTTATATACCAAATTATTTTTTATCACATACCATATCTATTTATATGACCGTGTGTATATATATATATATATACAGGTCCACCGAGAAGGTGGGGATACCGTAGAAAAATCCCCTGGGCCGGACCTCTAGGGGGCCCGGAAAGAGAGGGAATAAAATCTAAAAATATTAATAAAGCAATTGATTAAATAACAGAGGAAATATAACTAATGAACATACATTTTACAGAAATTATCATAGTCAAACTGAAACAGATAAAATATTATCTACGGTCCACCAATGCCTAAGACTGACTGACAGATCTGGGAACCATTGTAATTGAAAGCCAGTTAGCCCGTCCTTTAAATTTCAACAGAATCAGTTACCACTTTGCAGAGAGAAGGCAAAGAAAGTACACTTCTAATTATGAAAATCTTACAGTAAACAATCGTCTTGTCTGATGGACTGGTACTGGATTTGTAAATTGTATGGTAATAGAATTAATATAATTGATTCGAAAAATAAATGGTCATATTCTTCTGAGATGTTTATTCAAACTGTATGTTTTGAATAGTAACTTGGACATATACCAAACCTTCCCCGGTGCCCGGGGCAGCTCTCGGCGGCTCTGCTCCGCTCCATCAACGACCACCCTCTGTTTCCTACCTCGCAACCACTCTTCTATCCAATTTATTACTACACCCCTGATTCCATGAGCCTTAATTTTTTCAATGAGACTTTTGTGCGGTACGGTGTCAAACGCTTTTTGAAAATCTAAGTAACACTACATCTACCGCCCAATAACTATCGTAAACTTCAACCACGCTTTGAAAAAATTTTAAAAGAATAGTTAAGCAAGATTTTTTTTCGCCTAAAACCGTGCTGCGTATTTCTAACCAAGTTATGCAATGCTAAGTGTTCAACTATACGATCCCTAATTATTGATTTCAGTAGCTTACCTACAACAGACGTTAAGCTGATTGGCTTATAATTTCCCGCCGCACCTTTATCGCCTTTCTTAAAGATAGGTGTTACATTTGCTAACTTGAAATTATCTGGTACGCACCCCTCAAAAATAGACGCATTAAAAATCTTTGTTAGCGGCACAAAAATGCTTTCTTTTAATTCTTGTAGTTGTATGGGATATATGGAATCCGGCCTCGGTGATTTACGCATTTTCATTTTACCAAAATAGTGCATTACCTCCCCTTCACTAACCACAATATTATCCAAAATATTACCATTATCAAAAGGTATTATGTCTATGACTGTAGGGATATTCGTTACATCTTCTATTGTAAAAACTGACGTAAAAAATTCGTTTAGCAAGGTAGCCATTTGTTTGTTTTCAGAAACTAGCTCTCAGTCAGTATTTTTCAACGACCCCAAGACACTCTTTACTGGATTCCTATTATTGACGTATTGAAAGAATCGCTTGGGGTTTTCTTTGCCGTCACGATCTTGGAGATTTCAAAATCGTGCTTGGACATTTTTATTACACTTTTCGCTTCACGTCTTAGATATATGTAGTTCTTTCGTAACCACAAATTGGCTTTATTGCACTTATGTAGCCTATAAGCCCTATCTCTACTCTTTATAATATCCCTACTCTAGAAGTAAACGACAAGGGCTTGTTATTTACTTTCGCACACTTAATCTTGTAGGGTACACATTCCTCATTTATAATCATAAATACTGTTTAGAACGATTCCCACATTATTTTTGCGTTGGAGATCCCCATTACATTTTCCCAATTTAGTGTGACAATTCATTTCGAAATTTACAAAAGTCTGAGTGCTGGAAGTTAGAAATTTTAGTCGAGTTAGCTGGTTTCGAGTGACTTACTGAGGACAAACTCTACCATATTGTGATCGCTATTGCTTAAGGGTTCTATTACTTGAAGATCCGTGATTAGCCTATCCGTAAATATTGCTAAATCTAAAATACTGTCCAACCTCGTAGGTTCCCCAACCTTTTGAATAAGAAAGCTATCCTCGAGAAAATTAACTAAACGATTACCTTCCGCGTCTCCCTGCATTGCATCGTAATTCACGTTGGTGCAATTAAAGTCACCCATAACTAAAGCCTGCTCACTACCTATTATTCTCTTTACTTCACGATATAACGCTTCGTCCATATCAGCTGTTTGATTAGGGGGCCTATATATAACAGCAACAAAAAGTTTGAACTCGTTAAATTTAAGTTCTGCTGTAGTCGAATCTATCGGTTCTGGAATTCTGTGCTTTAATTCTATAACGTTCGCAATATTATCTTTGATATATACATAACACCTCCTCCTCACCTACCTATTATGTTTTTAACAAAAGGTCTATAATCTCCAATTTGATACTCCCCTACAAAGTCACGTGTTTCAGTGCTAAGCCACGATTCATTTATCGCAATTAAATCAGTCTTTACAAGCAATTAAAGAAAAAAATTCGTTTATTTTATTTCGTAGGCTACGAGCATTTAAGGATAGAACCTTCAAATTGTTTGAAACCGCGATACTTTCGCTCGCGCAAGGGAAATTTGAGTAAATTACGCCGGGACCGTTCGAGTTACAACAGCCTGAAAAGAAGAGACAGTATTATGGAATAGTCTTCCTAAACGCACAGATCTAACGTCATTAAGATGAAGTCCATCTCCGAGGAACAAGTCCCTCCTGCCGTAGAAACTGTTCCAAAAATTCGCAAAATGCACGCCTTCCTGTTGGCAAAGAGACTTTAGGTTATTGTTAATATAAGTCGCCTTGCTATAGAAATCGCTACTTTGGATAATTCGAGGAAGTATACCTGTTAAAACAATCTTATTAGTGTTTTCCTTTTGTCGCTTTAGTAAGTCCTTGTACCTAGCCAGCAGCTCTTCCGATTTAGAATTTAAAACGTTATTAGTACCGACCTGAATAACGTACGTTGTGTCCTCAGAGGTTCCGTCTGTAAAATGGTCAACACTATTAGTTATATCCTCCACCCTTGCATCAGAGTAGCAGTAACGGCGCCTACGACGAGGGTTTCTCCCACAGAATTCCTTGAGCTGCCGTCGAACAATGGAATCACCAACGAGTAGTATGTCCTGTTCATCAGCATCTTCGAAATCTAAAACAGAAAAATTATTGTTTGTTATTACTGGTAGACAAGTCTTAGGTTTTCTCAATGGGGTTCCATTACGTACTTGAACGAAGGGTTGGGAACTAGGGGAAGAGAGAGGGCTATACACATATATATTATATATATATATATATACCCTGCATGTGATTTTGATGAAAAACAAATGGGTCTTTATTAAAAAAGATTCAGAAGAATGTTTGAACCAATCAAATTAATTTTAAATTATTCTTTCTCTTTAAAGGTCCGATGAGGAACTGACTCGTGTTATACCCACTTTTCTTGATAGCATTGAAGAAACGCATGTCGTGGACCTGTATACGGAGGTGGAAGTTTTGCCGCAAGTCAACCCAGCGATTGCCACATCATCAACGAAATAATGTAAGCTTTTTCTTTTTCTTGTGTTTCGGGTAAGAGCTTTTTTTACTTTTTCTTGTGTTTCGGGTAAGAAGACGTATTGTATTTTCATCAATTTATTAAATGATAGAAATCATGTTTTATAAAATAGTACAATTTTTTATATCCATCTTAAATTAGTTACAGAATTAGTTTCCGTTACATTTTAAATAAGCTACAGAATATAAAAACTAATATTATTGGAGGCAATATTGATACAATTAATCAAGTTACAATTTATATACACGTAAAACTTTACAGAATACATCGAGGGCGCACAAACGGGAACCTTTTTTTATCTGTCTGCATACCATTTCATCATTCCGCTCAGTGTGAAACGGGTCGAATAATTTTAAATATTTATAAATTCCTTTCCACGTGACATGTGCCAGAGAAATGAAAGGCAATACATGCCACATACGTTACGAAAGTATCTCTGGAAACTGTAAGGAATTTGTTAGGAATCTGTAAGGATTTCAGACAATTTCGGGAATGTGTAGCTGTTCGAGAGATTTTAGAATGAGTCCCGAGTGAATTAAAATAGTACAGGCGGTCCCTATTTTTAAAGTAGATAGCCATCCTATGAATCCCTTCACCACCAATAATATCTGTGTTTACAATAAGTCCGTAGTTCTCGTAGTTGGTAATTTTAATGTTTCATTCTTCGCAAACCCACCGATAAATTTGGAGCTCGTGATTCGTTTACTATTCATTACTCTCTGAAGTGTATTCGCGTCCATTTTAAAAATCACTGACAACGCCCCTAAATCTGTTAATTTCTATTAGGGCTTGTTATTCGAGGTATACAAGTACACTAATATGGGCGTCTATCGGCTTGGCGAATTCGAGTCTGACTGAGATGTTTTCACTCTGCTGTGGACTTAAGTGTGTATTTACACTAGCAGATAAGTCAGGTGTGATGTCAAACAGGTAAAGGTTAAATTGATCGAAGAATTCTTTCTGCGTTACCCCAGTCCCAAACTCATCACAAGCACCGGCAATATGGGCCAGATTACTATGAGCCATCGAGCAAAGTGGGAACACAGCGTCTGATGAATAATCTGTATCCATTTCCCCGCCCAACGCAACGCCATTAACATATAGAGTTATATTTTTAAGGCCGAAATTCTCGAATTTAAAAGCGTTCTTTTTATATTTTTCATTCACAAAAGTGTGTTCTCGCATTCCAATTAATAACCTTTTAGGTAGAACTCCCAGGACCACGTTTTCTATTTGTTTCAAGACCAACCCTGCTGGCACCGTGTATAGTTTGATCTGTACTCTGTTAATTGGGTATTTTACTGTGGCATGTAGTAAATTTTTATCAATTTCTATTTGTTTAAGTGAACTCAATTTCACACGGCGTACGCGAAGGTATGTTTCCATAATATGAATCATAACGGGCTTTGCACCCTCTTCTTGATCAGCCCACCCCAGATTTAAACAGATCTCAGGATTCATGCGGGTGAGCTTTATTTTCATATCGACGCCATTCATAAGCAAATTCTCCTCCTTGTAGAATATGAAGTCTGTATGCAGGCGTCCAAAACAATCATATATCTTCGTTTTAGAATTTTTAAATTTGTCCTTTATACTACTTTCGTCTTCAGTCCAATAATAGCCCTCGCCATTTAAAAAGGTATCCTTCGCTTCTTTGGGGAAATTCAGCACATTTTCCAGATGGGCTCGTAGGTGATAGTACCCTGTTCCTGCCGAGATGTTGAACTGATTTAAATATACGTCACACTGGTTGAATATGAAGTGCATAAAGTTTGTTTCAGGTACACAGCATATTTGTCATCGCAGTCCGTTCCATCAGAATGGGCTATACGTAGTTTAGCGTACATGTGCACACAGCTTGGATTAAAAAAGTAAGGGTCTGAGCTGGGTATCACGAATTCTATAGGAGCACTCGGGGAACTAATTGTGTTTAACGGATTAATTGTAATAAATTCACTGTGCTCAATAGAAACTTAAGTTGGGGGTATGTCAAACAGGGACAGCTCCAATTTACAACTTTGTGACCACAGGGATGGATGAAGCGTGCTATGACGAGTCAGAAATATTGTCACCCTTCTCGACAAGTAGTAAATAGCATATGATTCGTGAGAGCAATGTCTTTAGCTTATAAAAGTTTTAAAAAATGGTCAACTATAGGTTTCATTCGCTTAGAACACTTCTTTTTTTAATGTCATTTTACGTTTAACGCCACGTCCTAGTAATCCCTTCCTCCGGACAGCCGTCTTATCCTTCTTCCCACCCCCACGCATTTTCCTCTTTGCAGCTTTGATGATTTCGTCCCGTGCGCACTTTAAGTGTATTTTTATAGCTTTTTTAGGTTTAGTCCCCGCCATTATGTCTTCTGCCGTGTTAAGACCTGATTGTAGCGCTTTCCTCCCGAGGTATCTGGCGCCCCTCTTCAACAAGAGGATAGCCGTGCATAGTATGGTTGAGAAAATGGACCCAAGCCCACTCCCACGCTGGTATCTCACACCTCGATAGACTGTGAAAGGCTTTCGTTCCATTATAACTCAGTGCGTTGAAAATGCAGCTTCACTGTTAAGCTCCCATCACCGAATGGGGAACTTTATCTCTCAATCGTTCTTATATATATTCAGATATTGGTTAATAGATTAGTCGCAACATTCACATAGTGAGGTTTGTCTTATGTAATGCTCAAGCTCTTCCATCTATGGTTGTGAATGTGAGCAATGCGCAGCAAGCGTGCCTGGGCATCCCCAACAAACGGTGCTCCGCTATATTGCGGTAAATATAGCACATGTCTGGAGGTGTATAGCCATCACTCAATTTCTCCAATTTCAACTAATACATTCGGCTGGACAAGTCATGTTGTGTCTCGTCAAAGGTATCTCTTTGGATGGCAGCTCCATCGGTTATAATTTTGAACAGTCCTTTGTCTTTAATATTCTGTTAGCCTGTGATTTTAGGATCAGAGTATGTGCATGGGGATCTTTGTTTACGATTTCGTATACTAAATCAGCCGGAAGATTTGAGCGTTTTAACTTACGTTTAAGTTTCTCACAACATCCTCGGCCGCACCATAGCGGCCCGGGCCTAGTGTTACTACTGTAGTGTAATACATTGCAACCCCTGTCAGGACGGTACGCATGGTTTCATCCCGAGTTATCCCTGCCTTTAAACATTCATCACAGTCGCTAAGAACCGTAAAAACGGGTTCTTTAAAATCAGTACTTAAAAAAAGGGTGTCCCACTGAATTCCGCATATTCCAACCTCATACATATCACGACCCAATTCAATGGGTCCATCAATTCCTGTTACAAAGTTGGCCAGTGTGTTATTAGGATGTACAGACAGAGAAGAAGAGGACGAGAGTGTGACATAGAAGTGGTTAGGCGCCATGTTGCATACTATTTAAGTTTCATTATTGCATCAGCTTTTATATAGGTGTTGAAGCTTTCTGTGTATCCTAGCCATTTCACCATGTACATTTTTCTCTTTCTTGAACCTTTGCTTCCTAAAATTTTCTCAATTTTAAACACATTTTTTCCTAAATTAAATGTCACTTTCTGCAACTCCTCGCGGTAAAAGCCTCCTGCGATTTCTTCCCCATTCAAATCTTCAACGTAATACAACATTATCTCGCCTTTAGGTCTCACAGCCCTAACTTTAAAAATCTCAGGTGTCCAGCCTTGCTGAAATCCCTTCGCGAATTTGTTTCCCGAAAGCGACAGCCTTACATAATCATTGATTTTGAAACGCGAAGAGTGTGGTGGTGGTGGTATTCCATCTCTTCTCACATCAGGCTCTGTGAGCGCACCTCTTTCTAAAATCTCATTAGGTGTTGTCCCAATCGTGCGATGGTGTGAGCGGTTGTAGGATGAGGCCAATGATTCCAGAATGTCTAGAAATCTGTACGTGTGTCTATGTGTAAAATAGAGGTGCATGCGTTCCTTTATGGTACGTTGAACTCTTTCAGCTAAAGATGCCTTATGTATAGAATTGGTAGTGTAGTAGCTGATATTAAACTCTGTCAACATGTTCTGAAAAGCTCGGCCTATAAATTCTTTCCCCATATCCGTACAAAAATAGCCAGGAACCCTGTTTTCTTTCAACATCAACGTTTTCGTGGCTTCAGCAACTGTTTCAGGATATTTATTTTTCAGAGGAATTAGCCACAGATATCTAGAGAATACATCTATTATGAATAGGATGTATCTGTAACCATCGTTATACACTGAATATCTTTGCATGTCTGTTAAATCTGCTTGCCAAATAGAGTCAATCGAAGCAGCTGTTGTCTTGGCTGTTTTAAACCTTTTTCTCACACGCTTATGAAGTGTATAAGCGTCCTGCTCCAGCAAAACCCTCTCAACATCTTTTTTCCCTACTCCATCATTGTAAACACTTCTGTACAGTCTATCTACGCCTCCGCAGGAGGCTGGGCTAGAAATATCATAATAGCGTCTTCTTAATATGTTAGCCATTTGCGTATTTTAGAGGCACGTGGGTAGAGTTCATCGTTGTTTAATCGTTTCTTTCTCCTTTTCAGAGGTGTTACCGCCGGGGGTGATGGCGTTTTCAATTGTGGCACTTGCGATGCATGTTCCAAGTCTTTTAACCTGTTCAGATTTCTTATCATTGTTTTGGGGACATTTATTTGTTGTAGTCTTGCTTTAATATGCTTCCATCCTGATGGGGATGGCCTATCCCACTTTTTCACCAGATCATGGACGATGTCTACGCTATTCGATCCGTGTACCTTTGCTCCTTCCACAGTGATCTCACCTATATCGGTCCACTGTATGTTGGGATCCTCATTCAACAGATTATAAAGACTTAAACCTTTATTCCTCAATGTATGTGGGAGGGTGCTTTTTAATACATGCTCGATATGTTGTGTGGCCGACCCGTTATTCTTTGGTCAGCTCTATCGTCGGACACAGGCCCTATGTCACCATGCCCATCGTTGTCCGTGCTGTGCCTAATAACCACGGGAATCTCTGTCGGATTCTTATAATTTTCGTACTCGTGAAGAAATTTCTGCAGAGCTTCTTAGTATAAGATTCTTTTCTCATCAGGTGTTTTGTCACTGTTTAATAGGGCTAACAATTCGCTTTCCATTCTTTTAAGCCTGCTTTTACGGGGTTCTAGAACCGTGTCTGGATTATTTGAACTTTGCAGTGAAGCATACATCTCGTGTGGAATCACTACCACTTTCTTCATTATATTAATCTAGTCAGTAAAGGTTCCAAAACAGAAAATAAGATGGGGAGGAATGACGCTCCTCTTTGTACAATAATTCGTTTTTTCTTCCCCATAGTTTGACTCCGGGTACTTCCTCCACACCAGCAGCAGCAGCTTATCGTGCTGTGGAGGAAGGTATAACATTCGAGTTGGTGCGCACCGCTACCCCCACTCCTGCCCTGACTAGAGATCGGTACGTGTTCAGGGTTGACCCTGGATCCATGTATAGCAAAGGTGTTGAAATGCGACGCGTAGTTGAACGTATTGTGGAGTTCGCCCTTCAGAACCGCGACGAACGTGAAGTCCGGACGAAGTTGTCCTTCAGGTTCGGTTCAGATGACGGGGATGTAGGTAGTAATACCATTCAGATGCTTGGCAGCTGAAGATATAGAGTACATATTAGGCCGTACAATGCAGGCCTCTCAAAGTAGTATAGCCTTCAATATGGACAGCTTCACGGTAAATACTGACCGTGTATTCCGTGTTGTGGGACATAGTGCCACACCTTATACTCTCAACTTCAATTCTCAGGCTATTTATAGACGGCATATGAACGTCGATCGTGTTTACGGCTTAAAGCAGTAGTCTTAGCTCGTATGTTTACTGTACTAAATACACGGACCCAAAAAATTTGGTTGCCTAAGGTAGTGGAGCGTGCCCGTAAACTAGTTGTACACTGTAAACTTCAGTTTGACCATAATATGGGTCCTGAGGAGCTGAGAAGGGTAGAACAGTAAATAAATGTTCATATAGTTGTATTTGGAATGGATGATCGTCGAAGGACTGTGTATGTTTTTAAAAGCTGTGTAAGAGATCGTACAAGACCGCTACTTATTTTAGGGCTGTCAGGGACAACGTATCTCCCCATCCGTAATATAAGGGACCTTTGCGCGAGTTATAATAAAAGTCGAAAATATGGACGACATCATAATTTGTGTAAGGGTTGTATCGAGTTTGCGGATGATATAGTGAAACATTGTAGAGATTGCCACATGGTATGTGAGCAGTGTAAAAGCTCCAAATGTGAAAGCCGTGTAGTTGAAACTGAGAAGAGGGATTGTGATGCGTGTAGACGTACATTTTTCAATAATAACTGTTTTGAGCTCCATAAATCAATTGACACGTGCAGGAAAATGAGAATCTGAGAATGTGGTATGTTTCATATGATAGATAATTGGGGGAATTTCAAGCATAAATGTGATGAAATTCACTGTTCTACATGCCATGAGAAATATAAGGCGGTTGGAGTAAAGCATGTATGTTATATGAAAGACACCAAGCCTAAAAACAGCCCTTGTATAACTGTGTACTACGATATAGAAACATATACGAATGCTGAAACCAAAGAGGTTATTTCACATTTACTTGTAAGCCAGACTATATGTGATGAGTGTATGGAGAGCGAGTGTGATGAGTGTCACAAGTGTGGTATACGGACAAACGTTTTTAAAACGAATGCCAACGATAGCCCTGTGAAACTCTTTGTGTCCTATATTGTCAAGTTAGCGGACAAGTTAAAAAAAATGACTGTATATTCTTGCCCATAACGGGGCGAAATTTGACACACATTTCCTTTATAAGGAGTTGCTTGAGCACGAGTCATCTGAGATATTTACAGGTGATCCCTTAAAAAGAGGCAACAACCTAATACAGATGCAAATAAGAAGTAATGTACAGTTTAAAGACACTTTATTATTCACACCTTGTAGATTAGCAAAGCTACCCAAGGTGATGGGCGTAGCCGCTGAAGTTTCAAAAGGATATTTCCTTTACACATTCCTCACTAGCGAAACTTTAAATTACGTAGGACTACCTTCACCCAAACATTACTTTAACTATGAATGTATGAGTACAGATGAACGTGAAGATTTTGACAGCTACTACAACAGTTTTAATGAATGTAATCCTTATAATATAACTGATGAATGTGAGCGTTATTGCGTGAATGATGTGCGCGTGCTTAGAGTATGTTTCCAGGCCTTTAGAAAGACGTATATAGGTCGTCTCAAATGCGATCCGTTGCAAGTCGCAACCACCATCGCCTCATTATGTTTTACGGTGTTCAAGAATAACTTCATGCCTAAAGACACCTTAGACGTTATCCACAGAAACAATCCACGCAGTTATGGGCACAAGGCTATTTACTGGCTCATACACCTACAACAGCAGACAGGTGTATACATAAAGCATGCCCGCAACACGGGTGAAGTACCCATTAAGGTTAATGGTCGTGTTTTTTTTGATGGTCTAAGTGAAAACCGTGCCACTGGTGAGAAGACTGTGTACTCCTTTAACGGTTGCTGGTGGCACGGATGCCCCCGTCCTGAGTGTGGAATCGTAGGATATCCATAGATCTCCTGCCGACAGTCTTGCGTGGACCCGCACCCGCGATCAACTTATAGGCTCCCAGTTCACTCACAAAGTCTTGTGGGAGCATGAGTATGATGCACGGATGGAAACGGATGGACAGTACCGTGAAGAAATAAACACGATCAAGCGTTCAATGTTGCTGGATCCTCTCAAATGCGGTGATAGCTTGTTCGAGGGCGTACGAATCCCTTCAAGCTATACTTTCCGCCGATGGAGAGCGTGAAACTCCATTACTACCACTTCTGTTCTTTATATCCCTACGTGATGAAGAACAATCCGTACCCCGTATGTGCACCTGAAAAACTGGTGGGACCTGACCTGCCCACCATCGAGGTGTTCTCAACAAATTTGAACGGATACTAATTCGGCCTTTCTTTCGTAGATGTGGTCCCCCCACACGATTTATGGATGCCGATCTTACCCGTCGTTATAGATCACAAGCTCATGTTGCCCCTCTGCATGAAGTGCGCAGAGGAGAACAATGGGGACTGTAATCATACAACCAACCAGCGTAAGATCAGAGGTGTGTGTATATACAAGCCCTGAGCTGGACCTAGCCGTTCGCCATGGATACAGGATATTAAAGATACATGAAGTGTGGAGGTTTCAGAAGCTACCCAACATTTTCACGCCATATATAAACGCTTTTCTGAAGGATAAGGTAGAAGCATCAGGGTATCCACGAGGAATTGATACGAAGATGAAAAATCGGCTTATATTCAACGTTACCGTGACCGTGAAGGTATACAGCTTGACCGTTCTCAAATTGTAAAGAACCCAGGCAAGCGCTTTAGTGCAAAGTTGTGTCTAAACAGACTTTGGAGAAAATTTGCACAGAATACTGGCAAAGGGAACGTTCATTTGGTACAATGTTATAGTGAAGTCTGGGATTATGCCAACGCTCCCGATAAAGAGGTCATGGAGATCGTGAATGTAGGTAATACTTACATAATAAAGTACAACAATACCGAATTGACCACAGATACCTCACGGGTTACAAACATACCTGTAGCCAGCTTCACAATGGCCTACGCACGCATCAAACTTTGGGGGTCTATTGCATTCTCTTTGTCGGAGGGTTTTGTACGCTGATACAGATAGTGTAATATTCACAGCGAGGGAGGGTGAATGCATACCTCCTACTGATGAATTCCTCGGAGAGTTGACTGATGAGATCAAGGATGAGTATGGAGATATAGTATACGCCGACTCTTTTTTCTCAACAGGACCAAAAACTTATAGGGTACGGTGAGGGTGGGGGATATGAAATATATCGTGAAGGCTAAGGGCATCACGCT
>JAJOZX010001856.1:315000-445000 GCA_023014485.1 Bathynomus jamesi
TGTGTATCTTACAATTTTGAGGGACAGATTAGCTGAGAGGATTGTTAAATTAACTGAATGAATGCATAAGCAAGATATATTAGAAAGCAAAAATGATTAAGATTAAATTACATAGTTAGCACTTACACACAATGAAATAGTTTATTGTGATATTCAATGATTTTAGCATAAGGTTTGTATATATAGTATATATAGTGTGCATACGTGTGTGTGTGTAAGGGTTATTATTATTATTATTATAAAATCCTTTAAGTTCAAGGTATTATTTAAGTATTTAATTAAATCAGTTACACGTATTAAGGTAATAAACAAACGTACTTAGAAGAACTTACAATTAATGAAAGTAAATCTAGCGGTATTAAAAATTAAATTTTGAAGATGGAATTAAATTCGACTAGTAACATTCCTAGCTATATATGAACTATATAACCATTAACATTAACCAGAAGTATCGGTACGATAATTGAATTAAGAAAATTAAGAATACAAATTAAAAATAGAAATCAATTTATGCATTTTAATGAGCTAAACATAATTTTATAATATTCTTAAAAATAAAAGTAAATCGAACCTTAGATGAGTTTCGGCCAAGAATAAAAAAAGTTATTGAAATGGAAGGAAAGCATTTAGAACAGTCTTTTCTTTTAATAATTTCAGGTAAATTTTACATTAAAAATTATTTTTATATAATAAAAAAAAATATTAAAAAGGTTTAATAATTTTTGCATGTTAAGTAGAAAAATCATACTCTTTCGTTGAATGTTGATAGAATTTGAATTATTTGATATTTTGACACAATTAATTAAATTCGACTAACACAATTACTCAGTATTCATCGAATAAAAAAAAATATAAAAAATATAAAAATTGAAAATAGAAATCAATTATAAACTATAATGAACTAAACATATACTGTAATATAAAAAACTCTTAACCTAAATTGAGGTTATGTTCCATAGTACCAAAGAGGAATTAAGTATGGTTGAACCATTTCTCTGGTTGACACGGTTGAACCGGGGTTGGGGTGTTACAATAAAATAAAAATAAAAAAACAAAGTTTGGAGTACTACATTCGGGGGAATTGAGTGACTAAGCGGGGGTATAAGTTTGAAATTGACAATACGTCTTTCGTGAGCACTTTGCTCTTTAAAACAAAGATTGCTTGTCACACTACTTAGAACAAAAATTAAGAGAGCTCAACAAACGGAGGGACGCCATGTTCCTCATATACATTACAATAATTACCAAAATCGTTACAACCTTTGTAAAAACGGTTTTGTTACAAATAATAAAATACATAACTATATATTTATATACGCAACAATGCATGAAAAGGAAAAGACAAATCGGTGAATTTCCTTCTTACAAACAAAAAAAAAGGTTAACTAAAGACGCAAACCGGTCAATTCAGGTTGAATTTAATTCTCTTTTACAAAAAAAAAGGTTGAATTAAATTCTTAAATTACATTTTCTTAAATTAAATTATCTTAAATTACAAAGAAAAAGTTGAATTCAATTGACTGCATTGAAAACTGACTTGGGACTCGTAATAAAACTGTCTGACTTGAACTCTATCAAGTATTCTGAAACTAACTTGAACTCTATCAAGTATTCTGAAACTAACTTGAACTCTATCAAGTATTCTGAAACTAACTTGAACTCTATCAAGTATTCTGAAACTAACTTAAAACGGTTCTCAAGTATCTCTATAACTCTATAAACTCTCTCTTTCTTAATTTGCAAGTCAATTCAATTCAATAATTTGAAAAAAATTGTAAACAAAATAAAAAATGTAAACAACATTTCACTCCGGTAATATTATGTTTGGTACATAAAATAAAATTATTCTATACTGACTATAATAGTGAAAATAACTCTGTGACAATTAACTCTGTGACAATTAACTCTGTGACAACTCTGTGACAATTAACTCTGTGACAATTAACTCTGTGACAATTAACTCTGTGACAATTAATTTCACTAAAAAAAATGTATCACTGGTGTCTGAAATGTTCACTGTGTTTTGTGTTAATTCTGGCTTGATACTAAATATTAACTGTAAATAATACTGACTTTTCAAGTGTTTATAAATTTCTTAAAAAAACAAACTACTTAACAAAATTTCTACGGGGAAATCCTTGAAGACGTGTCCTGAAGACGTGTCTTGCTGGCTACTTCTTCTTGGATGAAAACTAGGCGTGGACAACTTGGAGTCGTGACACACCGGTTCAAGGGTGGATGTTACGAACTGGAAGTCGTGACACGCCGGTCAAATGGTTTTATCCTGATGCAGGGTAATTTCTATCCTGGCCAAAGAGTGGCCAATTGTTAAAATCCTCTTCTTAAAATCTTCTTCTAATCCTGGTAGTAGGGTCGCCAGACTTTTAACCCCTCCGTCTATGGCCCTGGGGTGGTTCGGAGTCGACGGGGGTTCTGGTTAGGAGGCAGCAACGGATCTGTTACTTGCAGTAGTTTCTTCTATACTACTCTCCGAGTTCTTCTTTAGTGGCTCGGAGGATTCTGAGAGGCTTATTAAATTTTTTGAGGTTTCTCCCCGATTCTTCTTGTAACTTATCAGGAGATTCTAATGACTAAGTTTTCTGAAGAGAGCACGGCTCGAAGGAGAAGATAAAGACTTTTTCTTACTGTGTTTTACTCCTAAAACTGTTACAGGTAATGCTCAGCCTCGTAGTTGGAATCAGAATGAACATGGAAGAAATTGGTGGGGTTTATATACCCCGATTCTACTAACATCATCATTATTAAATGTTGAAGAGGCTGCATTATTTTTGCACAATATTTGAAAATAAAGTAAATCTTTTAGCTGTGGTAAGGTTTAAACGAATAAACAAGATATTTGAAGATGAAGCCATATTTTTATCTTAAATTGCGTATTTTCAGATCTGATGTTATCATGATCTGCCATATTAACTAAAAGTGGAAATTGAACTATGCATCTTTACACTAAAATATGCATATGAGTAAAAATTAAAGGTTTAAGATTTACAATTAAATGCTTAGGCAAGACATGACTTCATCTTTTATAACGAAGAAAGAATGTATACAAAACATGACATGGCAAAAGTTACTCAGGATTCATTATTAAGCTAAATCTAAAAAAATGATCATGAGATTTTAAAAAACAACAGGTCATCAATTATTTGGCAAAGTAGAAAGCACATCAAAATTTATTCCAACGGAAAAATAATAATAAAAAAATAACAACAGTATCGCCGATTCTACATTCCTTATGGCGACATAATGTCGGGTCGGACATTGAGTACATTGTAATTTTGGTCTACTGTAACTATGATTATAATTACCAATTAATTAATTTATTATCGTTAACTACAATTCCATTAAAGTACATTGACTACGTCATTTAGTACATTACATCATTAAGTACAGTTTCATTGAAGTACATTACGTCGTTTACCATTCTTACAGTGTTTTTATATATTTATATATGGTTATAATATATGGTTATTATGTATGGTTATTAGTACAACACAAGTACATGAGACATGACACACATGATATAACATAACGCATGATAATGTTATAAATTCGAATCAGAGCGAAAGGAGATTTTTTTATCTTTGAAGCGTTCGATTTTGCCAGTTAGCGAAATTTGATCACCTACCTCAGCATTTTCGAGTTCATTGAGAGGTGATATAATTAAAAATAAAAATGAAAAAAATAATACGAGAACGTATTTCTGCGTTTTCGAACGAATGCATGAAGTTTTGCGTTTCATAGATTGACACGAGTAAAAATTAATATTTAATAAAATTTATATAGGATAATCATCAAGGGAAATTAATGACGGGAAAATGTGACGTCATAGTTATTGAATTTGTACGTATAGTACAAATCATTATTAGGAAGATTTACAAGAACGAATTAGAGACAAAGAGTGGGTAGTAATGACTAAGAAGTACAACTACGGGTTCCAATCCTGTTATATGCAATGTGTATGCATAATCTAGGGACGAGGGTGAGATGCAAGACAATCATAATTAATTATAATAAATTCTATAACAAATGAAAAATGGAAAATGGATACGACTAAACCATAGAAATGGTAGATCGTAGGGTTGTGACACAAACGAAAATAGGCTACAAATAAATTTTTTATCCAAACTCGCGTTAAGCGATTTTGGTTATTATGTAAAAATGAATATTGATTATTCGTTGTTCATTTTTACATTGCTCTCCCCTTTAAAATGATATGTATACAATAATATAATAGGATACAATTAATACTATACAAATGAGAAAATAACATCCTAACTAATTCAAGTTAGATGACGACTTTTTCTTCACATTACAAATTTGTATACAGAACAAGTGAGTTCGGGTGGTTGTGTACAATGCAGAGTTATCAAATCTTTAAAATGACACTTGCTTATAAAATATAAAAAATTCAAAGATTAATACTTTAATCTATGCAAACAGAATAAAAGGATTAATACATTAATTTGAACAAACAATTAAGTTCGACAAAGAATGATATTGTCCCGTAGTGTAAATCCTTACGGTACAAACGAGTTCGTCTCCGACGAATTGCATTCTAAACATTGAACCCAAAATTCCTTTGTTCTGACATCACAGAGTGTGCATTCTTTCATACGCGGAGAAATCCCATGTAATCCACAGAAATCCCAGTAATCCCAATCTAAATTGTTAGATGCGAGGTGCATATGAAAATATGCACATCGCATGAATTCTTCGATCCCTCCGCGTCTCTATTATTGTCAGCATCACGTGATGCAAGGCAAGCGTCTATAAACACCTCAGTTTTTATTTTTTTTATTATTAAATTTTTCTAAAATCTTGACCTATTCCCATAGATAAAGCATAATTGTGTCAACCTATAGCCCACCTGATTTCCCCTAGCTCGACCTACTCGCATACCAAATTTCAGCTCTCCCTAACCCCTATTTCTCTTTTCCAAAGAATCACGCAAAAGTGGTTATCTCGAATATGAAATTCATTTGCGCTCTATAGATTCCTTCCAAATCGGTTCCCTTTGTACGGGTTCGACCCTCCTTTCATGCCGCCCCTCTGGCGCCTCTCGATCCTACAATTATGCTTTATTATCAAAAGAAAAATGTAAATTCCGCGAAACCTATTTCGATCATGATTGGTTCGCCCCCGGAACTCTCCCGAAGTTCAAGCTCCCAATCGAGGCAGTCAACTAAAGTCGCCTCCGCCTAAATTCGAATATCGAAAACTATTATAGGCGCTTGCTGTTAGGCTCCGCCCGTAAGAGGGTGACCCTTAGTTTACCTCGTCTCCGCCTACCCCGAGGTTATAAAAACCCCGAGAGCGTCGGTAACGAGGTTCTTTGCTTTCTGACCATCTTCATTCTACGTAAACTCTGTGCTTAATTCTGTAATTATTCCTGCAGTGGCACTACCCCTCCGGATCAATTTAGCTTCCATTTGATAATGGAACTTAACTTCAAATATATATAAATTGTTCATTGAGCTTTAGTTAACTTGTTCCCGATTTATCTGTCTTAAGTCTCACCTTAAGAGCTGTATATATCTCGTCATTTTACGTAACTAAAGTTAATTTATTAATTAATTTAATTAATTAATTTAATTTCATTTAATTTAATTAAATATTTTTTACTATAAAAAGAATTCTGTACCCAAAGTGAATTAATAAAAAGACTGTTAAATTGAGTTAGTCGTTTCCATTCACCGCATAAACTCGATACAACCTCCGTACGGAAGCACTCGAAGGTGATCTTCCGAAACTTTACAACCAATTGAGGTAAGAGTGGTCAGTGACATCCACACACATTTTTTGACAAGGCGCGAGCGCCGAGTGCATCCACTGGTAACCCGAGAGTGACGTTGTCTATTATCCTTCGGATACAATTCCGACTCCAACCAAGGGGACCACCCCCGGAATTCATCGTCCTTAGTCGTCTTCTACAATCGAGTGGCCCATTTAGGGACATACCCCTCGACACTGGAGGTCCCACCGAGACACTGAGGACCCAGGTACCCCCAGGACCCGGAATTTGGGTGAACGAAGTCTTGCCCATCTCGCCCCGGGTTCTCCCTCACTCCTCTCGGAAGACGCCACGGTTGTACATGACGTCACCGCCCAGCCCTTGTCTCATCTGCGAGTGACCTTCAAATCGAGAGAGACGCCAGCTGATGCCACGACACGAAGCCGCCTCAGTTTCCTCTCTCGATCCACTTCACGCGAACGTTTTTTACGTTTGAGTGATAAATTAACGTAACTATTAAGTATCATTGATTACCCTTAACCCAATTATAACCTTTAAATTGTGTACACAGTTTATACACTAATCATTAACAATACTTTTGCCACCGTAATAATTCACGGTGAATGGTGACTACAAACAAACGTTAAGAAAATTTTAATTTTCTTTTTTGTTTTTTCTCTTTGAGTAAGTGGGATCCGTGAAGTGATTTTTACCACTTAATAATTTTTCTTAATTATCAAACTTACTTTAAATTAACGAGTAATTTTAATTAATTACGGGATAGTGAAATACGCTATTACTGTGACTGAGTAGTCATTTATTATTATTTTTCTTTAACGATTTTAATAAGTGAATTATTTTAAATTCGTTTTCATTATTGAATTACCGAGTGTAATATTTTATTTTTATTTTTGTAATTGAATAGGTTAGGTAGGGTTAGGTTTTTCTTTTCATTTTTTTGGTTTTACTTGGTGCTACGGAAATTACGCTTGTGACCTAATTGCAGGCCACATCCGTGAATACGATTGGGGAACGATTAGGGTACTTCCTTGCGGACTCAGGCAGAGGGTAGGATCCACCACCGCTGGAACTCACGTTGCTGTCGTTAGGATCGAGGATACGGAAAGGGACTTTGTGTGGGGCTCTTCATCCATTGGAGACCAACGATTCGACCATCGGATTACAAGTAACCTTTTGCTATCCCAACCTTTATTTTTTCTCATATTCCGTTTTTTTTTATTACTCTGATATCACCTATTTAATGAGAGTGATAGAACAATACTGGCATAACTTGTTTTTTTTTGCAATCACGTCGTTCCTGATATACGATATTTTAGTGTGTTACTGCATTATTGAGGGTTCCTCGATTGCTTTGCGTTTGATTAAGTTAACCAAATTTTTAAACTTCTAATTTTTTTTAATTAAATAATTAGTAGTTTACGTAATTTGGACCCCCCCCCCAAAAAACAAAAAAAACACACAAAACAACACAAACACGCTGATACTATATATACTAGGACCACACTGCCAAAACACACTTCAATTGTTTGTTTTCGCGCGTGACGTGTATGCCACATTCCGATTCCGATTCCGATTCAGACCGGGAATTTTTATTACCACTTACACCTCCACGCCCGTCCTTCCCCAAACGTCGCCGCATTCCCAACATCAACATGGCTGACACTAACACTGCTTCCACTGCTGCTGCTGCCGCGCCTGCCGCGACCGTACCTATCACGAATGTTCTGGTTTCCAGGGTACTCAACTTACCAACGTCCGTTCCAAGATTTAAGGGAACCGTCGCGGGAAAGGCCACCGAGCCACTTGTTCAACACTGGCTCCACAAACTGGAAATATATTTCGAAAATGAGAAGGTGATCGCGGACAAGGACAAGATCTTGGAAGCACAGCGGTTTGTTGATCTAGCAGAAGGGTCAGCATCGAAGTTTGTCGACACTAACCCCGACTTAGAAGCGGCCACTACATGGACCCAGTATCGTCAGATTCTCTTGGACAATTTCCGAGATGTCAGCGACACTCAACCGTTTGTGGCCATGACCAATTTGTTCCGATTGCGTTGGCAGGATGGTGAAGATTTTATGGAATTTAGAAATCGCATTCAAGGCACTATGAATAGCGTCGTCTTAGCCATTGACGGAGCTTTTGATTATAAAATGCCCTCACAAATGGCGAAGATATTGTCCTTTTCGGCCATGTATGCGAACCTACCAAGTCACCACGAAGTCAGATTCCAGAAACACGCGGATCTCACCGCGTCGTTAGCAACGGTCGTGAACAAACTGAAGGAGTCGTGTCCAAACTCGACTGATCTTAATATTCGTCGACCGCGGGAAGAACGAACCAAAACCTCCCAGTCCATCCGTTATGCAACCGAACAAACAGGAAGGCCCCAGAAGCAAAAGTTTGCTTCTGCAACGCCCGCGCCGTCGAACCGGTCTCGACCAGCCTCATCGCGACAGACTCCCCCGAGTCCGCCCCTACGGTGCTACAACTGCTGCCAAGTAGGACATGGCATAAAACAGTGCAGGGCGGCTGCTTATTGCGATTACTGCAGGGAGTCCGGTCACCGGCGGGGAGATCGTTCCAAATGCCGGGAGAAGGGTGCTCCGTCCAAGCGACGGAATGAGTGGTCCAAAGGATCTCGACCTCCCACAAGGCCACCGCAACAAGGATACCCTGAGGGAACCCCCTCTTATATAACCAACCCTACCCCTAATCCATCGAACCAGGTAGTTCGAAATATTCTGACAGAATGTTTGACCGAGCTGGGATATGCCAGATCACCAGCCTTACAACTGGAAAGTCGGGAGACGACCAATCCGCCCGATGATTTTTTAGAGGACGGGCCGGGTTGCCCTCCCCGGGGGTAGCTGTTCCCTCGTGGGAAAACCCAGGAGTTACTACTCCACTTAAGGACCCCGAGGGCCCTGCACGAAATAATCCAGATACCACTGTAGAATCCTTTAAGTTCCCCTTTTCAGAAACCCCTTGCATTGAACCCGAGACCTATGAGTCTCGTCCCGCTTCACAGAGAATTGTGGCAAACTCAGTCGACGTTCCTACGTCGTATGTTTGCACAATTAAGAATACGTTTGAAGATGCTGTCATTCCACTTCGCGTTCGAAGTGTAGATATGTTTGGTCTGCTAGACACAGGTAGCAACGCTAACCTGATTAAACAGTCTAGTTTGAATAGAATTCCGGGAGTTTCCAAATTGGAACTTTTCCCGTCGAAGGTTGTTTTAAAGAACGTTAATGGAGGAACCATACCCTCCAGGGCAAGTTAGGCTTAAACTGAAACTCGGCAAGTTAGGCTTCGATGCCGATTGCGTAATAGTACAAGACTCTATGCACTTTCCTACCGACATTTTACTCGGTTATCCCTTCCTAAAGGAAATGGTTGGGATCTTAAGTTTGAATCAAACGTTGTCCAAGTGCAAGGACAACTTATTCCGTTAGTGAATACGGAGTCGAACCCAGAGGTTCGTTTTTCTACTGCTGTTGAAGCAGGATTGAAGGTTTTTCGGAAGATGTTCCCGATTTTGATGGAACCCTACAGGATTGTTGTAATCCTGGTAATGGAGGGATTCCATTTTTTCCGGCTTTGTCGCCGTGATGGTTTAGAGTCGGGTGAAAATCCCGTTGCACGCCAGGTCCGGCGTTCCTTGAAAGTTAGTTCAGAGTCTGTTCCAACCGATGAGTTTCAGTTGAGAGTTAAGGAAGAATTCGTTATTGAGCCCAACCAACAGGTCTGCTTCCGCGTAATTGTTACCTTTAACGATGGTACTTACGTGGATCCTGCGACTTCAGTAGTCGTGGAGAATGTTCTTGAAAACCAAGTTCAACATTCAGGCTTAGTAATTGCACGCAGTCTGTGCACCAGCGAAGAGGCAACTATCCCTTACTGTGCGCTAATGTTGGTTCCGAATCCATTACGTTACAACCTAATACTTTAATAGGCAAGGCCTATTTGGCCCAAGCTGAGCCTATTCTTATTTCTCACGACGTACGCAGGTGTACTCCTGGAGGCGTACCTCGCAAACATTACGTGCTACTTACAAAGCATGTCTAGAGTCCGATCCCGCAAATTCTTTCCTTTGCAGCGACCCGGACTTGTTTGACCAATTACTGGACTTCTTGGTCGAACACGAAAGCATCATCGCACTCAAGGGTGATGCTTTGGGACGTTCAAACCTCGTCCCATTTCATATTAATCTCGCGGATAACACAAAGCCCATCTACATTCCGCCATATCGCGTTCCGCACTCCCAGCAGCTGGTTGTTGAGGAACACGTGAAGGAAATGTTAGATTTGGATGTTATCCGACCGTCGGTTAGTCCTTGGTCTTCTCCGTTGATCCTGGTCAAGAAAGACGGAACGTTAAGGCCGTGCATCGACTACCGACGCCTCAACAAAGTGACCGTTCCAGACCGATTTCCGCTTCCCAACATGCAGGAGGTCATTCAATATGTTGGTAAAGCTAAATATTTTACCTCGCTGGATTTAGCTTCAGGGTACTGGCAGATGTCTCTGTCTCCAGAGTCACGGCCATGTACTGCGTTCACTACCAACCAGGGCCATTATGAGTGGAATGTTTTGCCTTCGGATGCCGAAACGGTCCGGCGAATTTCTCTCGACTTATGAACATTGTGTTGTCCGGATTATTAGGTTCTCATGCCTTAGTCTATCTAGATGACATAGTGATCTATAGCGATACCGTCGAAGAACATTTCGTACGTCTTGCCAAAGTCTTCAGACGTCTTTCGAATGAGAACCTCAAACTAAAATTGGCTAAGTGCCAATTTTTCCGATCCTCGCTTGTGTATTTAGGATTTCTTCTTGCCTCTGACGGAATCCGACCGGATCCCGCCAAACTTCAGGTTCTCCTAAATTACCCTGTTCCTCGAAACGTTGATGAAGTGCGAACCTTTATCGGGTTTGTAGGATTCTATCGCAATTTCATTCCTAGGTTTTCAGACATAGCCGCTCCTTTGACCAATTTGTTCAAAAAGAAGGCTACTTTTGAATGGAATTCTGAGCATCAGAAAGCTTTTACTGATCTCCGCGACAAACTCCTGCAAGAACCCATACTGCAGTTCCCGGATTTTGGTAAACCTTTTATAGTAGCCACGGACGCTTCTAACTACGGGTTAGGTGCCGTCCTACTCCAAGAAGTAGAAGGTACCGAACTACCTGTGGCTTATGCGAGTCGGTTACTATCCAAGCCCGAACGTAACTATTCAGGGACTGAACGAGAAGCTTTAGCCATCGTATGGGCCCTGAAGAAGTTCAAGAACATTATCTACGGGTATAAAATAACAGTAAAAACGGACCATGCTCCGTTAACCTCTATATTTTCCAAAAAACTACCCGACGGGCGATTAGGTCGCTGGGCTCTTACCGTCCAGGACTTTAGCCCCGAATACGTTCACCGTCCCGGAAAACTCAACGTTCTCCCGGACTGTTTATCCCGAATAAATAAACCCGAAGAGGTCGTGGAATTCATCGTATTGAGACTATTCCCAATTTCGATAGAGACACACTCTTCGAGGCACAACGCAAGGACTCGTATATCTCTAATTTGGTGCAGCAATTAAAAGCACAACCAAATTCGGAACTTCACCAGTTGTATGCTTTCCAGGATCAAATTTTGAATTATCAAATTTCTCCTGGGCAATACGTGGCAGAAGTTCCCGAGAGTCTTCAAGGCGTGGCAATAAACTTTGCCACGACAGCGTTTGTGCTGGGCATCCCGGAATTGAACGGACACACTAAATTGGTCCAAGCGCGTTACCATTTCCCACTTACGCGCACCAAGGTAACAGAACATTGCAAGGCATGCTCAGCATGTGCCAGGCATAAAGGAGCGCGTCCGCCCACCGCGCATATGCATGCGTACCCCGTTCCTGTTAGACCTTGGGAGCGCGTAGGAATGGACGTGATGGGCCCCTTTGTCCAAAGTCGAAACGGAAATAAATACGTTGTCGTTTTCACCGACCATTTTACCAGGTATAATGAAATTGTACCGGTGCCTGCCCATACATCGGAGATCATTGCCAAGTGTTTACTCGAACGAGTAATTCAACGGCACAATACGCCGGTCGTGCTGCTCTCGGACAACGCTCGGGAATTTACCTCCGCGATGTTCGTAGAGTTATGCAAACGTCTCCACATCCAAAAGGTACAAATAACACCGTACCATCCGGCAGCAAATGGTCTGGTTGAGAGGCAGAACGAAAAGATCCTTAACGTCCTACGACATCTCGTGGACGCGGACCAACGTAATTGGGACGAGTGCATCCCATGGTGCAGTGGACTGTTAACAACAACCACAGTCAACTCATCGGTGACACCCCTCATTTTAGATTGTATCATTACGATGCAAGATTTCCTTTCGACCTCCCAAACGACTCCACCGAAGAGGGATTTGACCTACAGGAACCCAACGCTATGCGGACGACCTGGCTCGCCATTCGTTCCAAGTTTTCGAAGATACACGACGTTGTCTCAACCATGAGACCGACCGAATGGTCCACTACCAACACAAGCGGTACCCTAAGCAACGGACCATAATACCGGGAAACCGTTGCTGGTTGGCAGGTACGAAGCCTCCGGGCCTCAGTCGTAAACTCTGTCCAAAATGGGTAGGACCATATCGTGTCCTCGAAGACCTGGGGCATAACACCTTCACCATCCAACACTTGCAAACCTTAAAGAAAAAGGTTGTTCATGCCAACCAAATTAAGGTTACGAATGAGGATCCGAATCCCCCTCAACCGAAGTCGTCCCGACAACAAGGGGATACAACCCAACCCCGCGTTACCGATACCGAAACCGAGAATTCGGACGAGTGGGAAGACTACCTAAGGCCCCCTCGGACTACCCTGTCCGTACAGCCTGAGGAAGCTATCCTAGAACCCCTGAACCTGACAATGAACTGGAGCCACTCCCTGCTGCTCCTTCCACACCAGAGTTGGGAAGCCCCGGAGACAACTCCAAACTTTAAAATTTTACCGGAGGGCCCCGCAGCCAGTGAGGAGCCCCCCGACTCACCATCACCACCCTCACCTATCGACGACCCTAAAACAGACCCTACAGTGACGTATCGATTTCGACCACAGGAGTCGTCGCAAGGCCCGTGGACTCGCTCCCGATCGCGAATACCCGAGTCACTAGAACACACACATAGCCCTATACTCGAGCCAAGCTCCGACCCCGTACCCACACTCCACTCCGTCCCTAAGACACCTACACAAGACAAGACACCTACACAAAGTCCCTCCCTACCACCGAAAACACCCCTGCTGCCATCGACTCGGCCTGCTCCGACTGCGCGAATACCCGAGTCACTAGCCACTACTTCGGCGACCCATCCACCTCACCCCCTTCGTCCCCCGGACCGACCTTCGGTCAAACCTAAGGTGAGACCCAAATTCCCTTCCTGGAGAACTTCTCGGAAGTAACCGCTAACCCACCCAAAAGAAATTATCAGCAATGTTAACCTCGTCCACTGTGCTTACCTTTGTCTTCATTCTTTTTCCTGTTTCTAGTAGTACCTACCGCATCGTCCCCGGCGCTGTGGTCGAAACCTTAGCGGATGGCCATTTTTTAAAAGGCCACCTGAATGTGATTTTCGACCTACAAGCCCCATACGTTATTTTCCGTACGCTCAACGCCTGCCAACGAAAATTACTCTCCCACGCAATCGCTATTGCAAAGCACCTATCCACCCACCATACTCTACTCCGACTAAGTCGTTTACCATATATAAACAACTACTCTCCTCCACCTATGCTCACACTCTGGAAAACATACACGCCACACAATACAAACTTAACGATACGCTGGCCCTCCCTTGGATTCAGCAGTATCGCCCCAACAGTCCCTCAAACCGTACTAAACGCGGTTTCTTCGATCTCGGCGGGCAGTTGCTGAAGACCATTTTTGGCGTCGCCATTTCAGCAGATGTGCGTAGCGTGCAACGCAAGATCCGACTGCTAGCGAGTGACAATATCGTTAAGGGCGATGTGTTAAAACGTACTGTCTTTGCAGCCAAACGAAATTTTCACCTTCTCCGCAATCTCACGACACATCTAAACGAGCTAGATTCCTTAATTATGTTACAGCGCCGAAATTATAATCAAATTGAATATGTCCACCTAATTAACCTCCAAATTACTGTCATTGATAAGTATCTCGATCAAGTTCACGAGACACATCAAATCGTAATGGCCGCACTTAATGCTGCCATGTCAAAACAAACACCCCATTCACTAATTCCCTATAAGACTCTAAATACATTAATAACGGACGCTAGTAAGGAACTCGCTCTAACCCCAATTTATCCATTACACTCATCCAACGCCCATCATTTTCTCGACCTCACCTGGACGTTACTTGGTAGCTCTCCATTCTCTATCATTATTGTTATACCCTTCTTCGATGCTCAAATATACAACGCTTATCTTTTTCACCCCTTTCCCACAGTTTACTCTATGAGGGAAAACGTGACCCGTTTCATCTTACACACAGAACACCCATACTTTTTCCTTTCCAAAACCTACCAACAGTACACCCTGTTTACCACCCGCGACATTACTCACTGTAGGACACCTTTGTCAACCAAATTCCTCATTTGCCCTCCACTCCAACCCTTTGTTTCCATACATTTTCAGAAACCTTGTTATCTAATGCTGTTACAAAATTCGTCCCGTGCAAATTGCACGTTCCGAGCATTCGACCCTTCAACCCCCGTTCAGCTCCAAATAAGTTCCGACCTCCTCCTGTCCATCCCCCAAAAACGTGAAGCAACTCTGGATTGCCCGAACAACCGTAGTATGATACAATTGGATCCAGTTAGTAGAATCCCCTCCGGTTGTTCTATTATTACCTCTAGCTTTATATCCACAAACCCCAGAGTACGCTCCCTTAACAACACGCCTCGTCTTGTACACCCTATGGCTCACCTCCCACCAATTCCTATCTTCAACCTTCCTCTTGCCTCTGTAACTCTTGTACCTTCCTTTAACTATCCCCCTTGGGATCAGCAATTGGATCGTATCACCGAAACCCTCCAAGAACGGTCTCATGTCTTATCCCACGTTCAGCCCCTCACCTACGTCAACGCCGCCGCTGTCTTACTAATACTAATAATTATAATCATCTTCCTTGCTTGCCGCCCGTGTCGACGACTGAAGTGGAATGCCCCTACTTCGGAGCCCTCACCTTCGGAAGAAGCCCCGGACGGTCTGCCCCAATCTTCGGCCCCCCGTTAGCTGTCACTACACCGAGAAATCCAAATTTTAATTAGTTAGCTAGCATGTAAATATTAGTTTTTGTTTCTGCTTAAAACTGTTAATCGTATTATTTTTTGTTTAATTGTTACTTCTGCAGAAGGGGAGGTAGTGTCCCGTAGTGTAAATCCTTACGGTACAAACGAGTTCGTCTCCGACGAATTGCATTCTAAACCTTGAACCCAAAATTCCTTTGTTCTGACATCACAGAGTGTGCATTCTTTCATACGCGGAGAAATCCCATGTAATCCACAGAAATCCCAGTAATCCCAATCTAAATTGTTAGATGCGAGGTGCATATGAAAATATGCACATCGCATGAATTCTTCGATCCCTCCGCGTCTCTATTATTGTCAGCATCACGTGATGCAAGGCAAGCGTCTATAAACACCTCAGTTTTTATTTTTTTATTATTAAATTTTTCTAAAATCTTGACCTATTCCCATAGATAAAGCATAATTGTGTCAACCTATAGCCCACCTGATTTCCCCTAGCTCGACCTACTCGCATACCAAATTTCAGCTCTCCCTAACCCCTATTTCTCTTTTCCAAAGAATCACGCAAAAGTGGTTATCTCGAATATGAAATTCATTTGCGCTCTATAGATTCCTTCCAAATCGGTTCCCTTTTGTACGGGTTCGACCCTCCTTTCATGCCGCCCCTCTGGCGCCTCTCGATCCTACAATTATGCTTTATTATCAAAAGAAAAATGTAAATTCCGCGAAACCTATTTCGATCATGATTGGTTCGCCCCCGGAACTCTCCCGAAGTTCAATCTCCCAATCAAGGCAGTCAACTAAAGTCGCCTCCGCCTAAATTCGAATATCGAAAACTATTATAGGCGCTTGCTGTTAGGCTCCGCCCGTAAGAGGGTGACCCTTAGTTTACCTCGTCTCCGCCTACCCCGAGGTTATAAAAACCCCGAGAGCGTCGGTAACGAGGTTCTTTGCTTTCTGACCATCTTCATACTACGTAAACTCTGTGACTTAATTCTGTAATTATTCCTGCAGTGGCACTACCCCTCCGGATCAATTTAGCTTCCATTTGATAATGGAACTTAACTTCAAATATATATAAATTGTTCATTGAGCTTTAGTTAACTTGTTCCCGATTTATCTGTCTTAAGTCTCACCTTAAGAGCTGTATATATAATCGTCATTTTTACGTAACTAAAGTTAATTTATTAATTAATTTAATTTAATTAATTTAATTTCATTTAATTTAATTAAATATTATTTTTACTATAAAAAGAATTCTGTACCCAAAGTGAATTAATAAAAAGACTGTTAAATTGAGTTAGTCGTTTCCATTCACCGCATAAACTCGATACAACCTCCGTACGGAAGCACTCGAAGGTGATCTTCCGAAACTTTACAACCAATTGAGGTAAGAGTGGTCAGTGACATACACAGACATTTTTTGACAAGGCGCGAGCGCCGAGTGCATCCACTGGTAACCCGAGAGTGACGTTGTCTATTATCCTTCCGATACAATTCCGACTCCAACCAAGGGGACCACCCTCGGAATTCATCGTCCTTAGTCGTCTTCTACAATCGAGTGGCCCATTTAGGGACATACCCCTAGACAATATTGTTAAATTTTTAGCAAAATTTTATTTTTCTGTGGGGAAAATTACATTCGTAATGAATAGGTAAAAGGGAAAAATATAAATTTTAAAGTTCATGGATTTTTCAAGGTTACCATGATAATACAATTCATAAACTAATTTTTATTGACTATTGTAGGTACAAATCGAATTACGTAGTGGATGATGTATAGACCTGTGGTCTAGTGTGTATTTGGGTGTATTAGGTACAAAGTGTGTATCTTACAATTTTGAGGGACAGATTAGCTGAGAGGATTGTTAAATTAACTGAATGAATGCATAAGCAAGATATATTAGAAAGCAAAAATGATTAAGATTAAATTACATAGTTAGCACTTACACACAATGAAATAGTTTATTGTGATATTCAATGATTTTAGCATAAGGTTTGTATATATAGTATATATAGTGTGCATACGTGTGTGTGTGTGTAAGGGTTATTATTATTATTATTATAAAATCCTTTAAGTTCAAGGTATTATTTAAGTATTTAATTAAATCAGTTACACGTATTAAGGTAATAAACAAACGTACTTAGAAGAACTTACAATTAATGAAAGTAAATCTAGCGGTATTAAAAATTAAATTTTGAAGATGGAATTAAATTCGACTAGTAACATTCCTAGCTATATATGAACTATATAACCATTAACATTAACCAGAAGTATCGGTACGATAATTGAATTAAGAAAATTAAGAATACAAATTAAAAATAGAAATCAATTTATGCATTTTAATGAGCTAAACATAATTTTATAATATTCTTAAAAAAAAAGTAATCGAACCTTAGATGAGTTTCGGCCAAGAAAAAAAGTTATTGAAATGGAAGGAAAGCATTTAGAACAGTCTTTTCTTTTAATAATTTCAGGTAAATTTTACATTAAAAATTATTTTATATAATAAAAAAAATATTAAAAAGGTTTAATAATTTTTGCATGTTAAGTAGAAAAATCATACTCTTTCGTTGAATGTTGATAGAATTTGAATTATTTGATATTTTGACACAATTAATTAAATTCCACTAACACAATTACTCAGTATTCATCGAATAAAAAAAAATATAAAAAATATAAAAATTGAAAATAGAAATCAATTATAAACTATAATGAACTAAACATATACTGTAATATAAAAAACTCTTAACCTAAATTGAGGTTATGTTCCATAGTACCAAAGAAGAATTAAGTATGGTTGAACCATTTCTCTGGTTGACACGGTTGAACCGGGGTTGGGGTGTTACAATAAAATAAAAATAAAAATAACAAAGTTTGGAGTACTACATTCGGGGGAATTGAGTGACTAAGCGGGGTGTATAAGTTTGAAATTGACAATACGTCTTTCGTGAGCACTTTGCTCTTTAAAACAAAGATTGCTTGTCACACTACTTAGAACAAAAATTAAGAGAGCTCAACAAACGGAGGGACGCCATGTTCCTCATATACATTACAATAATTACCAAAATCGTTACAACCTTTGTAAAAACGGTTTTGTTACAAATAATAAAATACATAACTATATATTTATATACGCAACAATGCATGAAAAGGAAAAGACAAATCGTGAATTTCCTTCTTACAAACAAAAAGGTTAACTAAAGACGCAAACCGGTCAATTCAGGTTGAATTTAACTCTTTTACAAAAAAAAGGTTGAATTAAATTCTTAAATTACATTTTCTTAAATTAAATTATCTTAAATTACAAAGAAAAAGTTGAATTCAATTGACTGCATTGAAAACTGACTT
Organism: Bathynomus jamesi; assembly: GCA_023014485.1. Taxonomy (NCBI): domain Eukaryota; kingdom Metazoa; phylum Arthropoda; class Malacostraca; order Isopoda; family Cirolanidae; genus Bathynomus; species Bathynomus jamesi. Next base: position 333,411 of record JAJOZX010001856.1, read on the forward strand.
GGGACTCGTAATAAAACTGTCTGACTTGAACTCTATCAAGTATTCTGAAACTAACTTGAACTCTATCAAGTATTCTGAAACTAACTTGAACTCTATCAAGTATTCTGAAACTAACTTGAACTCTATCAAGTATTCTGAAACTAACTTAAAACGGTTCTCAAGTATCTCTATAACTCTATAAACTCTCTCTTTCTTAATTTGCAAGTCAATTCAATTCAATAATTTGAAAAAAATTGTAAACAAAATAAAAAATGTAAACAACATTTCACTCCGGTAATATTATGTTTGGTACATAAATAAAATTATTCTATACTGATAATAGTGAAAATAACTCTGTGACAATTAACTCTGTGACAATTAACTCTGTGACAATTAACTCTGTGACAACTCTGTGACAATTAACTCTGTGACAATTAACTCTGTGACAATTAACTCTGTGACAATTAATTTCACTAAAAAAATGTATCACTGGTTCTGAAATGTTCACTGTGTTTTGTGTTAATTCGGCTTGATACTAAATATTAACTGTAAATAATACTGATTTCAAGTGTTTATAAATTTCTTAAAAAAACGAAATACTTAAAAATTTCTACGGGGAAATCCTTGAAGACGTGTCCTGAAGACGTTTCTTGCTGGCTACTTCTTCTTGGAAAAACTAGGCGTGGACAACTTGGAGTCGTGACACACCGGTTCACGGGTGGATGTTACGAACTGGAAGTCGTGACACGCCGGTCAAATGGTTTTATCCTGATGCGGGTAATTTCTATCCTGGCCAAAGAGTGGCCAATTGTTAAAATCCTCTTCTTAAAATCTTCTTCTAATCCTGGTAGTAGGGTCGCCAGACTTTTAACCCCTCCGTCTATGGCCCTGGGGTGGTTCGGAGTCGACGGGGGTTCTGGTTAGGAGGCAGCAACGGATCTGTTACTTGCAGTAGTTTCTTCTATACTACTCTCCGAGTTCTTCTTTAGTGGCTCGGAGGATTCTGAGAGGCTTATTAAATTTTTTGAGGTTTCTCCCCGATTCTTCTTGTAACTTATCAGGAGATTCTAATGACTAAGTTTTCTGAAGAGAGCACGGCTCGAAGGAGAAGATAAAGACTTTTTTTACTGTGTTTTACTCCTAAAACTGTTACAGGTAATGCTCAGCCTCGTAGTTGGAATCAGAATGAACATGGAAGAAATTGGTGGGGTTTATATACCCGATTCTATTAACATCATCATTATTAAATGTTGAAGAGGCTGCATTATTTTGCACAATATTTGAAAATAAAGTAAATCTTTTAGCTGTGGTAAGGTTTAAACGAAATAAACAAGATATTTGAAGATGAAGCCATATTTTTATCTTAAATTGCGTATTTTCAGATCTGATGTTATCATGATCTGCCATTAACTAAAAGTGGAAATTGAACTATGCATCTTTACACTAAAATATGCATATGAGTAAAAAATTAAAGGTTTAAGATTTACAATTAAATGCTTAGGCAAGACATGACTTCATCTTTTATAACGAAGAAAGAATGTATACAAAACATGACATGGCAAAAGTTACTCAGGATTCATTATTAAGCTAAATCTAAAAAAATGATCATGAGATTTTAAAAAACAACAGGTCATCAATTATTTGGCAAAGTAGAAAGCACATCAAAATTTATTCCAACGGAAAAATAATAATAAAAAAATAACAACAGTATCGCCGATTCTACATTCCTTATGGCGACATAATGTCGGGTCGGACATTGAGTACATTGAATTTTGGTCTACTGTAACTATGATTATAATTACCAATTAATTAATTTATTATCGTTAACTACAATTCCATTAAAGTACATTGACTATGTCATTTAGTACATTACATCATAAGTACAGTTTCATTGAAGTACATTACGTCGTTTACCATTCTTACAGTGTTTTATATATTTTATATGGTTATAATATATGGTTATTATGTATTTATTAGTACAACACAAGTACATGAGACATGACACACATGATATAACATAACGCATGATAATGTTATAAATTCGAATCAGAGCGAAAGGAGATTTTTTTATCTTTGAAGCGTTCGATTTTGCCAGTTAGCGAAATTTGATCACCTACCTCAGCATTTTCGAGTTCATTGAGAGGTGATATAATTAAAAATAAAAATGAAAAAAATAATACGAGAACGTATTTCTGCGTTTTCGAACGAATGCATGAAGTTTTGCGTTCATAGATTGACACGAGTAAAAATTAATATTTAATAAAATTTTATATAGGATAATCATCAAGGGAAATTAATGACGGGAAAATGTGACGTCATAGTTATTGAATTTGTACGTATAGTACAAATCATTATTAGGAAGATTTACAAGAACGAATTAGAGACAAAGAGTGGGTAGTAATGACTAAGAAGTACAACTACGGGTTCCAATCCTGTTATATGCAATGTGTATGCATAATCTAGGGACGAGGGTGAGATGCAAGACAATCATAATTAATTATAATAAATTCTATAACAAATGAAAAATGGAAAATGGATACGACTAAACCATAGAAATGGTAGATCGTAGGGTTGTGACACAAACGAAAATAGGCTACAAAATAAATTTTTTATCCAAACTCGCGTTAAGCGATTTTGGTTATTATGTAAAATGAATATTGATTATTCGTTGTTCATTTTTACATTGCTCTCCCCTTTAAAATGATATGTATACAATAATATAATAGGATACAATTAATACTATACAAATGAGAAAATAACATCCTAACTAATTCAAGTTAGATGACGACTTTTCTTCACATTACAAATTTGTATACAGAACAAGTGAGTTCGGGTGGTTGTGTACAATGCAGAGTTATCAATCTTTAAAATGACACTTGCTTATAAAATATAAAAAATTCAAAGATTAATACTTTAATCTATGCAAACAGAATAAAAGGATTAATACATTAATTTGGACAAACAATTAAGTTCGACAAAGAATGATATTGTTAAATTTTTAGCAAAATTATATTTTTCTGTGGGGAAAATTACATTCGTAATGAATAGGTAAAAGGGAAAAATATAAATTTTAAAGTTCATGGATTTTTCAAGGTTACCATGATAATACAATTCATAAACTAATTTTTATTGACTATTGTAGGTACAAATCGAATTACGTAGTGGATGATGTATAGACCTGTGGTCTAGTGTGTATTTGGGTGTATTAGGTACAAAGTGTGTATCTTACAATTTTGAGGGACAGATTAGCTGAGAGGATTGTTAAATTAACTGAATGAATGCATAAGCAAGATATATTAGAAAGCAAAAATGATTAAGATTAAATTACATAGTTAGCACTTACACACAATGAAATAGTTTATTGTGATATTCAATGATTTTAGCATAAGGTTTGTATATATAGTATATATAGTGTGCATACGTGTGTGTGTGTGTAAGGGTTATTATTATTATTATTATAAAATCCTTTAAGTTCAAGGTATTATTTAAGTATTTAATTAAATCAGTTACACGTATTAAGGTAATAAACAAACGTACTTAGAAGAACTTACAATTAATGAAAGTAAATCTAGCGGTATTAAAAATTAAATTTTGAAGATGGAATTAAATTCGACTAGTAACATTCCTAGCTATATATGAACTATATAACCATTAACATTAACCAGAAGTATCGGTACGATAATTGAATTAAGAAAATTAAGAATACAAATTAAAAATAGAAATCAATTTATGCATTTTAATGAGCTAAACATAATTTTATAAATTCTTAAAAATAAAAGTAAATCGAACCTTAGATGAGTTTCGGCCAAGAATAAAAAAAGTTATGAAATGGAAGGAAAGCATTTAGAACAGTCTTTTCTTTTAATAATTTCAGGTAAATTTTACATTAAAAATATTTTTATATAATAAAAAAAAATATTAAAAAGGTTTAATAATTTTTGCATGTTAAGTAGAAAAATCATATCTCTTTCGTTGAATGTTGATAGAATTTGAATTATTTGATATTTTGACACAATTAATTAAATTCCACTAACACAATTACTCAGTATTCATCGAATAAAAAAAATATAAAAAATATAAAAATTGAAAATAGAAATCAATTATAAACTATAATGAACTAAACATATACTGTAATATAAAAAACTCTTAAACCTAAATTGAGGTTATGTTCCATAGTACCAAAGAAGAATTAAGTATGGTTGAACCATTTCTCTGGTTGACACGGTTGAACCGGGGTTGGGGTGTTACAATAAAATAAAAATAAAAATAACAAAGTTTGGAGTACTACATTCGGGGGAATTGAGTGACTAAGCGGGGTGTATAAGTTTGAAATTGACAATACGTCTTTCGTGAGCACTTTGCTCTTTAAAACAAAGATTGCTTGTCACACTACTTAGAACAAAAATTAAGAGAGCTCAACAAACGGAGGGACGCCATGTTCATCATATACAGTACATTACAATAATTACCAAAATCGTTACAACCTTTGTAAAAACGGTTTTGTTACAAATAATAAAATACATAACTATATTTATATACGCAACAATGCATGAAAAGGAAAAGACAAATCGGTGAATTTCCTTCTTACAAACAAAAAAAAAGGTTAACTAAAGACGCAAACCGGTCAATTCAGGTTGAATTTAATTCTCTTTTACAAAAAAAAAGGTTGAATTAAATTCTTAAATTACATTTTCTTAAATTAAATTATCTTAAATTACAAAGAAAAAGTTGAATTCAATTGACTGCATTGAAAACTGACTTGGGACTCGTAATAAAACTGTCTGACTTGAACTCTATCAAGTATTCTGAAACTAACTTGAACTCTATCAAGTATTCTGAAACTAACTTGAACTCTATCAAGTATTCTGAAACTAACTTGAACTCTATCAAGTATTCTGAAACTAACTTAAAACGGTTCTCAAGTATCTCTATAACTCTATAAACTCTCTCTTTCTTAATTTGCAAGTCAATTCAATTCAATAATTTGAAAAAAATTGTAAACAAAATAAAAAATGTAAACAACATTTCACTCCGGTAATATTATGTTTGGTACATAAAATAAAATTATTCTATACTGACTATAATAGTGAAAATAACTCTGTGACAATTAACTCTGTGACAATTAACTCTGTGACAACTCTGTGACAATTAACTCTGTGACAATTAACTCTGTGACAATTAACTCTGTGACAATTAATTTCACTAAAAAAAATGTATCACTGGTGTCTGAAATGTTCACTGTGTTTTGTGTTAATTCTGGCTTGATACTAAATATTAACTGTAAATAATACTGACTTTTCAAGTGTTTATAAATTTCTTAAAAAAACAAACTGTACTTAACAAAATTTCTACGGGGAAATCCTTGAAGACGTGTCCTGAAGACGTGTCTTGCTGGCTACTTCTTCTTGGATGAAAACTAGGCGTGGACAACTTGGAGTCGTGACACACCGGTTCAAGGGTGGATGTTACGAACTGGAAGTCGTGACACGCCGGTCAAATGGTTTTATCCTGATGCAGGGTAATTTCTATCCTGGCCAAAGAGTGGCCAATTGTTAAAATCCTCTTCTTAAAATCTTCTTCTAATCCTGGTAGTAGGGTCGCCAGACTTTTAACCCCTCCGTCTATGGCCCTGGGGTGGTTCGGAGTCGACGGGGGTTCTGGTTAGGAGGCAGCAACGGATCTGTTACTTGCAGTAGTTTCTTCTATACTACTCTCCGAGTTCTTCTTTAGTGGCTCGGAGGATTCTGAGAGGCTTATTAAATTTTTTGAGGTTTCTCCCCGATTCTTCTTGTAACTTATCAGGAGATTCTAATGACTAAGTTTTCTGAAGAGAGCACGGCTCGAAGGAGAAGATAAAGACTTTTTCTTACTGTGTTTTACTCCTAAAACTGTTACAGGTAATGCTCAGCCTCGTAGTTGGAATCAGAATGAACATGGAAGAAATTGGTGGGGTTTATATACCCCGATTCTACTAACATCATCATTATTAAATGTTGAAGAGGCTGCATTATTTTTGCACAATATTTGAAAATAAAGTAAATCTTTTAGCTGTGGTAAGGTTTAAACGAATAAACAAGATATTTGAAGATGAAGCCATATTTTTATCTTAAATTGCGTATTTTCAGATCTGATGTTATCATGATCTGCCATATTAACTAAAAGTGGAAATTGAACTATGCATCTTTACACTAAATATGCATATGAGTAAAAATTAAAGGTTTAAGATTTACAATTAAATGCTTAGGCAAGACATGACTTCATCTTTTATAACGAAGAAAGAATGTATACAAAACATGACATGGCAAAAGTTACTCAGGATTCATTATTAAGCTAAATCTAAAAAAATGATCATGAGATTTTAAAAAACAACAGGTCATCAATTATTTGGCAAAGTAGAAAGCACATCAAAATTTATTCCAACGGAAAAATAATAATAAAAAAATAACAACAGTATCGCCGATTCTACATTCCTTATGGCGACATAATGTCGGGTCGGACATTGAGTACATTGTAATTTTGGTCTACTGTAACTATGATTATAATTACCAATTAATTAATTTATTATCGTTAACTACAATTCCATTAAAGTACATTGACTACGTCATTTAGTACATTACATCATTAAGTACAGTTTCATTGAAGTACATTACGTCGTTTACCATTCTTACAGTGTTTTTATATATTTATATATGGTTATAATATATGGTTATTATGTATGGTTATTAGTACAACACAAGTACATGAGACATGACACACATGATATAACATAACGCATGATAATGTTATAAATTCGAATCAGAGCGAAAGGAGATTTTTTTATCTTTGAAGCGTTCGATTTTGCCAGTTAGCGAAATTTGATCACCTACCTCAGCATTTTCGAGTTCATTGAGAGGTGATATAATTAAAAATAAAAATGAAAAAAATAATACGAGAACGTATTTCTGCGTTTTCGAACGAATGCATGAAGTTTTGCGTTTCATAGATTGACACGAGTAAAAATTAATATTTAATAAAATTTATATAGGATAATCATCAAGGGAAATTAATGACGGGAAAATGTGACGTCATAGTTATTGAATTTGTACGTATAGTACAAATCATTATTAGGAAGATTTACAAGAACGAATTAGAGACAAAGAGTGGGTAGTAATGACTAAGAAGTACAACTACGGGTTCCATCCTGTTATATGCAATGTGTATGCATAATCTAGGGACGAGGGTGAGATGCAAGACAATCATAATAATTATAATAAATTCTATAACAAATGAAAAATGGAAAATGGATACGACTAAACCATAGAAATGGTAGATCGTAGGGTTGTGACACAAACGAAAATAGGCTACAAATAAATTTTATCCAAACTCGCGTTAAGCGATTTTGGTTATTATGTAAAATGAATATTGATTATTCGTTGTTCATTTTTACATTGCTCTCCCCTTTAAAATGATATATACAATAAATAATAGGATACAATTAATACTATACAAATGAGAAAATAACATCCTAACTAATTCAAGTTAGATGACGACTTTTTCTTCACATTACAAATTTGTATACAGAACAAGTGAGTTCGGGTGGTTGTGTACAATGCAGAGTTATCAAATCTTTAAAATGACACTTGCTTATAAAATATAAAAAATTCAAAGATTAATACTTTAATCTATGCAAACAGAATAAAAGGATTAATACATTAATTTGGACAAACAATTAAGTTCGACAAAGAATGATATTGTTAAATTTTTAGCAAAATTTATTTTTCTGTGGGGAAAATTACATTCGTAATGAATAGGTAAAAGGGAAAAATATAAATTTTAAAGTTCATGGATTTTTCAAGGTTACCATGATAATACAATTCATAAACTAATTTTTATTGACTATTGTAGGTACAAATCGAATTACGTAGTGGATGATGTATAGACCTGTGGTCTAGTGTGTATTTGGGTGTATTAGGTACAAAGTGTGTATCTTACAATTTTGAGGGACAGATTAGCTGAGAGGATTGTTAAATTAACTGAATGAATGCATAAGCAAGATATATTAGAAAGCAAAAATGATTAAGATTAAATTACATAGTTAGCACTTACACACAATGAAATAGTTTATTGTGATATTCAATGATTTTAGCATAAGGTTTGTATATATAGTATATATAGTGTGCATACGTGTGTGTGTGTGTAAGGGTTATTATTATTATTATTATAAAATCCTTTAAGTTCAAGGTATTATTTAAGTATTTAATTAAATCAGTTACACGTATTAAGGTAATAAACAAACGTTACTTAGAAGAACTTACAATTAATGAAAGTAAATCTAGCGGTATTAAAAATTAAATTTTGAAGATGGAATTAAATTCGACTAGTAACATTCCTAGCTATATATGAACTATATAACCATTAACATTAACCAGAAGTATCGGTACGATAATTGAATTAAGAAAATTAAGAATACAAATTAAAAATAGAAATCAATTTATGCATTTTAATGAGCTAAACATAATTTTATAATATTCTTAAAAATAAAAGTAAATCGAACCTTAGATGAGTTTCGGCCAAGAATAAAAAAGTTATTGAAATGGAAGGAAAGCATTTAGAACAGTCTTTTCTTTTAATAATTTCAGGTAAATTTTACATTAAAAATTATTTTTATATAATAAAAAAAAATATTAAAAAGGTTTAATAATTTTTGCATGTTAAGTAGAAAAATCATACTCTTTCGTTGAATGTTGATAGAATTTGAATTATTTGATATTTTGACACAATTAATTAAATTCGACTAACACAATTACTCAGTATTCATCGAATAAAAAAAAATATAAAAAATATAAAAATTGAAAATAGAAATCAATTATAAACTATAATGAACTAAACATATACTGTAATATAAAAAACTCTTAACCTAAATTGAGGTTATGTTCCATAGTACCAAAGAGGAATTAAGTATGGTTGAACCATTTCTCTGGTTGACACGGTTGAACCGGGGTTGGGGTGTTACAATAAAATAAAAATAAAAAAAACAAAGTTTGGAGTACTACATTCGGGGGAATTGAGTGACTAAGCGGGGTGTATAAGTTTGAAATTGACAATACGTCTTTCGTGAGCACTTTGCTCTTTAAAACAAAGATTGCTTGTCACACTACTTAGAACAAAAATTAAGAGAGCTCAACAAACGGAGGGACGCCATGTTCCTCATATACATTACAATAATTACCAAAATCGTTACAACCTTTGTAAAAACGGTTTTGTTACAAATAATAAAATACATAACTATATATTTATATACGCAACAATGCATGAAAAGGAAAAGACAAATCGGTGAATTTCCTTCTTACAAACAAAAAAAAGGTTAACTAAAGACGCAAACCGGTCAATTCAGGTTGAATTTAATTCTCTTTTACAAAAAAAAAGGTTGAATTAAATTCTTAAATTACATTTTCTTAAATTAAATTATCTTAAATTACAAAGAAAAAGTTGAATTCAATTGACTGCATTGAAAACTGACTTGGGACTCGTAATAAAACTGTCTGACTTGAACTCTATCAAGTATTCTGAAACTAACTTGAACTCTATCAAGTATTCTGAAACTAACTTGAACTCTATCAAGTATTCTGAAACTAACTTGAACTCTATCAAGTATTCTGAAACTAACTTAAAACGGTTCTCAAGTATCTCTATAACTCTATAAACTCTCTCTTTCTTAATTTGCAAGTCAATTCAATTCAATAATTTGAAAAAAATTGTAAACAAAATAAAAAATGTAAACAACATTTCACTCCGGTAATATTATGTTTGGTACATAAAATAAAATTATTCTATACTGACTATAATAGTGAAAATAACTCTGTGACAATTAACTCTGTGACAATTAACTCTGTGACAATTAACTCTGTGACAACTCTGTGACAATTAACTCTGTGACAATTAACTCTGTGACAATTAACTCTGTGACAATTAATTTCACTAAAAAAAATGTATCACTGGTGTCTGAAATGTTCACTGTGTTTTGTGTTAATTCTGGCTTGATACTAAATATTAACTGTAAATAATACTGACTTTTCAAGTGTTTATAAATTTCTTAAAAAAACGAACTACTTAACAAAATTTCTACGGGGAAATCCTTGAAGACGTGTCCTGAAGACGTGTCTTGCTGGCTACTTCTTCTTGGATGAAAACTAGGCGTGGACAACTTGGAGTCGTGACACACCGGTTCAAGGGTGGATGTTACGAACTGGAAGTCGTGACACGCCGGTCAAATGGTTTTATCCTGATGCAGGGTAATTTCTATCCTGGCCAAAGAGTGGCCAATTGTTAAAATCCTCTTCTTAAAATCTTCTTCTAATCCTGGTAGTAGGGTCGCCAGACTTTTAACCCCTCCGTCTATGGCCCTGGGGTGGTTCGGAGTCGACGGGGGTTCTGGTTAGGAGGCAGCAACGGATCTGTTACTTGCAGTAGTTTCTTCTATACTACTCTCCGAGTTCTTCTTTAGTGGCTCGGAGGATTCTGAGAGGCTTATTAAATTTTTTGAGGTTTCTCCCCGATTCTTCTTGTAACTTATCAGGAGATTCTAATGACTAAGTTTTCTGAAGAGAGCACGGCTCGAAGGAGAAGATAAAGACTTTTTCTTACTGTGTTTTACTCCTAAAACTGTTACAGGTAATGCTCAGCCTCGTAGTTGGAATCAGAATGAACATGGAAGAAATTGGTGGGGTTTATATACCCCGATTCTACTAACATCATCATTATTAAATGTTGAAGAGGCTGCATTATTTTTGCACAATATTTGAAAATAAAGTAAATCTTTTAGCTGTGGTAAGGTTTAAAACGAATAAACAAGATATTTGAAGATGAAGCCATATTTTTATCTTAAATTGCGTATTTTCAGATCTGATGTTATCATGATCTGCCATATTAACTAAAAGTGGAAATTGAACTATGCATCTTTACACTAAAATATGCATATGAGTAAAAATTAAAGGTTTAAGATTTACAATTAAATGCTTAGGCAAGACATGACTTCATCTTTTATAACGAAGAAAGAATGTATACAAAACATGACATGGCAAAAGTTACTCAGGATTCATTATTAAGCTAAATCTAAAAAAAATGATCATGAGATTTTAAAAAACAACAGGTCATCAATTATTTGGCAAAGTAGAAAAGCACATCAAAATTTATTCCAACGGAAAAATAATAATAAAAATAACAACAGTATCGCCGATTCTACATTCCTTATGGCGACATAATGTCGGTCGGACATGAGTAGAATTGTATTTTGGTCTACTGTAACTATGATTAATTACCAATTATTAATTTATTCGTTTAACTACAATTCCATTAAGTACATTGACTACGTCATTTAGTACATTACATCATTAAGTACAGTTTCATTGAAGTACATTACGTCGTTACCATTCTTACAGTGTTTTTATATATTTATATATGGTTATAATATATGGATTTATGTATAGTTATTAGTACAACACAAGTACATGAGACATGACAAACACATGATATAACATAACGCATGATAATGTTATAAATTCGAATCAGAGCGAAAGGAGATTTTTTTATCTTTGAAGCGTTCGATTTTGCCAGTTAGCGAAATTTGATCACCTACCTCAGCATTTTCGAGTTCATTGAGAGGTGATATAATTAAAAATAAAATGAAAAAAATAATACGAGAACGTATTTCTGCGTTTTCAACGAATGCATGAAGTTTTGCGTTTCATAGATTGACACGAGTAAAAATTAATATTTAATAAAATTTATATAGGATAATCATCAAGGGAAATTAATGACGGGAAAATGTGACGTCATAGTTATTGAATTTGTACGTATAGTACAAATCATTATTAGGAAGATTTACAAGAACGAATTAGAGACAAAGAGTGGGTAGTAATGACTAAGAAGTACAACTACGGGTTCCAATCCTGTTATATGCAATGTGTATGCATAATCTAGGGACGAGGGTGAGATGCAAGACAATCATAATTAATTATAATAAATTCTATAACAAATGAAAAATGGAAAATGGATACGACTAAACCATAGAAATGGTTGATCGTAGGGTTGTGACACAAACGAAAATAGGCTACAAATAAATTTTTTATCCAAACTCGCGTTAAGCGATTTTGGTTATTATGTAAAAATGAATATTGATTATTCGTTGTTCATTTTTTACATTGCTCTCCCCCTTTAAAATGATATGTATACAATAATATAATAGGATACATTAATACTATACAAATGAGAAAATAACATCCTAACTAATTCAAGTTAGATGACACTTTTTCTTCACATTACAAATTTGTATACAGAACAAGTGAGTTCGGTGGTTGTGTACAATGCAGAGTTATCAAATCTTTAAAATGACACTTGCTTATAAAATATAAAAAATTCAAAGATTAATACTTTAATCTATGCAAACAGAATAAAAGGATTAATACATTAATTTGGACAAACAATTAAGTTCGACAAAGAATGATATTTAAATTTTTAGCAAAATTATATTTTTTGTGGGGGAAAATTACATTCGTAATGAATAGGTAAAAGGGAAAAATATAAATTTAAAGTTCATGGATTTTTCAAGGTTACCATGATAATACAATTCATAAACTAATTTTTATTGACTATTGTAGGTACAAATCGAATTACGTAGTGGATGATGTATAGACCTGTGGTCTAGTGTGTATTTGGGTGTATTAGGTACAAAGTGTGTATCTTACAATTTTGAGGGACAGATTAGCTGAGAGGATTGTTAAATTAACTGAATGAATGCATAAGCAAGATATATTAGAAAGCAAAAATGATTAAGATTAAATTACATAGTTAGCACTTACACACAATGAAATAGTTTATTGTGATATTCAATGATTTTAGCATAAGGTTTGTATATAGTAGTATATTAGTGTGCATACGTGTGTGTGTGGTAAGGGTTATTATTATTATTATTATAAAATCCTTTAAGTTCAAGGTATTATTTAAGTATTTAATTAAATCAGTTACACGTATTAAGGTAATAAACAAACTTACTTAGAAGAACTTACAATTAATGAAAGTAAATCTAGCGGTATTAAAAATTAAATTTTGAAGATGGAATTAAATTCGACTAGTAACATTCCTAGCTATATATGAACTATATAACCATTAACATTAACCAGAAGTATCGGTACGATAATTGAATTAAGAAAATTAAGAATACAAATTAAAAATAGAAATCAATTTATGCATTTTAATGAGCTAAACATAATTTTATAATATTCTTAAAAATAAAAGTAAATCGAACCTTAGATGAGTTTCGGCGGCCAAGAATAAAAAAGTTATTGAAATGGAAGGAAAGCATTTAGAACAGTCTTTTCTTTTAATAATTTCAGGTAAATTTTACATTAAAAATTATTTTTATATAATAAAAAAAATATTAAAAAGGTTTAATAATTTTTGCATGTTAAGTAGAAAAATCATACTCTTTCGTTGAATGTTGATAGAATTTGAATTATTTGATATTTTGACACAATTAATTAAATTCGACTAACACAATTACTCAGTATTCATCGAATAAAAAAAAATATAAAAATATAAAAATTGAAAATAGAATCATTAAACTATAATGAACTAAACATATACTGTAATATAAAAAACTCTTAACCTAAATTGAGGTTATGTTCCATAGTACCAAAGAGGAATTAAGTATGGTTGAACCATTTCTCTGGTTGACACGGTTGAACCGGGGTTGGGGTGTTACAATAAAATAAAAATAAAAAAAACAAAGTTTGGAGTACTACATTCGGGGAATTGAGTGACTAAGCGGGTGTATAAGTTTGAAATTGACAATACGTCTTTCGTGAGCACTTTGCTCTTTAAAACAAAGATTGCTTGTCACACTACTTAGAACAAAAATTAAGAGAGCTCAACAAACGGAGGGACGCCATGTTCCTCATATACAGTACATTACATAATTACCAAAATCGTTACAACCTTTGTAAAAACGGTTTTGTTACAAATAATAAAATACATAACTATATATTTATACGCAACAATGCATGAAAAGGAAAAGACAAATCGGTGAATTTCCTTCTTACAAACAAAAAAAAAGGTTAACTAAAGACGCAAACCGGTCAATTCAGGTTGAATTTAATTCTCTTTTACAAAAAAAAAGGTTGAATTAAATTCTTAAATTACATTTTCTTAAATTAAATTATCTTAAATTACAAAGAAAAAGTTGAATTCAATTGACTGCATTGAAAACTGACTTGGGACTCGTAATAAAACTGTCTGACTTGAACTCTATCAAGTATTCTGAAACTAACTTGAACTCTATCAAGTATTCTGAAACTAACTTGAACTCTATCAAGTATTCTGAAACTAACTTGAACTCTATCAAGTATTCTGAAACTAACTTAAAACGGTTCTCAAGTATCTCTATAACTCTATAAACTCTCTCTTTCTTAATTTGCAAGTCAATTCAATTCAATAATTTGAAAAAAATTGTAAACAAAATAAAAATGTAAACAACATTTCACTCCGGTAATATTATGTTTGGTACATAAAATAAATTATTCTATACTGACTATAATAGTGAAAATAACTCTGTGACAATTAACTCTGTGACAATTAACTCTGTGACAACTCTGTGACAATTAACTCTGTGACAATTAACTCTGTGACAATTAACTCTGTGACAATTAATTTCACTAAAAAAAATGTATCACTGGTGTCTGAAATGTTCACTGTGTTTTGTGTTAATTCTGGCTTGATACTAAATATTAACTGTAAATAATACTGACTTTTCAAGTGTTTATAAATTTCTTAAAAAAACGAACTACTTAAAAAATTTCTACGGGGAAATCCTTGAAGACGTGTCCTGAAGACGTGTCTTGCTGGCTACTTCTTCTTGGATGAAAACTAGGCGTGGACAACTTGGAGTCGTGACACACCGGTTCAAGGGTGGATGTTACGAACTGGAAGTCGTGACACGCCGGTCAAATGGTTTTATCCTGATGCAGGGTAATTTCTATCCTGGCCAAAGAGTGGCCAATTGTTAAAATCCTCTTCTTAAAATCTTCTTCTAATCCTGGTAGTAGGGTCGCCAGACTTTTAACCCCTCCGTCTATGGCCCTGGGGTGGTTCGGAGTCGACGGGGTTCTGGTTAGGAGGCAGCAACGGATCTGTTACTTGCAGTAGTTTCTTCTATACTACTCTCCGAGTTCTTCTTTAGTGGCTCGGAGGATTCTGAGAGGCTTATTAAATTTTTTGAGGTTTCTCCCCGATTCTTCTTGTAACTTATCAGGAGATTCTAATGACTAAGTTTTCTGAAGAGAGCACGGCTCGAAGGAGAAGATAAAGACTTTTTCTTACTGTGTTTTACTCCTAAAACTGTTACAGGTAATGCTCAGCCTCGTAGTTGGAATCAGAATGAACATGGAAGAAATTGGTGGGGTTTATATACCCCGATTCTACTAACATCATCATTATTAAATGTTGAAGAGGCTGCATTATTTTTGCACAATATTTGAAAATAAAGTAAATCTTTTAGCTGTGGTAAGGTTTAAACGAATAAACAAGATATTTGAAGATGAAGCCATATTTTTATCTTAAATTGCGTATTTTCAGATCTGATGTTATCATGATCTGCCATATTAACTAAAAGTGGAAATTGAACTATGCATCTTTACACTAAAATATGCATATGAGTAAAAATTAAAGGTTTAAGATTTACAATTAAATGCTTAGGCAAGACATGACTTCATCTTTTATAACGAAGAAAGAATGTATACAAAACATGACATGGCAAAAGTTACTCAGGATTCATTATTAAGCTAAATCTAAAAAAATGATCATGAGATTTTAAAAAACAACAGGTCATCAATTATTTGGCAAAGTAGAAAGCACATCAAAATTTATTCCAACGGAAAAATAATAATAAAAAAATAACAACAGTATCGCCGATTCTACATTCCTTATGGCGACATAATGTCGGGTCGGACATTGAGTACATTGTAATTTTGGTCTACTGTAACTATGATTATAATTACCAATTAATTAATTTATTATCGTTAACTACAATTCCATTAAAGTACATTGACTACGTCATTTAGTACATTACATCATTAAGTACAGTTTCATTGAAGTACATTACGTCGTTTACCATTCTTACAGTGTTTTTATATATTTATATATGGTTAATATATGGTTATTTGTATGGAGTACAACACAAGTACATGAGACATGACACACATGATATAACATAACGCATGATAATGTTATAAATTCGAATCAGAGCGAAAGGAGATTTTTTTATCTTTGAAGCGTTCGATTTTGCCAGTTAGCGAAATTTGATCACCTACCTCAGCATTTTCGAGTTCATTGAGAGGTGATATAATTAAAAATAAAAATGAAAAAAATAATACGAGAACGTATTTCTGCGTTTTCGAACGAATGCATGAAGTTTTGCGTTTCATAGATTGACACGAGTAAAAATTAATATTTAATAAAATTTATATAGGATAATCATCAAGGGAAATTAATGACGGGAAAATGTGACGTCATAGTTATTGAATTTGTACGTATAGTACAAATCATTATTAGGAAGATTTACAAGAACGAATTAGAGACAAAGAGTGGGTAGTAATGACTAAGAAGTACAACTACGGGTTCCAATCCTGTTATATGCAATGTGTATGCATAATCTAGGGACGAGGGTGAGATGCAAGACAATCATAATTAATTATAATAAATTCTATAACAAATGAAAAATGGAAAATGGATACGACTAAACCATAGAAATGGTTGATCGTAGGGTTGTGACACAAACGAAAATAGGCTACAAATAAATTTTTTATCCAAACTCGCGTTAAGCGATTTTGGTTATTATGTAAAAATGAATATTGATTATTCGTTGTTCATTTTTACATTGCTCTCCCCTTTAAAATGATATGTATACAATAATATAATAGGATACAATTAATACTATACAAATGAGAAAATAACATCCTAACTAATTCAAGTTAGATGACGACTTTTTCTTCACATTACAAATTTGTATACAGAACAAGTGAGTTCGGGTGGTTGTGTACAATGCAGAGTTATCAAATCTTTAAAATGACACTTGCTTATAAAATATAAAAATTCAAAGATTAATACTTTAATCTATGCAAACAGAATAAAAGGATTAATACATTAATTTGGACAAACAATTAAGTTCGACAAAGAATGATATTGTTAAATTTTTAGCAAAATTTTATTTTTCTGTGGGGAAAATTACATTCGTAATGAATAGGTAAAAGGGAAAAATATAAATTTTAAAGTTCATGGATTTTTCAAGGTTACCATGATAATACAATTCATAAACTAATTTTTATTGACTATTGTAGGTACAAATCGAATTACGTAGTGGATGATGTATAGACCTGTGGTCTAGTGTGTATTTGGGTGTATTAGGTACAAAGTGTGTATCTTACAATTTTGAGGGACAGATTAGCTGAGAGGATTGTTAAATTAACTGAATGAATGCATAAGCAAGATATATTAGAAAGCAAAAATGATTAAGATTAAATTACATAGTTAGCACTTACACACAATGAAATAGTTTATTGTGATATTCAATGATTTTAGCATAAGGTTTGTATATATAGTATATATAGTGTGCATACGTGTGTGTGTGTGTAAGGGTTATTATTATTATTATTATAAAATCCTTTAAGTTCAAGGTATTATTTAAGTATTTAATTAAATCAGTTACACGTATTAAGGTAATAAACAAACTACTTAGAAGAACTTACAATTAATGAAAGTAAATCTAGCGGTATTAAAAATTAAATTTTGAAGATGGAATTAAATTCGACTAGTAACATTCCTAGCTATATATGAACTATATAACCATTAACATTAACCAGAAGTATCGGTACGATAATTGAATTAAGAAAATTAAGAATACAATTAAAAATAGAAATCAATTTATGCATTTTAATGAGCTAAACATAATTTTATAATATTCTTAAAAATAAAAGTAAATCGAACCTTAGATGAGTTTCGGCCAAGAATAAAAAAAGTTATTGAAATGGAAGGAAAGCATTTAGAACAGTCTTTTCTTTTAATAATTTCAGGTAAATTTTACATTAAAAATTATTTTTATATAATAAAAAAAAATATTAAAAAGGTTTAATAATTTTTGCATGTTAAGTAGAAAAATCATACTCTTTCGTTGAATGTTGATAGAATTTGAATTATTTGATATTTTGACACAATTAATTAAATTCGACTAACACAATTACTCAGTATTCATCGAATAAAAAAAAATATAAAAAATATAAAAATTGAAAATAGAAATCAATTATAAACTATAATGAACTAAACATATACTGTAATATAAAAAACTCTTAACCTAAATTGAGGTTATGTTCCATAGTACCAAAGAGGAATTAAGTATGGTTGAACCATTTCTCTGGTTGACACGGTTGAACCGGGGTTGGGGTGTTACAATAAAATAAAAATAAAAAAAACAAAGTTTGGAGTACTACATTCGGGGGAATTGAGTGACTAAGCGGGGTATAAGTTTGAAATTGACAATACGTCTTTCGTGAGCACTTTGCTCTTTAAAACAAAGATTGCTTGTCACACTACTTAGAACAAAAATTAAGAGAGCTCAACAAACGGAGGGACGCCATGTTCCTCATATACAGTACATTACAATAATTACCAAAATCGTTACAACCTTTGTAAAAACGGTTTTGTTACAAATAATAAAATACATAACTATATATTTATATACGCAACAATGCATGAAAAGGAAAAGACAAATCGGTGAATTTCCTTCTTACAAACAAAAAAAAAGGTTAACTAAAGACGCAAACCGGTCAATTCAGGTTGAATTTAATTCTCTTTTACAAAAAAAAAGGTTGAATTAAATTCTTAAATTACATTTTCTTAAATTAAATTATCTTAAATTACAAAGAAAAAGTTGAATTCAATTGACTGCATTGAAAACTGACTTGGGACTCGTAATAAAACTGTCTGACTTGAACTCTATCAAGTATTCT
The DNA here is from genome assembly GCA_023014485.1 of Bathynomus jamesi. Lineage (NCBI taxonomy): Eukaryota > Metazoa > Arthropoda > Malacostraca > Isopoda > Cirolanidae > Bathynomus > Bathynomus jamesi. Next base: position 352,421 of record JAJOZX010001856.1, read on the forward strand.
GAAACTAACTTGAACTCTATCAAGTATTCTGAAACTAACTTGAACTCTATCAAGTATTCTGAAACTAACTTGAACTCTATCAAGTATTCTGAAACTAACTTAAAACGGTTCTCAAGTATCTCTATAACTCTATAAACTCTCTCTTTCTTAATTTGCAAGTCAATTCAATTCAATAATTTGAAAAAAATTGTAAACAAAATAAAAAATGTAAACAACATTTCACTCCGGTAATATTATGTTTGGTACATAAAATAAAATTATTCTATACTGACTATAATAGTGAAAATAACTCTGTGACAATTAACTCTGTGACAATTAACTCTGTGACAATTAACTCTGTGACAACTCTGTGACAATTAACTCTGTGACAATTAACTCTGTGACAATTAACTCTGTGACAATTAATTTCACTAAAAAAAATGTATCACTGGTTCTGAAATGTTCACTGTGTTTTGTGTTAATTCTGGCTTGATACTAAATATTAACTGTAAATAATACTGACTTTTCAAGTGTTTATAAATTTCTTAAAAAAACGAACTACTTAACAAAATTTCTACGGGGAAATCCTTGAAGACGTGTCCTGAAGACGTGTCTTGCTGGCTACTTCTTCTTGGATGAAAACTAGGCGTGGACAACTTGGAGTCGTGACACACCGGTTCAAGGGTGGATGTTACGAACTGGAAGTCGTGACACGCCGGTCAAATGGTTTTATCCTGATGCAGGGTAATTTCTATCCTGGCCAAAGAGTGGCCAATTGTTAAAATCCTCTTCTAAAATCTTCTTCTAATCCTGGTAGTAGGGTCGCCAGACTTTAACCCCTCCGTCTATGGCCCTGGGGTGGTTCGGAGTCGACGGGGGTTCTGGTTAGGAGGCAGCAACGGATCTGTTACTTGCAGTAGTTTCTTCTATACTACTCTCCGAGTTCTTCTTTAGTGGCTCGGAGGATTCTGAGAGGCTTATTAAATTTTTTGAGGTTTCTCCCCGATTCTTCTTGTAACTTATCAGGAGATTCTAATGACTAAGTTTTCTGAAGAGAGCACGGCTCGAAGGAGAAGATAAAGACTTTTTCTTACTGTGTTTTACTCCTAAAACTGTTACAGGTAATGCTCAGCCTCGTAGTTGGAATCAGAATGAACATGGAAGAAATTGGTGGGGTTTATATACCCCGATTCTACTAACATCATCATTATTAAATGTTGAAGAGGCTGCATTATTTTTGCACAATATTTGAAAATAAAGTAAATCTTTTAGCTGTGGTAAGGTTTAAACGAATAAACAAGATATTTGAAGATGAAGCCATATTTTTATCTTAAATTGCGTATTTTCAGATCTGATGTTATCATGATCTGCCATATTAACTAAAAGTGGAAATTGAACTATGCATCTTTACACTAAAATATGCATATGAGTAAAAATTAAAGGTTTAAGATTTACAATTAAATGCTTAGGCAAGACATGACTTCATCTTTTATAACGAAGAAAGAATGTATACAAAACATGACATGGCAAAAGTTACTCAGGATTCATTATTAAGCTAAATCTAAAAAAATGATCATGAGATTTTAAAAAACAACAGGTCATCAATTATTTGGCAAAGTAGAAAGCACATCAAAATTTATTCCAACGGAAAAATAATAATAAAAAAATAACAACAGTATCGCCGATTCTACATTCCTTATGGCGACATAATGTCGGGTCGGACATTGAGTACATTGTAATTTTGGTCTACTGTAACTATGATTATAATTACCAATTAATTAATTTATTATCGTTAACTACAATTCCATTAAAGTACATTGACTACGTCATTTAGTACATTACATCATTAAGTACAGTTTCATTGAAGTACATTACGTCGTTTACCATTCTTACAGTGTTTTTATATATTTATATATGGTTGTAATATATGGTTATTATGTATAGTTATTAGTACAACACAAGTACATGAGACATGACACACATGATATAACATAACGCATGATAATGTTATAAATTCGAATCAGAGCGAAAGGAGATTTTTTTATCTTTGAAGCGTTCGATTTTGCCAGTTAGCGAAATTTGATCACCTACCTCAGCATTTTCGAGTTCATTGAGAGGTGATATAATTAAAAATAAAAATGAAAAAAATAATACGAGAACGTATTTCTGCGTTTTCGAACGAATGCATGAAGTTTTGCGTTTCATAGATTGACACGAGTAAAAATTAATATTTAATAAAATTTATATAGGATAATCATCAAGGGAAATTAATGACGGGAAATGTGACGTCATAGTTATTGAATTTGTACGTATAGTACAAATCATTATTAGGAAGATTTACAAGAACGAATTAGAGACAAAGAGTGGGTAGTAATGACTAAGAAGTACAACTACGGGTTCCAATCCTGTTATATGCAATGTGTATGCATAATCTAGGGACGAGGGTGAGATGCAAGACAATCATAATTAATTATAATAAATTCTATAACAAATGAAAAATGGAAAATGGATACGACTAAACCATAGAAATGGTTGATCGTAGGGTTGTGACACAAACGAAAATAGGCTACAAATAAATTTTTATCCAAACTCGCGTTAAGCGATTTTGGTTATTATGTAAAAATGAATATTGATTATTCGTTGTTCATTTTTACATTGCTCTCCCCTTTAAAATGATATGTATACAATAATATAATAGGATACAATTAATACTATACAAATGAGAAAATAACATCCTAACTAATTCAAGTTAGATGACGACTTTTTCTTCACATTACAAATTTGTATACAGAACAAGTGAGTTCGGGTGGTTGTGTACAATGCAGAGTTATCAAATCTTTAAAATGACACTTGCTTATAAAATATAAAAAATTCAAAGATTAATACTTTAATCTATGCAAACAGAATAAAAGGATTAATACATTAATTTGGACAAACAATTAAGTTCGACAAAGAATGATATTGTTAAATTTTTAGCAAAATTTTATTTTTCTGTGGGGAAAATTACATTCGTAATGAATAGGTAAAAGGGAAAAATATAAATTTTAAAGTTCATGGATTTTTCAAGGTTACCATGATAATACAATTCATAAACTAATTTTTATTGACTATTGTAGGTACAAATCGAATTACGTAGTGGATGATGTATAGACCTGTGGTCTAGTGTGTATTTGGGTGTATTAGGTACAAAGTGTGTATCTTACAATTTTGAGGGACAGATTAGCTGAGAGGATTGTTAAATTAACTGAATGAATGCATAAGCAAGATATATTAGAAAGCAAAAATGATTAAGATTAAATTACATAGTTAGCACTTACACACAATGAAATAGTTTATTGTGATATTCAATGATTTTAGCATAAGGTTTGTATATATAGTATATAGTGTGCATACGTGTGTGTGTGTGTAAGGGTTATTATTATTATTATTATAAAATCCTTTAAGTTCAAGGTATTATTTAAGTATTTAATTAAATCAGTTACACGTATTAAGGTAATAAACAAACTACTTAGAAGAACTTACAATTAATGAAAGTAAATCTAGCGGTATTAAAAATTAAATTTTGAAGATGGAATTAAATTCGACTAGTAACATTCCTAGCTATATATGAACTATATAACCATTAACATTAACCAGAAGTATCGGTACGATAATTGAATTAAGAAAATTAAGAATACAAATTAAAAATAGAAATCAATTTATGCATTTTAATGAGCTAAACATAATTTTATAATATTCTTAAAAATAAAAGTAAATCGAACCTTAGATGAGTTTCGGCCAAGAATAAAAAAAGTTATTGAAATGGAAGGAAAGCATTTAGAACAGTCTTTTCTTTTAATAATTTCAGGTAAATTTTACATTAAAAATTATTTTTATATAATAAAAAAAATATTAAAAAGGTTAATAATTTTTGCATGTTAAGTAGAAAAATCATACTCTTTCGTTGAATGTTGATAGAATTTGAATTATTTGATATTTTGACACAATTAATTAAATTCGACTAACACAATTACTCAGTATTCATCGAATAAAAAAAAATATAAAAAATATAAAAATTGAAAATAGAAATCAATTATAAACTATAATGAACTAAACATATACTGTAATATAAAAAACTCTTAACCTAAATTGAGGTTATGTTCCATAGTACCAAAGAGGAATTAAGTATGGTTGAACCATTTCTCTGGTTGACACGGTTGAACCGGGGTTGGGGTGTTACAATAAAATAAAAATAAAAAAAACAAAGTTTGGAGTACTACATTCGGGGGAATTGAGTGACTAAGCGGGGGTATAAGTTTGAAATTGACAATACGTCTTTCGTGAGCACTTTGCTCTTTAAAACAAAGATTGCTTGTCACACTACTTAGAACAAAAATTAAGAGAGCTCAACAAACGGAGGGACGCCATGTTCCTCATATACAGTACATTACAATAATTACCAAAATCGTTACAACCTTTGTAAAAACGGTTTTGTTACAAATAATAAAATACATAACTATATATTTATATACGCAACAATGCATGAAAAGGAAAAGACAAATCGGTGAATTTCCTTCTTACAAACAAAAAAAAGGTTAACTAAGACGCAAACCGGTCAATTCAGGTTGAATTTAATTCTCTTTTACAAAAAAAAAGGTTGAATTAAATTCTTAAATTACATTTTCTTAAATTAAATTATCTTAAATTACAAAGAAAAAGTTGAATTCAATTGACTGCATTGAAAACTGACTTGGGACTCGTAATAAAACTGTCTGACTTGAACTCTATCAAGTATTCTGAAACTAACTTGAACTCTATCAAGTATTCTGAAACTAACTTGAACTCTATCAAGTATTCTGAAACTAACTTGAACTCTATCAAGTATTCTGAAACTAACTTAAAACGGTTCTCAAGTATCTCTATAACTCTATAAACTCTCTCTTTCTTAATTTGCAAGTCAATTCAATTCAATAATTTGAAAAAAATTGTAAACAAAATAAAAAATGTAAACAACATTTCACTCCGGTAATATTATGTTTGGTACATAAAATAAAATTATTCTATACTGACTATAATAGTGAAAATAACTCTGTGACAATTAACTCTGTGACAATTAACTCTGTGACAAAACTCTGTGACAATTAACTCTGTGACAATTAACTCTGTGACAATTAATTTCACTAAAAAAAATGTATCACTGGTGTCTGAAATGTTCACTGTGTTTTGTGTTAATTCTGGCTTGATACTAAATATTAACTGTAAATATAAACTACTTTTTTCAAGTGTTTATAAATTTCTTAAAAAAACGAACTACTTAACAAAATTTCTACGGGGAAATCCTTGAAGACGTGTCCTGAAGACGTGTCTTGCTGGCTACTTCTTCTTGGATGAAAACTAGGCGTGGACAACTTGGAGTCGTGACACACCGGTTCAAGGGTGGATGTTACGAACTGGAAGTCGTGACACGCCGGTCAAATGGTTTTATCCTGATGCAGGGTAATTTCTATCCTGGCCAAAGAGTGGCCAATTGTTAAAATCCTCTTCTTAAAATCTTCTTCTAATCCTGGTAGTAGGGTCGCCAGACTTTTAACCCCTCCGTCTATGGCCCTGGGGTGGTTCGGAGTCGACGGGGGTTCTGGTTAGGAGGCAGCAACGGATCTGTTACTTGCAGTAGTTTCTTCTATACTACTCTCCGAGTTCTTCTTTAGTGGCTCGGAGGATTCTGAGAGGCTTATTAAATTTTTTGAGGTTTCTCCCCGATTCTTCTTGTAACTTATCAGGAGATTCTAATGACTAAGTTTTCTGAAGAGAGCACGGCTCGAAGGAGAAGATAAAGACTTTTTCTTACTGTGTTTTACTCCTAAAACTGTTACAGGTAATGCTCAGCCTCGTAGTTGGAATCAGAATGAACATGGAAGAAATTGGTGGGTTTATATACCCCGATTCTACTAACATCATCATTATTAAATGTTGAAGAGGCTGCATTATTTTTGCACAATATTTGAAAATAAAGTAAATCTTTTAGCTGTGGTAAGGTTTAAACGAATAAACAAGATATTTGAAGATGAAGCCATATTTTTATCTTAAATTGCGTATTTTCAGATCTGATGTTATCATGATCTGCCATATTAACTAAAAGTGGAAATTGAACTATGCATCTTTACACTAAATATGCATATGAGTAAAAATTAAAGGTTTAAGATTTACAATTAAATGCTTAGGCAAGACATGACTTCATCTTTTATAACGAAGAAAGAATGTATACAAAACATGACATGGCAAAAGTTACTCAGGATTCATTATTAAGCTAAATCTAAAAAAATGATCATGAGATTTTAAAAAACAACAGGTCATCAATTATTTGGCAAAGTAGAAAGCACATCAAAATTTATTCCAACGGAAAAATAATAATAAAAAATAACAACAGTATCGCCGATTCTACATTCCTTATGGCGACATAATGTCGGGTCGGACATTGAGTACATTGTAATTTTGGTCTACTGTAACTATGATTATAATTACCAATTAATTAATTTATTATCGTTAACTACAATTCCATTAAAGTACATTGACTACGTCATTTAGTACATTACATCATTAAGTACAGTTTCATTGAAGTACATTACGTCGTTTACCATTCTTACAGTGTTTTTATATATTTATATATGGTTTAATATATGGTTATTATGTATAGTTATTAGTACAACACAAGTACATGAGACATGACACACATGATATAACATAACGCATGATAATGTTATAAATTCGAATCAGAGCGAAAGGAGATTTTTTTATCTTTGAAGCGTTCGATTTTGCCAGTTAGCGAAATTTGATCACCTACCTCAGCATTTTCGAGTTCATTGAGAGGTGATATAATTAAAAATAAAAATGAAAAAATAATACGAGAACGTATTTCTGCGTTTTCGAACGAATGCATGAAGTTTTGCGTTTCATAGATTGACACGAGTAAAAATTAATATTTAATAAAATTTATATAGGATAATCATCAAGGGAAATTAATGACGGGAAAATGTGACGTCATAGTTATTGAATTTGTACGTATAGTACAAATCATTATTAGGAAGATTTACAAGAACGAATTAGAGACAAAGAGTGGGTAGTAATGACTAAGAAGTACAACTACGGGTTCCAATCCTGTTATATGCAATGTGTATGCATAATCTAGGGACGAGGGTGAGATGCAAGACAATCATAATTAATTATAATAAATTCTATAACAAATGAAAAATGGAAAATGGATACGACTAAACCATAGAAATGGTTGATCGTAGGGTTGTGACACAAACGAAAATAGGCTACAAATAAATTTTTTATCCAAACTCGCGTTAAGCGATTTTGGTTATTATGTAAAAATGAATATTGATTATTCGTTGTTCATTTTTACATTGCTCTCCCCTTTAAAATGATATGTATACAATAATATAATAGGATACAATTAATACTATACAAATGAGAAAATAACATCCTAACTAATTCAAGTTAGATGACGACTTTTTCTTCACATTACAAATTTGTATACAGAACAAGTGAGTTCGGGTGGTTGTGTACAATGCAGAGTTATCAAATCTTTAAAATGACACTTGCTTATAAAATATAAAAAATTCAAAGATTAATACTTTAATCTATGCAAACAGAATAAAAGGATTAATACATTAATTTGGACAAACAATTAAGTTCGACAAAGAATGATATTGTTAAATTTTTAGCAAAATTTTATTTTTCTGTGGGGAAAATTACATTCGTAATGAATAGGTAAAAGGGAAAAATATAAATTTTAAAGTTCATGGATTTTTCAAGGTTACCATGATAATACAATTCATAAACTAATTTTTATTGACTATTGTAGGTACAAATCGAATTACGTAGTGGATGATGTATAGACCTGTGGTCTAGTGTGTATTTGGGTGTATTAGGTACAAAGTGTGTATCTTACAATTTTGAGGGACAGATTAGCTGAGAGGATTGTTAAATTAACTGAATGAATGCATAAGCAAGATATATTAGAAAGCAAAAATGATTAAGATTAAATTACATAGTTAGCACTTACACACAATGAAATAGTTTATTGTGATATTCAATGATTTTAGCATAAGGTTTGTATATATAGTATATATAGTGTGCATACGTGTGTGTGTGTGTAAGGGTTATTATTATTATTATTATAAAATCCTTTAAGTTCAAGGTATTATTTAAGTATTTAATTAAATCAGTTACACGTATTAAGGTAATAAACAAACTTACTTAGAAGAACTTACAATTAATGAAAGTAAATCTAGCGGTATTAAAAATTAAATTTTGAAGATGGAATTAAATTCGACTAGTAACATTCCTAGCTATATATGAACTATATAACCATTAACATTAACCAGAAGTATCGGTACGATAATTGAATTAAGAAAATTAAGAATACAAATTAAAAATAGAAATCAATTTATGCATTTTAATGAGCTAAACATAATTTTATAATATTCTTAAAAATAAAAGTAAATCGAACCTTAGATGAGTTTCGGCCAAGAATAAAAAAAGTTATTGAAATGGAAGGAAAGCATTTAGAACAGTCTTTTCTTTTAATAATTTCAGGTAAATTTTACATTAAAAATTATTTTTATATAATAAAAAAAATATTAAAAAGGTTTAATAATTTTTGCATGTTAAGTAGAAAAATCATACTCTTTCGTTGAATGTTGATAGAATTTGAATTATTTGATATTTTGACACAATTAATTAAATTCGACTAACACAATTACTCAGTATTCATCGAATAAAAAAAAATATAAAAAATATAAAAATTGAAAATAGAAATCAATTATAAACTATAATGAACTAAACATATACTGTAATATAAAAAACTCTTAACCTAAATTGAGGTTATGTTCCATAGTACCAAAGAGGAATTAAGTATGGTTGAACCATTTCTCTGGTTGACACGGTTGAACCGGGGTTGGGGTGTTACAATAAAATAAAAATAAAAAAACACAAGTTTGGAGTACTACATTCGGGGGAATTGAGTGACTAAGCGGGGTATAAGTTTGAAATTGACAATACGTCTTTCGTGAGCACTTTGCTCTTTAAAACAAAGATTGCTTGTCACACTACTTAGAACAAAAATTAAGAGAGCTCAACAAACGGAGGGACGCCATGTTCCTCATATACAGTACATTACAATAATTACCAAAATCGTTACAACCTTTGTAAAAACGGTTTTGTTACAAATAATAAAATACATAACTATATATTTTATACGCAACAATGCATGAAAAGGAAAAGACAAATCGGTGAATTTCCTTCTTACAAACAAAAAAAAAGGTTAACTAAAGACGCAAACCGGTCAATTCAGGTTGAATTTAATTCTCTTTTACAAAAAAAAAGGTTGAATTAAATTCTTAAATTACATTTTCTTAAATTAAATTATCTTAAATTACAAAGAAAAAGTTGAATTCAATTGACTGCATTGAAAACTGACTTGGGACTCGTAATAAAACTGTCTGACTTGAACTCTATCAAGTATTCTGAAACTAACTTGAACTCTATCAAGTATTCTGAAACTAACTTGAACTCTATCAAGTATTCTGAAACTAACTTGAACTCTATCAAGTATTCTGAAACTAACTTAAAACGGTTCTCAAGTATCTCTATAACTCTATAAACTCTCTCTTTCTTAATTTGCAAGTCAATTCAATTCAATAATTTGAAAAAAATTGTAAACAAAATAAAAAATGTAAACAACATTTCACTCCGGTAATATTATGTTTGGTACATAAAATAAAATTATTCTATACTGACTATAATAGTGAAAATAACTCTGTGACAATTAACTCTGTGACAATTAACTCTGTGACAACTCTGTGACAATTAACTCTGTGACAATTAACTCTGTGACAATTAACTCTGTGACAATTAATTTCACTAAAAAAAATGTATCACTGGTGTCTGAAATGTTCACTGTGTTTTGTGTTAATTCTGGCTTGATACTAAATATTAACTGTAAATAATACTGACTTTTCAAGTGTTTATAAATTTCTTAAAAAAACGAACTACTTAACAAAATTTCTACGGGGAAATCCTTGAAGACGTGTCCTGAAGACGTGTCTTGCTGGCTACTTCTTCTTGGATGAAAACTAGGCGTGGACAACTTGGAGTCGTGACACACCGGTTCAAGGGTGGATGTTACGAACTGGAAGTCGTGACACGCCGGTCAAATGGTTTTATCCTGATGCAGGGTAATTTCTATCCTGGCCAAAGAGTGGCCAATTGTTAAAATCCTCTTCTTAAATCTTCTTCTAATCCTGGTAGTAGGGTCGCCAGACTTTTAACCCCTCCGTCTATGGCCCTGGGGTGGTTCGGAGTCGACGGGGGTTCTGGTTAGGAGGCAGCAACGGATCTGTTACTTGCAGTAGTTTCTTCTATACTACTCTCCGAGTTCTTCTTTAGTGGCTCGGAGGATTCTGAGAGGCTTATTAAATTTTTGAGGTTTCTCCCCGATTCTTCTTGTAACTTATCAGGAGATTCTAATGACTAAGTTTTCTGAAGAGAGCACGGCTCGAAGGAGAAGATAAAGACTTTTTCTTACTGTGTTTTACTCCTAAAACTGTTACAGGTAATGCTCAGCCTCGTAGTTGGAATCAGAATGAACATGGAAGAAATTGGTGGGGTTTATATACCCCGATTCTACTAACATCATCATTATTAAATGTTGAAGAGGCTGCATTATTTTTGCACAATATTTGAAAATAAAGTAAATCTTTTAGCTGTGGTAAGGTTTAAACGAATAAACAAGATATTTGAAGATGAAGCCATATTTTTATCTTAAATTGCGTATTTTCAGATCTGATGTTATCATGATCTGCCATATTAACTAAAAGTGGAAATTGAACTATGCATCTTTACACTAAAATATGCATATGAGTAAAAATTAAAGGTTTAAGATTTACAATTAAATGCTTAGGCAAGACATGACTTCATCTTTTATAACGAAGAAAGAATGTATACAAAACATGACATGGCAAAAGTTACTCAGGATTCATTATTAAGCTAAATCTAAAAAAATGATCATGAGATTTTAAAAAACAACAGGTCATCAATTATTTGGCAAAGTAGAAAGCACATCAAAATTTATTCCAACGGAAAAATAATAATAAAAAAATAACAACAGTATCGCCGATTCTACATTCCTTATGGCGACATAATGTCGGGTCGGACATTGAGTACATTGTAATTTTGGTCTACTGTAACTATGATTATAATTACCAATTAATTAATTTATTATCGTTAACTACAATTCCATTAAAGTACATTGACTACGTCATTTAGTACATTACATCATTAAGTACAGTTTCATTGAAGTACATTACGTCGTTTACCATTCTTACAGTGTTTTTATATATTTATATATGGTTAATATATGGTTATTATGTATGTTTTAGTACAACACAAGTACATGAGACATGACACACATGATATAACATAACGCATGATAATGTTATAAATTCGAATCAGAGCGAAAGGAGATTTTTTTATCTTTGAAGCGTTCGATTTTGCCAGTTAGCGAAATTTGATCACCTACCTCAGCATTTTCGAGTTCATTGAGAGGTGATATAATTAAAAATAAAAATGAAAAAAATAATACGAGAACGTATTTCTGCGTTTTCGAACGAATGCATGAAGTTTTGCGTTTCATAGATTGACACGAGTAAAAATTAATATTTAATAAAATTTATATAGGATAATCATCAAGGGAAATTAATGACGGGAAAATGTGACGTCATAGTTATTGAATTTGTACGTATAGTACAAATCATTATTAGGAAGATTTACAAGAACGAATTAGAGACAAAGAGTGGGTAGTAATGACTAAGAAGTACAACTACGGGTTCCAATCCTGTTATATGCAATGTGTATGCATAATCTAGGGACGAGGGTGAGATGCAAGACAATCATAATTAATTATAATAAATTCTATAACAAATGAAAAATGGAAAATGGATACGACTAAACCATAGAAATGGTAGATCGTAGGGTTGTGACACAAACGAAAATAGGCTACAAATAAATTTTTTATCCAAACTCGCGTTAAGCGATTTTGGTTATTATGTAAAAATGAATATTGATTATTCGTTGTTCATTTTTACATTGCTCTCCCCTTTAAAATGATATGTATACAATAATATAATAGGATACAATTAATACTATACAAATGAGAAAATAACATCCTAACTAATTCAAGTTAGATGACGACTTTTTCTTCACATTACAAATTTGTATACAGAACAAGTGAGTTCGGGTGGTTGTGTACAATGCAGAGTTATCAAATCTTTAAAATGACACTTGCTTATAAAATATAAAAAATTCAAAGATTAATACTTTAATCTATGCAAACAGAATAAAAGGATTAATACATTAATTTGGACAAACAATTAAGTTCGACAAAGAATGATATTGTTAAATTTTTAGCAAAATTTTATTTTTCTGTGGGGAAAATTACATTCGTAATGAATAGGTAAAAGGGAAAAATATAAATTTTAAAGTTCATGGATTTTTCAAGGTTACCATGATAATACAATTCATAAACTAATTTTTATTGACTATTGTAGGTACAAATCGAATTACGTAGTGGATGATGTATAGACCTGTGGTCTAGTGTGTATTTGGGTGTATTAGGTACAAAGTGTGTATCTTACAATTTTGAGGGACAGATTAGCTGAGAGGATTGTTAAATTAACTGAATGAATGCATAGCAAGATATATTAGAAAGCAAAAATGATTAAGATTAAATTACATAGTTAGCACTTACACACAATGAAATAGTTTATTGTGATATTCAATGATTTTAGCATAAGGTTTGTATATATAGTATATATAGTGTGCATACGTGTGTGTGTGTGTAAGGGTTATTATTATTATTATTATAAAATCCTTTAAGTTCAAGGTATTATTTAAGTATTTAATTAAATCAGTTACACGTATTAGGTAATAAACAAACTTACTTAGAAGAACTTACAATTAATGAAAGTAAATCTAGCGGTATTAAAAATTAAATTTTGAAGATGGAATTAAATTCGACTAGTAACATTCCTAGCTATATATGAACTATATAACCATTAACATTAACCAGAAGTAATCGGTACGATAATTGAATTAAGAAAATTAAGAATACAAATTAAAATAGAAATCAATTTATGCATTTAATGAGCTAAACATAATTTTATAATATTCTTAAAAATAAAAGTAAATCGAACCTTAGATGAGTTTCGGCCAAGAATAAAAAAAGTTATTGAAATGGAAGGAAAGCATTTAGAACAGTCTTTTCTTTTAATAATTTCAGGTAAATTTTTACATTAAAAAATTATTTTTATATAATAAAAAAAAATATTAAAAAGGTTTAATAATTTTTGCATGTTAAGTAGAAAAAAATACTCTTTCGTTGAATGTTGATAGAATTTGAATTATTTGATATTTTGACACATTAATTAAATTCGACTAACACAATTACTCAGTATTCATCGAATAAAAAAAATATAAAAAATATAAAAATTGAAAATAGAAATCAATTATAAACTATAATGAACTAAACATATACTGTAATATAAAAAACTCTTAACCTAAATTGAGGTTATGTTCCATAGTACCAAAGAGGAATTAAGTATGGTTGAACCATTTCTCTGGTTGACACGGTTGAACCGGGGTTGGGGTGTTACAATAAAATAAAAATAAAAAAAACAAAGTTTGGAGTACTACATTCGGGGGAATTGAGTGACTAAGCGGGGTGTATAAGTTTGAAATTGACAATACGTCTTTCGTGAGCACTTTGCTCTTTAAAACAAAGATTGCTTGTCACACTACTTAGAACAAAAATTAAGAGAGCTCAACAAACGGAGGGACGCCATGTTCCTCATATACAGTACATTACAATAATTACCAAAATCGTTACAACCTTTGTAAAAACGGTTTTGTTACAAATAATAAAATACATAACTATATATTTATATACGCAACAATGCATGAAAAGGAAAAGACAAATCGGTGAATTTCCTTCTTACAAACAAAAAAAAAGGTTAACTAAAGACGCAAACCGGTCAATTCAGGTTGAATTTAATTCTCTTTTACAAAAAAAAAGGTTGAATTAAATTCTTAAATTACATTTTCTTAAATTAAATTATCTTAAATTACAAAGAAAAAGTTGAATTCAATTGACTGCATTGAAAACTGACTTGGGACTCGTAATAAAACTGTCTGACTTGAACTCTATCAAGTATTCTGAAACTAACTTGAACTCTATCAAGTATTCTGAAACTAACTTGAACTCTATCAAGTATTCTGAAACTAACTTGAACTCTATCAAGTATTCTGAAACTAACTTAAAACGGTTCTCAAGTATCTCTATAACTCTATAAACTCTCTCTTTCTTAATTTGCAAGTCAATTCAATTCAATAATTTGAAAAAAATTGTAAACAAAATAAAAAATGTAAACAACATTTCACTCCGGTAATATTATGTTTGGTACATAAAATAAAATTATTCTATACTGACTATAATAGTGAAAATAACTCTGTGACAATTAACTCTGTGACATTAACTCTGTGACAATTAACTCTGTGACAACTCTGTGACAATTAACTCTGTGACAATTAACTCTGTGACAATTAACTCTGTGACAATTAATTTCACTAAAAAAAATGTATCACTGGTGTCTGAAATGTTCACTGTGTTTTGTGTTAATTCTGGCTTGATACTAAATATTAACTGTAAATAATACTGACTTTTCAAGTGTTTATAAATTTCTTAAAAAAACGAACTACTTAACAAAATTTCTACGGGGAAATCCTTGAAGACGTGTCCTGAAGACGTGTCTTGCTGGCTACTTCTTCTTGGATGAAAACTAGGCGTGGACAACTTGGAGTCGTGACACACCGGTTCAAGGGTGGATGTTACGAACTGGAAGTCGTGACACGCCGGTCAAATGGTTTTATCCTGATGCAGGGTAATTTCTATCCTGGCCAAAGAGTGGCCAATTGTTAAAATCCTCTTCTTAAAATCTTCTTCTAATCCTGGTAGTAGGGTCGCCAGACTTTTAACCCCTCCGTCTATGGCCCTGGGGTGGTTCGGAGTCGACGGGGGTTCTGGTTAGGAGGCAGCAACGGATCTGTTACTTGCAGTAGTTTCTTCTATACTACTCTCCGAGTTCTTCTTTAGTGGCTCGGAGGATTCTGAGAGGCTTATTAAATTTTTTGAGGTTTCTCCCCGATTCTTCTTGTAACTTATCAGGAGATTCTAATGACTAAGTTTTCTGAAGAGAGCACGGCTCGAAGGAGAAGATAAAGACTTTTTCTTACTGTGTTTTACTCCTAAAACTGTTACAGGTAATGCTCAGCCTCGTAGTTGGAATCAGAATGAACATGGAAGAAATTGGTGGGGTTTATATACCCCGATTCTACTAACATCATCATTATTAAATGTTGAAGAGGCTGCATTATTTTTGCACAATATTTGAAATAAAGTAAATCTTTTAGCTGTGGTAAGGTTTAAACGAATAAACAAGATATTTGAAGATGAAGCCATATTTTTATCTTAAATTGCGTATTTTCAGATCTGATTATCATGATCTGCCATATTAACTAAAAGTGGAAATTGAACTATGCATCTTTACACTAAAATATGCATATGAGTAAAAATTAAAGGTTTAAGATTTACAATTAAATGCTTAGGCAAGACATGACTTCATCTTTTATAACGAAGAAAGAATGTATACAAAACATGACATGGCAAAAGTTACTCAGGATTCATTATTAAGCTAAATCTAAAAAAATGATCATGAGATTTTAAAAACAACAGGTCATCAATTATTTGGCAAAGTAGAAAGCACATCAAAATTTATTCCAACGGAAAATAATAATAAAAAAATAACAACAGTATCGCCGATTCTACATTCCTTATGGCGACATAATGTCGGGTCGGACATTGAGTACATTGTAATTTTGGTCTACTGTAACTATGATTATAATTACCAATTAATTAATTTATTATCGTTAACTACAATTCCATTAAAGTACATTGACTACGTCATTTAGTACATTACATCATTAAGTACAGTTTCATTGAAGTACATTACGTCGTTTACCATTCTTACAGTGTTTTTATATATTTATATATGGTTGTAATATATGGTTATTATGTATAGTTTTAGTACAACACAAGTACATGAGACATGACACACATGATATAACATAACGCATGATAATGTTATAAATTCGAATCAGAGCGAAAGGAGATTTTTTTATCTTTGAAGCGTTCGATTTTGCCAGTTAGCGAAATTTGATCACCTACCTCAGCATTTTCGAGTTCATTGAGAGGTGATATAATTAAAAATAAAATGAAAAAATAATACGAGAACGTATTTCTGCGTTTTCGAACGAATGCATGAAGTTTTGCGTTTCATAGATTGACACGAGTAAAAATTAATATTTAATAAAATTTATATAGGATAATCATCAAGGGAAATTAATGACGGGAAAATGTGACGTCATAGTTATTGAATTTGTACGTATAGTACAAATCATTATTAGGAAGATTTACAAGAACGAATTAGAGACAAAGAGGGTAGTAATGACTAAGAAGTACAACTACGGGTTCCAATCCTGTTATATGCAATGTGTATGCATAATCTAGGGACGAGGGTGAGATGCAAGACAATCATAATTAATTATAATAAATTCTATAACAAATGAAAAATGGAAAATGGATACGACTAAACCATAGAAATGGTGATCGTAGGGTTGTGACACAAACGAAAATAGGCTACAAATAAATTTTTTATCCAAACTCGCGTTAAGCGATTTTGGTTATTATGTAAAATGATATTGATTATTCGTTGTTCATTTTTACATTGCTCTCCCTTTAAAATGATATGTATACAATAATATAATAGGATACAATTAATACTATACAATGAGAAAATAACATCCTAACTAATTCAAGTTAGATGACGACTTTTTCTTCACATTACAAATTTGTATACAGAACAAGTGAGTTCGGGTGGTTGTGTACAATGCAGAGTTATCAAATCTTTAAAATGACACTTGCTTATAAAATATAAAAAATTCAAAGATTAATACTTTAATCTATGCAAACAGAATAAAAGGATTAATACATTAATTTGGACAAACAATTAAGTTCGACAAAGAATGATATTGTTAAATTTTTAGCAAAATTTTATTTTTCTGTGGGGAAAATTACATTCGTAATGAATAGGTAAAAGGGAAAAATATAAATTTTAAAGTTCATGGATTTTTCAAGGTTACCATGATAATACAATTCATAAACTAATTTTTATTGACTATTGTAGGTACAAATCGAATTACGTAGTGGATGATGTATAGACCTGTGTCTAGTGTGTATTTGGGTGTATTAGGTACAAAGTGTGTATCTTACAATTTTGAGGGACAGATTAGCTGAGAGGATTGTTAAATTAACTGAATGAATGCATAAGCAAGATATATTAGAAAGCAAAAATGATTAAGATTAAATTACATAGTTAGCACTTACACACAATGAAATAGTTTATTGTGATATTCAATGATTTTAGCATAAGGTTTGTATATATAGTATATATAGTGTGCATACGTGTGTGTGTGTGTAAGGGTTATTATTATTATTATTATAAAATCTTTAAGTTCAAGGTATTATTTAAGTATTTAATTAAATCAGTTACACGTATTAAGGTAATAAACAAACTTACTTAGAAGAACTTACAATTAATGAAAGTAAATCTAGCGGTATTAAAATTTTAAATTAAATTGAAGATAATTAAATTGAAACTAGTAACATTTAGCTTAATAATTAATAACTATTAAAAAAATTAAAATAACCTTAGATGAGTTTCGGCCAAGAATAAAAAAGTTATTGAAATGGAAGGAAAGCATTTAGAACAGTCTTTTCTTTTAATAATTTCAGGTAAATTTTACATTAAAAATTATTTTTATATAATAAAAAAAAATATTAAAAGGTTTAATAATTTTTGCATGTTAAGTAGCAAAATCATACTCTTTCGTTGAATGTTGATAGAATTTGAATTATTTGATATTTTGACACAATTAATTAAATTCGACTAACACAATTACTCAGTATTCATCGAATAAAAAAAAATATAAAAAATATAAAAATTGAAAATAGAAATCAATTATAAACTATAATGAACAAACATATACTGTAATATAAAAAACTCTTAACCTAAATTGAGGTTATGTTCCATAGTACCAAAGAGGAATTAAGTATGGTTGAACCATTTCTCTGGTTGACACGGTTGAACCGGGGTTGGGGTGTTACAATAAAATAAAAATAAAAAAACAAGTTTGGAGTACTACATTCGGGGAATTGAGTGACTAAGCGGGGTGTATAAGTTTGAAATTGACAATACGTCTTTCGTGAGCACTTTGCTCTTTAAAACAAAGATTGCTTGTCACACTACTTAGAACAAAAATTAAGAGAGCTCAACAAACGGAGGGACGCCATGTTCCTCATATACATACATTACAATAATTACCAAAATCGTTACAACCTTTGTAAAAACGGTTTTGTTACAAATAATAAAATACATAACTATATATTTATATACGCAACAATGCATGAAAAGGAAAAGACAAATCGGTGAATTTCCTTCTTACAAACAAAAAAAAAGGTTAACTAAAGACGCAAACCGGTCAATTCAGGTTGAATTTAATTCTCTTTTACAAAAAAAAAGGTTGAATTAAATTCTTAAATTACATTTTCTTAAATTAAATTATCTTAAATTACAAGAAAAAGTTGAATTCAATTGACTGCATTGAAAACTGACTTGGGACTCGTAAATGAAAATCTTCTGACTTGAACTCTATCAAGTATTCTGAAACTAACTTGAACTCTATCAAGTATTCTGAAACTAACTTGAACTCTATCAAGTATTCTGAAACTAACTTAAAACGGTTCTCAAGTATCTCTATAACTCTATAAACTCTCTCTTTCTTAATTTGCAAGTCAATTCAATTCAATAATTTGAAAAAAATTGTAAACAAAATAAAAAATGTAAACAACATTTCACTCCGGTAATATTATGTTTGGTACATAAAATAAAATTATTCTATACTGACTATAATAGTGAAAATAACTCTGTGACAATTAACTCTGTGACAATTAACTCTGTGACAATTAACTCTGTGACAACTCTGTGACAATTAACTCTGTGACAATTAACTCTGTGACAATTAACTCTGTGACAATTAATTTCACTAAAAAAAATGTATCACTGGTTTCTGAAATGTTCACTGTGTTTTGTGTTAATTCTGGCTTGATACTAAATATTAACTGTAAATAATACTGACTTTTCAAGTGTTTATAAATTTCTTAAAAAAACGAACTACTTAACAAAATTTCTACGGGGAAATCCTTGAAGACGTGTCCTGAAGACGTGTCTTGCTGGCTACTTCTTCTTGGATGAAAACTAGGCGTGGACAACTTGGAGTCGTGACACACCGGTTCAAGGGTGGATGTTACGAACTGGAAGTCGTGACACGCCGGTCAAATGGTTTTATCCTGATGCAGGGTAATTTCTATCCTGGCCAAAGAGTGGCCAATTGTTAAAATCCTCTTCTTAAAATCTTCTTCTAATCCTGGTAGTAGGGTCGCCAGACTTTTAACCCCTCCGTCTATGGCCCTGGGGTGGTTCGGAGTCGACGGGGGTTCTGGTTAGGAGGCAGCAACGGATCTGTTACTTGCAGTAGTTTCTTCTATACTACTCTCCGAGTTCTTCTTTAGTGGCTCGGAGGATTCTGAGAGGCTTATTAAATTTTTTGAGGTTTCTCCCGATTCTTCTTGTAACTTATCAGGAGATTCTAATGACTAAGTTTTCTGAAGAGAGCACGGCTCGAAGGAGAAGATAAAGACTTTTTCTTACTGTGTTTTACTCCTAAAACTGTTACAGGTAATGCTCAGCCTCGTAGTTGGAATCAGAATGAACATGGAAGAAATTGGTGGGGTTTATATACCCCGATTCTACTAACATCATCATTATTAAATGTTGAAGAGGCTGCATTATTTTTGCACAATATTTGAAATAAAGTAAATCTTTTAGCTGTGTAAGGTTTAAACGAAAAACAAGATATTTGAAGATGAAGCCATATTTTTATCTTAAATTGCGTATTTTCAGATCTGATGTTATCATGATCTGCCATATTAACTAAAAGTGAAATTGAACTATGCATCTTTACACTAAAATATGCATATGAGAAAAATTAAAGGTTTAAGATTTACAATTAAATGCTTAGGCAAGACATGACTTCATCTTTTATAACGAAGAAAGAATGTATACAAAACATGACATGGCAAAAGTTACTCAGGATTCATTATTAAGCTAAATCTAAAAAAATGATCATGAGATTTTAAAAAACAACAGGTCATCAATTATTTGGCAAAGTAGAAAGCACATCAAAATTTATTCCAACGGAAAAAAATAATAATAAAAAAATAACAACAGTATCGCCGATTCTCATTCCTTATGGCGACATAATGTCGGGTCGGACATTGGTACATTGTAATTTTGGTCTACTGTAACTATGATTATAATTACCAATTAATTAATTTATTATCGTTAACTACAATTCCATTAAAGTACATTGACTACGTCATTTAGTACATTACATCATTAAGTACAGTTTCATTGAAGTACATTACGTCGTTTACCATTCTTACAGTGTTTATATATTTATATATGGTTGTAATATATGGTTATTATGTATGTTATTAGTACAACACAAGTACATGAGACATGACACACATGATAAACATAACGCATGATAATGTTATAAATTCGAATCAGAGCGAAAGGAGATTTTTTTTATCTTTGAAGCGTTCGATTTTGCCAGTTAGCGAAATTTGATCACCTACCTCAGCATTTTCGAGTTCATTGAGAGGTGATATAATTAAAATAAAAATGAAAAAAATAATACGAGAACGTATTTCTGCGTTTTCGAACGAATGCATGAAGTTTTGCGTTTCAAGATTGACACGAGTAAAATTAATATTTAATAAAATTTATATAGGATAATCATCAAGGGAAATTAATGACGGGAAAATGTGACGTCATAGTTATTGAATTTGTACGTATAGTACAAATCATTATAGGAAGATTTACAAGAACGAATTAGAGACAAAGAGTGGGTAGTAATGACTAAGAAGTACAACTACGGGTTCCAATCTGTATATGCAATGTGTATGCATAATCTAGGGACGAGGGTGAGATGCAAGACAATCATAATTAATTATAATAAATTCTATACACAAATGAAAAATGGAAAATGGATACGACTAAACCATAGAAATGGTTGATCGTAGGGTGGACACAAACGAAAATAGGCTACAAATAAATTTTTTATCCAAACTCGCGTTAAGCGATTTTGGTTATTATGTAAAAATGAATATTGATTATTCGTTGTTCATTTTTACATGCTCTCCCTTTAAAATGATATGTATACAATAATATAATAGGATACAAATTAATACTATACAAATGAGAAAATAACATCCTAACTAATTCAAGTTAGATGACGACTTTTTCTTCACATTACAAAATTTGTATACAGAACAATGTAGTTCGGGTGGTGTGTACAATGCAGAGTTATCAAATCTTTAAAATGACACTTGCTTATAAAATATAAAAAAATTCAAAGATTAATACTTTAATCTATGCAAACAGAATAAAAGGATTAATACATTAATTTGGACAAACAATTAAGTTCGACAAAGAATGATATTGTTAAATTTTTAGCAAAATTTATTTTTCTGTGGGGAAAATTACATCGTAATGAATAGGTAAAAGGGAAAAATATAAATTTTAAAGTTCATGGATTTTTCAAGGTTACCATGATAATACAATTCATAAACTAATTTTTATTGACTATTGTAGGTACAAATCGAATTACGTAGTGGATGATGTATAGACCTGTGGTCTAGTGTGTATTTGGGTGTATTAGGTACAAAGTGTGTATCTTACAATTTTGAGGGACAGATTAGCTGAGAGGATTGTTAAATTAACTGAATGAATGCATAAGCAAGATATATTAGAAAGCAAAAATGATTAAGATTAAATTACATAGTTAGCACTTACACACAATGAAATAGTTTATTGTGATATTCAATGATTTTAGCATAAGGTTTGTATATATAGTATATATAGTGTGCATACGTGTGTGTGTGTGTAAGGGTTATTATTATTATTATTATAAAATCCTTTAAGTTCAAGGATTATTTAAGTATTTAATTAAATCAGTTACACGTATTAAGGTAAAAACAAACTTACTTAGAAGAACTTACAATTAATGAAAGTAAATCTCGGTATTAAAAATTAAATTTTGAAGATGGAATTAAATTCGACTAGTAACATTCCTAGCTATATATGAACTATAACCATTAACATTAACCAGAAGTATCGGTACGATAATTGAATTAAGAAAATTAAGAATACAAATTAAAAATAGAAATCAATTTATGCATTTTAATGAGCTAAACATAATTTTATAATATTCTTAAAAATAAAAGTAAATCGAACCTTAGATGAGTTCGGCCAAGAATAAAAAAAAGTTATTGAAATGGAAGGAAAGCATTTAGAACAGTCTTTTCTTTTAATAATTTCAGGTAAATTTTACATTAAAAATTATTTTTATATAATAAAAAAAAATATTAAAAAGGTTTAATAATTTTTGCATGTTAAGTAGAAAAATCATACTCTTTCGTTGAATGTTGATAGAATTTGAATTATTTGATATTTTGACACAATTAATTAAATTCCGACTAACACAATTACTCAGTATTCATCGAATAAAAAAAAAATATAAAAAATATAAAAATTGAAAATAGAAATCAATTATAAACTATAATGAACTAAACATATACTGTAATATAAAAAACTCTTAACTAAATTGAGGTTATGTTCCATAGTACCAAAGAGGAATTAAGTATGGTTGAACCATTTCTCTGGTTGACACGGTTGAACCGGGGGTTGGGGTGTTACAATAAAATAAAAATAAAAAAAAACAAAGTTTGGAGTACTACATTCGGGGGAATTGAGTGACTAAGCGGGGTGTATAAGTTTGAAATTGACAATACGTCTTTCGTGAGCACTTTGCTCTTTAAAACAAAGATTGCTTGTCACACTACTTAGAACAAAAAATTAAGAGAGCTCAACAAACGGAGGGACGCCATGTTCCTCATATACAGTACATTACAATAATTACCAAAATCGTTACAACCTTTGTAAAAACGGTTTTGTTACAAATAATAAAATACATAACTATATATTTATATACGCAACAATGCATGAAAGGAAAAGACAAATCGGTGAATTTCCTCTTACAAACAAAAAAAAGGTTAACTAAAGACGCAAACCGGTCAATTCAGGTTGAATTTAATTCTCTTTTACAAAAAAAAAAGGTTGAATTAAATTCTTAAATTACATTTTCTTAAATTAAATTATCTTAAATTACAAAGAAAAGTTGAATTCAATTGACTGCATTGAAAACTGACTTGGGACTCGTAATAAAACTGTCTGACTTGAACTCTATCAAGTATTCTGAAACTAACTTGAACTCTAATCAAGTATTCTGAAACTAACTTGAACTCTATCAAGTATTCTGAACTAACTTGAACTCTATCAAGTATTCTGAAACTAACTTAAAACGGTTCTCAAGTATCTCTTATAACTCTATAAACTCTCTCTTTCTTAATTTGCAAGTCAATTCAATTCAATAATTTGAAAAAAAATTGTAAACAAAATAAAAAATGTAAACAACATTTCACTCCGGTAATATTATGTTTGGTACATAAAATAAAAATTATTCTATACTGACTATAATAGTGAAAATAACTCTGTGACAATTAACTCTGTGACAATTAACTCTGTGACAATTACTCTGTGACAACTCTGTGACAATTAACTCTGTGACAATTAACTCTGTGACAATTAACTCTGTGACAATTAATTTCACTAAAAAAATGTATCACTGGTGTCTGAAATGTTCACTGTGTTTTGTGTTAATTCTGGCTTGATACTAAATATTAACTGTAAATAATACTGACTTTTCAAGTGTTTATAAATTTCTTAAAAAAAACGAACTACTTAAAAAATTTCTACGGGGAAATCCTTGAAGACGTGTCCTGAAGACGTGTCTTGCTGGCTACTTCTTCTTGGATGAAAACTAGGCGTGGACAACTTGGAGTCGTGACACACCGGTTCAAGGGTGGATGTTACGAACTGGAAGTCGTGACACGCGGTCAAATGGTTTTATCCTGATGCAGGGTAATTTCTATCCTGGCCAAAGAGTGGCCAATTGTTAAAATCCTCTTCTTAAAATCTTCTTCTAATCCTGGTAGTAGGGTCGCCAGACTTTTAACCCCTCCGTCTATGGCCCTGGGGTGTGGTTCGGAGTCGACGGGGGTTCTGGTTAGGAGGGCAGCAACGGATCTGTTACTTGCAGTAGTTTCTTCTATACTACTCTCCGAGTTCTTCTTTAGTGGCTCGGAGGATTCTGAGAGGCTTATTAAATTTTTGAGGTTTCTCCCGATTCTTCTTGTAACTTATCAGGAGATTCTAATGACTAAGTTTTCTGAAGAGAGCACGGCTCGAAGGAGAAGATAAAGACTTTTTCTTACTGTGTTTTACTCCTAAAACTGTTACAGGTAATGCTCAGCCTCGTAGTTGGAATCAGAATGAACATGGAAGAAATTGGTGGGGTTTATATACCCCGATTCTACTAACATCATCATTATTAAATGTTGAAGAGGCTGCATTATTTTTGCACAATATTTGAAAATAAAGTAAATCTTTTAGCTGTGGTAAGGTTTAAACGAATAAACAAGATATTTGAAGATGAAGCCATATTTTTATCTTAAATTGCGTATTTTCAGATCTGATGTTATCATGATCTGCCATATTAACTAAAAGTGGAAATTGAACTATGCATCTTTACACTAAAATATGCATATGAGTAAAAATTAAAGGTTTAAGATTTACAATTAAATGCTTAGGCAAGACATGACTTCATCTTTTATAACGAAGAAAGAATGTATACAAAACATGACATGGCAAAAGTTACTCAGGATTCATTATTAAGCTAAATCTAAAAAAATGATCATGAGATTTTAAAAAACAACAGGTCATCAATTATTTGGCAAAGTAGAAAGCACATCAAAATTTATTCCAACGGAAAAATAATAATAAAAAATAACAACAGTATCGCCGATTCTACATTCCTTATGGCGACATAATGTCGGGTCGGACATTGAGTACATTGTAATTTTGGTCTACTGTAACTATGATTATAATTACCAATTAATTAATTTATTATCGTTAACTACAATTCCATTAAAGTACATTGACTACGTCATTTAGTACATTACATCATTAAGTACAGTTTCATTGAAGTACATTACGTCGTTTACCATTCTTACAGTGTTTTTATATATTTATATATGGTTGTAATATATGGTTATTATGTATGGTTATTAGTACAACACAAGTACATGAGACATGACACACATGATATAACATAACGCATGATAATGTTATAAATTCGAATCAGAGCGAAAGGAGATTTTTTTATCTTTGAAGCGTTCGATTTTGCCAGTTAGCGAAATTTGATCACCTACCTCAGCATTTTCGAGTTCATTGAGAGGTGATATAATTAAAATAAAAATGAAAAAAATAATACGAGAACGTATTTCTGCGTTTTCGAACGAATGCATGAAGTTTTGCGTTTCATAGATTGACACGAGTAAAAATTAATATTTAATAAAATTTATATAGGATAATCATCAAGGGAAATTAATGACGGGAAAATGTGACGTCATAGTTATTGAATTTGTACGTATAGTACAAATCATTATTAGGAAGATTTACAAGAACGAATTAGAGACAAAGAGTGGGTAGTAATGACTAAGAAGTACAACTACGGGTTCCAATCCTGTTATATGCAATGTGTATGCATAATCTAGGGACGAGGGTGAGATGCAAGACAATCATAATTAATTATAATAAATTCTATAACAAATGAAAAATGGAAAATGGATACGACTAAACCATAGAAATGGTAGATCGTAGGGTTGTGACACAAACGAAAATAGGCTACAAATAAATTTTTTATCCAAACTCGCGTTAAGCGATTTTGGTTATTATGTAAAAATGAATATTGATTATTCGTTGTTCATTTTTACATTGCTCTCCCCTTTAAAATGATATGTATACAATAATATAATAGGATACAATTAATACTATACAAATGAGAAAATAACATCCTAACTAATTCAAGTTAGATGACGACTTTTTCTTCACATTACAAATTTGTATACAGAACAAGTGAGTTCGGGTGGTTGTGTACAATGCAGAGTTATCAAATCTTTAAAATGACACTTGCTTATAAAATATAAAAAATTCAAAGATTAATACTTTAATCTATGCAAACAGAATAAAAGGATTAATACATTAATTTGGACAAACAATTAAGTTCGACAAAGAATGATATTGTTAAATTTTTAGCAAAATTTTATTTTTCTGTGGGGAAAATTACATTCGTAATGAATAGGTAAAAGGGAAAAATATAAATTTTAAAGTTCATGGATTTTTCAAGGTTACCATGATAATACAATTCATAAACTAATTTTTATTGACTATTGTAGGTACAAATCGAATTACGTAGTGGATGATGTATAGACCTGTGGTCTAGTGTGTATTTGGGTGTATTAGGTACAAAGTGTGTATCTTACAATTTTGAGGGACAGATTAGCTGAGAGGATTGTTAAATTAACTGAATGAATGCATAAGCAAGATATATTAGAAAGCAAAAATGATTAAGATTAAATTACATAGTTAGCTTACACACAATGAAATAGTTTATTGTGATATTCAATGATTTTAGCATAAGGTTTGTATATATAGTATATATAGTGTGCATACGTGTGTGTGTGTGTAAGGGTTATTATTATTATTATTATAAAATCCTTTAAGTTCAAGGTATTATTTAAGTATTTAATTAAATCAGTTACACGTATTAAGGTAATAAACAAACGTACTTAGAAGAACTTACAATTAATGAAAGTAAATCTAGCGGTATTAAAAATTAAATTTTGAAGATGGAATTAAATTCGACTAGTAACATTCCTAGCTATATATGAACTATATAACCATTAACATTAACCAGAAGTATCGGTACGATAATTGAATTAAGAAAATTAAGAATACAAATTAAAAATAGAAATCAATTTATGCATTTTAATGAGCTAAACATAATTTTATAATATTCTTAAAAATAAAAGTAAATCGAACCTTAGATGAGTTTCGGCCAAGAATAAAAAAGTTATTGAAATGGAAGGAAAGCATTTAGAACAGTCTTTTCTTTTAATAATTTCAGGTAAATTTTACATTAAAAATTATTTTTATATAATAAAAAAAAATATTAAAAAGGTTTAATAATTTTTGCATGTTAAGTAGAAAAATCATACTCTTTCGTTGAATGTTGATAGAATTTGAATTATTTGATATTTTGACACAATTAATTAAATTCGACTAACACAATTACTCAGTATTCATCGAATAAAAAAAAATATAAAAAATAAAAATTGAAAATAGAAATCAATTATAAACTATAATGAACTAAACATATACTGTAATATAAAAAACTCTTAACCTAAATTGAGGTTATGTTCCATAGTACCAAAGAGGAATTAAGTATGGTTGAACCATTTCTCTGGTTGACACGGTTGAACCGGGGTTGGGGTGTTACAATAAAATAAAAATAAAAAAACAAAGTTTGGAGTACTACATTCGGGGGAATTGAGTGACTAAGCGGGGGTATAAGTTTGAAATTGACAATACGTCTTTCGTGAGCACTTTGCTCTTTAAAACAAAGATTGCTTGTCACACTACTTAGAACAAAAATTAAGAGAGCTCAACAAACGGAGGGACGCCATGTCATATACAGTACATTACAATAATTACCAAAATCGTTACAACCTTTGTAAAAACGGTTTTGTTACAAATAATAAAATACATAACTATATATTTATATACGCAACAATGCATGAAAAGGAAAAGACAAATCGGTGAATTTCCTTCTTACAAACAAAAAAAAAGGTTAACTAAAGACGCAAACCGGTCAATTCAGGTTGAATTTAATTCTCTTTTACAAAAAAAAAGGTTGAATTAAATTCTTAAATTACATTTTCTTAAATTAAATTATCTTAAATTACAAAGAAAAAGTTGAATTCAATTGACTGCATTGAAAACTGACTTGGGACTCGTAATAAAACTGTCTGACTTGAACTCTATCAAGTATTCTGAAACTAACTTGAACTCTATCAAGTATTCTGAAACTAACTTGAACTCTATCAAGTATTCTGAAACTAACTTAAAACGGTTCTCAAGTATCTCTATAACTCTATAAACTCTCTCTTCTTAATTTGCAAGTCAATTCAATTCAATAATTTGAAAAAAATTGTAAACAAAATAAAAAATGTAAACAACATTTCACTCCGGTAATATTATGTTTGGTACATAAAATAAAATTATTCTATACTGACTATAATAGTGAAAATAACTCTGTGACAATTAACTCTGTGACAATTAACTCTGTGACAATTAACTCTGTGACAACTCTGTGACAATTAACTCTGTGACAATTAACTCTGTGACAATTAACTCTGTGACAATTAATTTCACTAAAAAAAATGTATCACTGGTTCTGAAATGTTCACTGTGTTTTGTGTTAATTCTGGCTTGATACTAAATATTAACTGTAAATAATACTGACTTTTCAAGTGTTTATAAATTTCTTAAAAAAACGAACTACTTAACAAAATTTCTACGGGGAAATCCTTGAAGACGTGTCCTGAAGACGTGTCTTGCTGGCTACTTCTTCTTGGAAAAACTAGGCGTGGACAACTTGGAGTCGTGACACACCGGTTCAAGGGTGGATGTTACGAACTGGAAGTCGTGACACGCCGGTCAAATGGTTTTATCCTGATGCAGGGTAATTTCTATCCTGGCCAAAGAGTGGCCAATTGTTAAAATCCTCTTCTTAAAATCTTCTTCTAATCCTGGTAGTAGGGTCGCCAGACTTTTAACCCCTCCGTCTATGGCCCTGGGGTGGTTCGGAGTCGACGGGGGTTCTGGTTAGGAGGCAGCAACGGATCTGTTACTTGCAGTAGTTTCTTCTATACTACTCTCCGAGTTCTTCTTTAGTGGCTCGGAGGATTCTGAGAGGCTTATTAAATTTTTTGAGGTTTCTCCCCGATTCTTCTTGTAACTTATCAGGAGATTCTAATGACTAAGTTTTCTGAAGAGAGCACGGCTCGAAGGAGAAGATAAAGACTTTTTCTTACTGTGTTTTACTCCTAAAACTGTTACAGGTAATGCTCAGCCTCGTAGTTGGAATCAGAATGAACATGGAAGAAATTGGTGGGGTTTATATACCCCGATTCTACTAACATCATCATTATTAAATGTTGAAGAGGCTGCATTATTTTTGCACAATATTTGAAAATAAAGTAAATCTTTTAGCTGTGGTAAGGTTTAAACGAATAAACAAGATATTTGAAGATGAAGCCATATTTTTATCTTAAATTGCGTATTTTCAGATCTGATGTTATCATGATCTGCCATATTAACTAAAAGTGGAAATTGAACTATGCATCTTTACACTAAAATATGCATATGAGTAAAAATTAAAGGTTTAAGATTTACAATTAAATGCTTAGGCAAGACATGACTTCATCTTTTATAACGAAGAAAGAATGTATACAAAACATGACATGGCAAAAGTTACTCAGGATTCATTATTAAGCTAAATCTAAAAAAATGATCATGAGATTTTAAAAAACAACAGGTCATCAATTATTTGGCAAAGTAGAAAGCACATCAAAATTTATTCCAACGGAAAAATAATAATAAAAAAATAACAACAGTATCGCCGATTCTACATTCCTTATGGCGACATAATGTCGGGTCGGACATTGAGTACATTGTAATTTTGGTCTACTGTAACTATGATTATAATTACCAATTAATTAATTTATTATCGTTAACTACAATTCCATTAAAGTACATTGACTACGTCATTTAGTACATTACATCATTAAGTACAGTTTCATTGAAGTACATTACGTCGTTTACCATTCTTACAGTGTTTTTATATATTTATATATGGTTTAATATATGGTTATTATGTATGGTTATTAGTACAACACAAGTACATGAGACATGACACACATGATATAACATAACGCATGATAATGTTATAAATTCGAATCAGAGCGAAAGGAGATTTTTTTATCTTTGAAGCGTTCGATTTTGCCAGTTAGCGAAATTTGATCACCTACCTCAGCATTTTCGAGTTCATTGAGAGGTGATATAATTAAAAATAAAAATGAAAAAAATAATACGAGAACGTATTTCTGCGTTTTCGAACGAATGCATGAAGTTTTGCGTTTCATAGATTGACACGAGTAAAAATTAATATTTAATAAAATTTATATAGGATAATCATCAAGGGAAATTAATGACGGGAAAATGTGACGTCATAGTTATTGAATTTGTACGTATAGTACAAATCATTATTAGGAAGATTTACAAGAACGAATTAGAGACAAAGAGTGGGTAGTAATGACTAAGAAGTACAACTACGGGTTCCAATCCTGTTATATGCAATGTGTATGCATAATCTAGGGACGAGGGTGAGATGCAAGACAATCATAATTAATTATAATAAATTCTATAACAAATGAAAAATGGAAAATGGATACGACTAAACCATAGAAATGGTGATCGTAGGGTTGTGACACAAACGAAAATAGGCTACAAATAAATTTTTTATCCAAACTCGCGTTAAGCGATTTTGGTTATTATGTAAAAATGAATATTGATTATTCGTTGTTCATTTTTACATTGCTCTCCCCTTTAAAATGATATGTATACAATAATATAATAGGATACAATTAATACTATACAAATGAGAAAATAACATCCTAACTAATTCAAGTTAGATGACGACTTTTTCTTCACATTACAAATTTGTATACAGAACAAGTGAGTTCGGGTGGTTGTGTACAATGCAGAGTTATCAAATCTTTAAAATGACACTTGCTTATAAAATAAAAAAATTCAAAGATTAATACTTTAATCTATGCAAACAGAATAAAAGGATTAATACATTAATTTGGACAAACAATTAAGTTCGACAAAGAATGATATTGTTAAATTTTTAGCAAAATTTTATTTTTCTGTGGGGAAAATTACATTCGTAATGAATAGGTAAAAGGGAAAAATATAAATTTTAAAGTTCATGGATTTTTCAAGGTTACCATGATAATACAATTCATAAACTAATTTTTATTGACTATTGTAGGTACAAATCGAATTACGTAGTGGATGATGTATAGACCTGTGGTCTAGTGTGTATTTGGGTGTATTAGGTACAAAGTGTGTATCTTACAATTTTGAGGGACAGATTAGCTGAGAGGATTGTTAAATTAACTGAATGAATGCATAAGCAAGATATATTAGAAAGCAAAAATGATTAAGATTAATTACATAGTTAGCACTTACACACAATGAAATAGTTTATTGTGATATTCAATGTTTTAGCATAAGGTTTGTATATATAGTATATATAGTGTGCATACGTGTGTGTGTGTGTAAGGGTATTATTATTATTATTATAAAATCCTTTAAGTTCAAGGTATTATTTAAGTATTTAATTAAATCAGTTACACGTATTAAGGTAATAAACAAACGTACTTAGAAGAACTTACAATTAATGAAAGTAAATCTAGCGGTATTAAAAATTAAATTTTGAAGATGGAATTAAATTCGACTAGTAACATTCCTAGCTATATATGAACTATAACCATTACATAACCAGAAGTATCGGTACGATAATTGAATTAAGAAAATTAAGAATACAAATTAAAAATAGAAATCAATTTATGCATTTTAATGAGCTAAACATAATTTTATAATATTCTTAAAAATAAAAGTAAATCGAACCTTAGATGAGTTTCGGCCAAGAATAAAAAAAGTTATTGAAATGGAAGGAAAGCATTTAGAACAGTCTTTTCTTTTAATAATTTCAGGTAAATTTTACATTAAAAATTATTTTATATAATAAAAAAAAATATTAAAAAGGTTTAATAATTTTTGCATGTTAAGTAGAAAAATCATACTCTTTCGTTGAATGTTGATAGAATTTGAATTATTTGATATTTGACACAATTAATTAAATTCCACTAACACAATTACTCAGTATTCATCGAATAAAAAAAAATATAAAAAATAAAAATTGAAAATAGAAATCAATTATAAACTATAATGAACTAAACATATACTGTAATATAAAAAACTCTTAACCTAAATTGAGGTTATGTTCCATAGTACCAAAGAGAATTAAGTATGGTTTGAACCATTTCTCTGGTTGACACGGTTGAACCGGGGTTGGGGTGTTACAATAAAATAAAAATAAAAAAAACAAAGTTTGGAGTACTACATTCGGGGGAATTGAGTGACTAAGCGGGGGTATAAGTTTGAAATTGACAATACGTCTTTCGTGAGCACTTTGCTCTTTAAAACAAAGATTGCTTGTCACACTACTTAGAACAAAAATTAAGAGAGCTCAACAAACGGAGGGACGCCATGTTCCCATATACAGTACATTACAATAATTACCAAAATCGTTACAACCTTTGTAAAAACGGTTTTGTTACAAATATAAAATACATAACTATATATTTATATACGCAACAATGCATGAAAAGGAAAAGACAAATCGGTGAATTTCCTTCTTACAAACAAAAAAAAGGTTAACTAAAGACGCAAACCGGTCAATTCAGGTTGAATTTAATTCTCTTTTACAAAAAAAAGGTTGAATTAAATTCTTAAATTACATTTTCTTAAATTAAATTATCTTAAATTACAAAGAAAAAGTTGAATTCAATTGACTGCATTGAAAACTGACTTGGGACTCGTAATAAAACTGTCTGACTTGAACTCTATCAAGTATTCTGAAACTAACTTGAACTCTATCAAGTATTCTGAAACTAACTTGAACTCTATCAAGTATTCTGAAACTAACTTGAACTCTATCAAGTATTCTGAAACTAACTTAAAACGGTTCTCAAGTATCTCTATAACTCTATAAACTCTCTCTTTCTTAATTTGCAAGTCAATTCAATTCAATAATTTGAAAAAAATTGTAAACAAAATAAAAAATGTAAACAACATTTCACTCCGGTAATATTATGTTTGGTACATAAAATAAAATTATTCTATACTGACTATAATAGTGAAAATAACTCTGTGACAATTAACTCTGTGACAATTAACTCTGTGACAATTAACTCTGTGACAACTCTGTGACAATTAACTCTGTGACAATTAACTCTGTGACAATTAACTCTGTGACAATTAATTTCACTAAAAAAAATGTATCACTGGTTCTGAAATGTTCACTGTGTTTTGTGTTAATTCTGGCTTGATACTAAATATTAACTGTAAAAATACTGACTTTTCAAGTGTTTATAAATTTCTTAAAAAAACGAACTACTTAACAAAATTTCTACGGGGAAATCCTTGAAGACGTGTCCTGAAGACGTTCTTGCTGGCTACTTCTTCTTGGATGAAAACTAGGCGTGGACAACTTGGAGTCGTGACACACCGGTTCAGGGTGGATGTTACGAACTGGAAGTCGTGACACGCCGGTCAAATGGTTTTATCCTGATGCAGGGTAATTTCTATCCTGGCCAAAGAGTGGCCAATTGTTAAAATCCTCTTCTTAAAATCTTCTTCTAATCCTGGTAGTAGGGTCGCCAGACTTTTAACCCCTCCGTCTATGGCCCTGGGGTGGTTCGGAGTCGACGGGGGTTCTGGTTAGGAGGCAGCAACGGATCTGTTACTTGCAGTAGTTTCTTCTATACTACTCTCCGAGTTCTTCTTTAGTGGCTCGGAGGATTCTGAGAGGCTTATTAAATTTTTTGAGGTTTCTCCCCGATTCTTCTTGTAACTTATCAGGAGATTCTAATGACTAAGTTTTCTGAAGAGAGCACGGCTCGAAGGAGAAGATAAAGACTTTTTCTTACTGTGTTTTACTCCTAAAACTGTTACAGGTAATGCTCAGCCTCGTAGTTGGAATCAGAATGAACATGGAAGAAATTGGTGGGTTTATATACCCCGATTTACTAACATCATCATTATTAAATGTTGAAGAGGCTGCATTATTTTTGCACAATATTTGAAAATAAAGTAAATCTTTTAGCTGTGGTAAGGTTTAAACGAATAAACAAGATATTTGAAGATGAAGCCATATTTTTATCTTAAATTGCGTATTTTCAGATCTGATGTTATCATGATCTGCCATATTAACTAAAAGTGGAAATTGAACTATGCATCTTTACACTAAATATGCATATGAGTAAAAATTAAAGGTTTAAGATTTACAATTAAATGCTTAGGCAAGACATGACTTCATCTTTTATAACGAAGAAAGAATGTATACAAAACATGACATGGCAAAAGTTTACTCAGGATTCATTATTAAGCTAAATCTAAAAAATGATCATGAGATTTTAAAAAACAACAGGTCATCAATTATTTGGCAAAGTAGAAAGCACATCAAAATTTATTCCAACGGAAAAATAATAATAAAAAATAACAACAGTATCGCCGATTCTACATTCCTTATGGCGACATAATGTCGGGTCGGACATTGAGTACATTGTAATTTTGGTCTACTGTAACTATGATTATAATTACCAATTAATTAATTTATTATCGTTAACTACAATTCCATTAAAGTACATTGACTACGTCATTTAGTACATTACATCATTAAGTACAGTTTCATTGAAGTACATTACGTCGTTTACCATTCTTACAGTGTTTTTATATATTTATATATGGTTGTAATATATGGTTATTATGTATAGTTATTAGTACAACACAAGTACATGAGACATGACACACATGATATAACATAACGCATGATAATGTTATAAATTCGAATCAGAGCGAAAGGAGATTTTTTTTATCTTTGAAGCGTTCGATTTTGCCAGTTAGCGAAATTTGATCACCTACCTCAGCATTTTCGAGTTCATTGAGAGGTGATATAATTAAAAATAAAAATGAAAAAAATAATACGAGAACGTATTTCTGCGTTTTCGAACGAATGCATGAAGTTTTGCGTTTCATAGATTGACACGAGTAAAAATTAATATTTAATAAAATTTATATAGGATAATCATCAAGGGAAATTAATGACGGGAAAATGTGACGTCATAGTTATTGAATTTGTACGTATAGTACAAATCATTATTAGGAAGATTTACAAGAACGAATTAGAGACAAAGAGTGGGTAGTAATGACTAAGAAGTACAACTACGGGTTCCAATCCTGTTATATGCAATGTGTATGCATAATCTAGGGACGAGGGTGAGATGCAAGACAATCATAATTAATTATAATAAATTCTATAACAAATGAAAAATGGAAAATGGATACGACTAAACCATAGAAATGGTTGATCGTAGGGTTGTGACACAAACGAAAATAGGCTACAAATAAATTTTTTATCCAAACTCGCGTTAAGCGATTTTGGTTATTATGTAAAAATGAATATTGATTATTCGTTGTTCATTTTTACATTGCTCTCCCCTTTAAAATGATATGTATACAATAATATAATAGGATACAATTAATACTATACAAATGAGAAAATAACATCCTAACTAATTCAAGTTAGATGACGACTTTTTCTTCACATTACAAATTTGTATACAGAACAAGTGAGTTCGGGTGGTTGTGTACAATGCAGAGTTATCAAATCTTTAAAATGACACTTGCTTATAAAATATAAAAAATTCAAAGATTAATACTTTAATCTATGCAAACAGAATAAAAGGATTAATACATTAATTTGGACAAACAATTAAGTTCGACAAAGAATGATATTGTTAAATTTTTAGCAAAATTTTATTTTTCTGTGGGGAAAATTACATTCGTAATGAATAGGTAAAAGGGAAAAATATAAATTTAAAGTTCATGGATTTTTCAAGGTTACCATGATAATACAATTCATAAACTAATTTTTATTGACTATTGTAGGTACAAATCGAATTACGTAGTGGATGATGTATAGACCTGTGGTCTAGTGTGTATTTGGGTGTATTAGGTACAAAGTGTGTATCTTACAATTTTGAGGGACAGATTAGCTGAGAGGATTGTTAAATTAACTGAATGAATGCATAAGCAAGATATATTAGAAAGCAAAAATGATTAAGATTAAATTACATAGTTAGCACTTACACACAATGAAATAGTTTATTGTGATATTCAATGATTTTAGCATAAGGTTTGTATATATATATATAGTGTGCATACGTGTGTGTGTGTGTAAGGGTTATTATTATTATTATTATAAAATCCTTTAAGTTCAAGGTATTATTTAAGTATTTAATTAAATCAGTTACACGTATTAAGGTAATAAACAAACGTACTTAGAAGAACTTACAATTAATGAAAGTAAATCTAGCGGTATTAAAAATTAAATTTTGAAGATGGAATTAAATTCGACTAGTAACATTCCTAGCTATATATGAACTATATAACCATTAACATTAACCAGAAGTATCGGTACGATAATTGAATTAAGAAAATTAAGAATACAAATTAAAAATAGAAATCAATTTATGCATTTAATGAGCTAAACATAATTTTATAATATTCTTAAAAATAAAAGTAAATCGAACCTTAGATGAGTTTCGGCCAAGAATAAAAAAAGTTATTGAAATGGAAGGAAAGCATTTAGAACAGTCTTTTCTTTTAATAATTTCAGGTAAATTTTACATTAAAAATTATTTTTATATAATAAAAAAAAATATTAAAAAGGTTTAATAATTTTTGCATGTTAAGTAGAAAAAATCATACTCTTTCGTTGAATGTTGATAGAATTTGAATTATTTGATATTTTGACACAATTAATTAAATTCACTAACACAATTACTCAGTATTCATCGAATAAAAAAAAATATAAAAATATAAAAATTGAAAATAGAAATCAATTAAAACTATAATGAACTAAACATATACTGTAATATAAAAAACTCTTAACCTAAATTGAGGTTATGTTCCATAGTACCAAGAGGAATTAAGTATGGTTGAACCATTTCTCTGGTTGACACGGTTGAACCGGGGTGGGGTGTTACAATAAAATAAAAATAAAAAAAAAACAAAGTTTGGAGTACTACATTCGGGGGAATTGAGTGACTAAGCGGGGGTATAAGTTTGAAATGACAATACGTCTTTCGTGAGCACTTTGCTCTTTAAAACAAAGATTGCTTGTCACACTACTTAGAACAAAAATTAAGAGAGCTCAACAAACGGAGGGACGCCATGTTCATCATAACAGTACATTACAATAATTACCAAAATCGTTACAACCTTTGTAAAAAACGGTTTTGTTACAAATAATAAAATACATAACTATATATTTATCTACGCAACAATGCATGAAAAGGAAAAGACAAATCGGTGAATTTCCTTCTTACAAACAAAAAAAAAGGTTAACTAAAGACGCAAACCGGTCAATTCAGGTTGAATTTAATTCTCTTTTACAAAAAAAAAGGTTGAATTAAATTCTTAAATTACATTTTCTTAAATTAAATTATCTTAAATTACAAAGAAAAAGTTGAATTCAATTGACTGCATTGAAAACTGACTTGGGACTCGTAATAAAACTGTCTGACTTGAACTCTATCAAGTATTCTGAAACTAACTTGAACTCTATCAAGTATTCTGAAACTAACTTGAACTCTATCAAGTATTCTGAAACTAACTTGAACTCTATCAAGTATTCTGAAACTAACTTAAAACGGTTCTCAAGTATCTCTATAACTCTATAAACTCTCTCTTCTTAATTGCAAGTCAATTCAATTCAATAATTTGAAAAAAATTGTAAACAAAATAAAAAATGTAAACAACATTTCACTCCGGTAATATTATGTTTGGTACATAAAATAAAATTATTCTATACTGACTATAATAGTGAAAATAACTCTGTGACAATTAACTCTGTGACAATTAACTCTGTGACAATTAAACTCTGTGACAACTCTGTGACAATTAACTCTGTGACAATTAACTCTGTGACAATTAACTCTGTGACAATTAATTTCACTAAAAAAAATGTATCACTGGTTCTGAAATGTTCACTGTGTTTTGTGTTAATTCTGGCTTGATACTAAATATTAACTGTAAATAATACTGACTTTTCAAGTGTTTATAAATTTCTTAAAAAAACGAACTACTTAACAAAATTTCTACGGGGAAATCCTTGAAGACGTGTCCTGAAGACGTGTCTTGCTGGCTACTTCTTCTTGGATGAAAACTAGGCGTGGACAACTTGGAGTCGTGACACACCGGTTCAAGGGTGGATGTTACGAACTGGAAGTCGTGACACGCCGGTCAAATGGTTTTATCCTGATGCAGGGTAATTTCATCCTGGCCAAAGAGTGGCCAATTGTTAAAATCTCTCTTAAAATCTTCTTCTAATCCTGGTAGTAGGGTCGCCAGACTTTTAACCCCTCCGTCTATGGCCCTGGGGTGGTTCGGAGTCGACGGGGGTTTGGTTAGGAGGCAGCAACGGATCTTGTTACTTGCAGTAGTTTCTTCTATACTACTCTCCGAGTTCTTCTTTAGTGGCTCGGAGGATTCTGAGAGGCTTATTAAATTTTTTGAGGTTTCTCCCGATTCTTCTTGTAACTTATCAGGAGATTCTAATGACTAAGTTTTCTGAAGAGAGCACGGCTCGAAGGAGAAGATAAAGACTTTTTCTTACTGTGTTTTACTCCTAAAACTGTTACAGGTAATGCTCAGCCTCGTAGTTGGAATCAGAATGAACATGGAAGAAATTGGTGGGTTTATATACCCCGATTCTACTAACATCATCATTATTAAATGTGAAGAGGCTGCATTATTTTTGCACAATATTTGAAAAAAAGTAAATCTTTTAGCTGTGGTAAGGTTTAAACGAATAAACAAGATATTTGAAGATGAAGCCATATTTTTATCTTAAATTGCGTATTTTCAGATCTGATGTTATCATGATCTGCCATATTAACTAAAAGTGGAAATTGAACTATGCATCTTTACACTAAAAATGCATATGAGTAAAAATTAAAGTTTAAGATTTACAATTAAATGCTTAGGCAAGACATGACTTCATCTTTTATAACGAAGAAAGAATGTATACAAAACATGACATGGCAAAAGTTACTCAGGATTCATTATTAAGCTAAATCTAAAAAAATGATCATGAGATTTTAAAAAACAACAGGTCATCAATTATTTGGCAAAGTAGAAAGCACATCAAAATTTATTCCAACGGAAAAATAATAATAAAAAAATAACAACAGTATCGCCGATTCTACATTCCTTATGGCGACATAATGTCGGGTCGGACATGAGTACATTGTAATTTTGGTCTACTGTAACTATGATTATAATTACCAATTAATTAATTATTATCGTTAACTACAATTCCATTAAAGTACATTGACTACGTCATTTAGTACATTACATCATTAAGTACAGTTCATTGAAGTACATTACGTCGTTTACCATTCTTACAGTGTTTTATATATTTATATATGGTTGTAATATATGGTTATATATAGTTATTAGTACAACACAAGTACATGAGACATGACACACATGATAACATAACGCATGATAATGTTATAAATTCGAATCAGAGCGAAGGAGATTTTTTTATCTTTGAAGCGTTCGATTTTGCCAGTTAGCGAAATTTGATCACCTACCTCAGCATTTTCGAGTTCATTGAGAGGTGATATAATTAAAAATAAAAATGAAAAAAATAATACGAGAACGTATTTCTGCGTTTTCGAACGAATGCATGAAGTTTTGCGTTTCATAGATTGACACGAGTAAAATTAATATTTAATAAAATTTATATAGGATAATCATCAAGGGAAATTAATGACGGGAAAATGTGACGTCATAGTTATTGAATTTGTACGTATAGTACAAATCATTATTAGGAAGATTTACAAGAACGAATTAGAGACAAAGAGTGGGTAGTAATGACTAAGAAGTACAACTACGGGTTCCAATCCTGTTATATGCAATGTGTATGCATAATCTAGGGACGAGGGTGAGATGCAAGACAATCATAATAATTATAATAAATTCTATAACAAATGAAAAATGGAAATGGATACGACTAAACCATAGAAATGGTTGATCGTAGGGTTGTGACACAAACGAAAATAGGCTACAAATAAATTTTTTATCCAAACTCGCGTTAAGCGATTTTGGTTATTATGTAAAAATGAATATTGATTATTCGTTGTTCATTTTACATGCTCTCCCCTTTAAAATGATATGTATACAATAATATAATAGGATACAATTAATACTATACAAATGAGAAAATAACATCCTAACTAATTCAAGTTAGATGACGATTTTTCTTCAC
Source organism: Bathynomus jamesi (assembly GCA_023014485.1). Classification (NCBI taxonomy): domain Eukaryota; kingdom Metazoa; phylum Arthropoda; class Malacostraca; order Isopoda; family Cirolanidae; genus Bathynomus; species Bathynomus jamesi. The sequence continues at coordinate 392,948 of JAJOZX010001856.1, forward strand.
ATTACAAATTTGTATACAGAACAAGTGAGTTCGGGTGGTTGTGTACAATGCAGAGTTATCAAATCTTTAAAATGACACTTGCTTATAAAATATAAAAAAATTCAAAGATTAATACTTTAATCTATGCAAACAGAATAAAAGGATTAATACATTAATTTGGACAAACAATTAAGTTCGACACAAAGAATGATATTGTTAAATTTTAGCAAAATTTTATTTTCTGTGGGGAAAATTACATTCGTAATGAATAGGTAAAAGGGAAAAAATATAAATTTTAAAGTTCATGGATTTTTCAAGGTTACCATGATAATACAATTCATAAACTAATTTTTATTGACTATTGTAGGTACAAATCGAATACGTAGTGGATGATGTATAGACCTGTGGTTCTAGTGTGTATTTGGGTGTATTAGGTACAAAGTGTGTATCTTACAATTTTGAGGGACAGATTAGCTGAGAGGATTGTAAATTAACTGAATGAATGCATAAGCAAGATATATTAGAAAGCAAAAATGATTAAGATTAAATACATAGTTAGCACTTACACACAATGAAATAGTTTATTGTGATATTCAATGATTTTAGCATAAGGTTTGTATATATAGTATATAGTGTGCATACGTGTGGTGTGTGTAAGGGTTATTATTATTATTATAAAAATCCTTTAAGTTCAAGGTATTATTTAAGTATTTAATTAAATCAGTTACACGTATTAAGGTAATAAAACAAACTTACTTAGAAGAACTTACAATTAATGAAAGTAAATCTAGCGGTATTAAAAATTAAATTTTGAAGATGGAATTAAATTCGACTAGTAACATTCCTAGCTATATATGAACTATATAACCATAACATTAACCAGAAGTATCGGTACGATAATTGAATTAAGAAAATTAAGAATACAAATTAAAATAGAAATCAATTTATGCATTTAATGAGCTAAACATAATTTTATAATATTCTTAAAAATAAAAGTAAATCGAACCGTAGATGAGTTTCGGCCAAGAATAAAAAAGTTATTGAAATGGAAGGAAAGCATTTAGAACAGTCTTTTCTTTTATAATTTCAGGTAAATTTACATTAAAATTATTTTTATATAATAAAAAAAAATATTAAAAAGGTTTAATAATTTTTGCATGTTAAGTAGAAAAAATCATACTCTTTCGTTGAATGTTGATAGAATTTGGAATTATTTGATATTTTGACACAATTAATTAAATTCGACTAACACAATTACTCAGTATTCATCGAATAAAAAAAAATATAAAAAATATAAAAATTGAAAATAGAAATCAATTATAAACTATAATGAACTAAACATATACTGTAATATAAAAAACTCTTAACCTAAATTGAGGTTATGTTCCATAGTACCAAAGAGGAATTAAGTATGGTTGAACCATTTCTCTGGTTGACACGGTTGAACCGGGGTTGGGGTGTTACAATAAAATAAAAATAAAAAAACAAAGTTTGGAGTACTACATTCGGGGGAATTGAGTGACTAAGCGGGGTATAAGTTTGAAATTGACAATACGTCTTTCGTGAGCACTTTGCTCTTTAAAACAAAGATTGCTTGTCACACTACTTAGAACAAAAATTAAGAGAGCTCAACAAACGGAGGGACGCCATGTTCCTCATATACAGTACATTACAATAATTACCAAAATCGTTACAACCTTTGTAAAAACGGTTTTGTTACAAATAATAAAATACATAACTATATATTTATATACGCAACAATGCATGAAAAGGAAAAGACAAATCGGTGAATTTCCTTCTTACAAACAAAAAAAAAGGTTAACTAAAGACGCAAACCGGTCAATTCAGGTTGAATTTAATTCTCTTTTACAAAAAAAAAGGTTGAATTAAATTCTTAAATTACATTTTCTTAAATTAAATTATCTTAAATTACAAAGAAAAAGTTGAATTCAATTGACTGCATTGAAAACTGACTTGGGACTCGTAATAAAACTGTCTGACTTGAACTCTATCAAGTATTCTGAAACTAACTTGAACTCTATCAAGTATTCTGAAACTAACTTGAACTCTATCAAGTATTCTGAAACTAACTTGAACTCTATCAAGTATTCTGAAACTAACTTAAAACGGTTCTCAAGTATCTCTATAACTCTATAAACTCTCTCTTTCTTAATTTGCAAGTCAATTCAATTCAATAATTTGAAAAAAATTGTAAACAAAATAAAAAATGTAAACAACATTTCACTCCGGTAATATTATGTTTGGTACATAAAATAAAATTATTCTATACTGACTATAATAGTGAAAATAACTCTGTGACAATTAACTCTGTGACAACTCTGTGACAATTAACTCTGTGACAATTAACTCTGTGACAATTAACTCTGTGACAATTAATTTCACTAAAAAAAATGTATCACTGGTTTCTGAAATGTTCACTGTGTTTTGTGTTAATTCTGGCTTGATACTAAATATTAACTGTAAATAATACTGACTTTTCAAGTGTTTATAAATTTCTTAAAAAAACAAACTGTACTTAACAAAATTTCTACGGGGAAATCCTTGAAGACGTGTCCTGAAGACGTGTCTTGCTGGCTACTTCTTCTTGGATGAAAACTAGGCGTGGACAACTTGGAGTCGTGACACACCGGTTCAAGGGTGGATGTTACGAACTGGAAGTCGTGACACGCCGGTCAAATGGTTTTATCCTGATGCAGGGTAATTTCTATCCTGGCCAAAGAGTGGCCAATTGTTAAAATCCTCTTCTTAAAATCTTCTTCTAATCCTGGTAGTAGGGTCGCCAGACTTTTAACCCCTCCGTCTATGGCCCTGGGGTGGTTCGGAGTCGACGGGGGTTCTGGTTAGGAGGCAGCAACGGATCTGTTACTTGCAGTAGTTTCTTCTATACTACTCTCCGAGTTCTTCTTTAGTGGCTCGGAGGATTCTGAGAGGCTTATTAAATTTTTTGAGGTTTCTCCCCGATTCTTCTTGTAACTTATCAGGAGATTCTAATGACTAAGTTTTCTGAAGAGAGCACGGCTCGAAGGAGAAGATAAAGACTTTTTCTTACTGTGTTTTACTCCTAAAACTGTTACAGGTAATGCTCAGCCTCGTAGTTGGAATCAGAATGAACATGGAAGAAATTGGTGGGGTTTATATACCCCGATTCTACTAACATCATCATTATTAAATGTTGAAGAGGCTGCATTATTTTTGCACAATATTTGAAAATAAAGTAAATCTTTTAGCTGTGGTAAGGTTTAAACGAATAAACAAGATATTTGAAGATGAAGCCATATTTTTATCTTAAATTGCGTATTTTCAGATCTGATGTTATCATGATCTGCCATATTAACTAAAAGTGGAAATTGAACTATGCATCTTTACACTAAAATATGCATATGAGTAAAAATTAAAGGTTTAAGATTTACAATTAAATGCTTAGGCAAGACATGACTTCATCTTTTATAACGAAGAAAGAATGTATACAAAACATGACATGGCAAAAGTTACTCAGGATTCATTATTAAGCTAAATCTAAAAAAATGATCATGAGATTTTAAAAAACAACAGGTCATCAATTATTTGGCAAAGTAGAAAGCACATCAAAATTTATTCCAACGGAAAAATAATAATAAAAAAATAACAACAGTATCGCCGATTCTACATTCCTTATGGCGACATAATGTCGGGTCGGACATTGAGTACATTGTAATTTTGGTCTACTGTAACTATGATTATAATTACCAATTAATTAATTTATTATCGTTAACTACAATTCCATTAAAGTACATTGACTACGTCATTTAGTACATTACATCATTAAGTACAGTTTCATTGAAGTACATTACGTCGTTTACCATTCTTACAGTGTTTTTATATATTTATATATGGTTATAATATATGGTTATTATGTATGGTTATTAGTACAACACAAGTACATGAGACATGACACACATGATATAACATAACGCATGATAATGTTATAAATTCGAATCAGAGCGAAAGGAGATTTTTTTATCTTTGAAGCGTTCGATTTTGCCAGTTAGCGAAATTTGATCACCTACCTCAGCATTTTCGAGTTCATTGAGAGGTGATATAATTAAAAATAAAAATGAAAAAAATAATACGAGAACGTATTTCTGCGTTTTCGAACGAATGCATGAAGTTTTGCGTTTCATAGATTGACACGAGTAAAAATTAATATTTAATAAAATTTATATAGGATAATCATCAAGGGAAATTAATGACGGGAAAATGTGACGTCATAGTTATTGAATTTGTACGTATAGTACAAATCATTATTAGGAAGATTTACAAGAACGAATTAGAGACAAAGAGTGGGTAGTAATGACTAAGAAGTACAACTACGGGTTCCAATCCTGTTATATGCAATGTGTATGCATAATCTAGGGACGAGGGTGAGATGCAAGACAATCATAATTAATTATAATAAATTCTATAACAAATGAAAAATGGAAAATGGATACGACTAAACCATAGAAATGGTAGATCGTAGGGTTGTGACACAAACGAAAATAGGCTACAAATAAATTTTTATCCAAACTCGCGTTAAGCGATTTTGGTTATATGTAAAAATGAATATTGATTATTCGTTGTTCATTTTTACATATATATATATACATATATATACATATATACATATATATATATATATATATATACATATATATATATATATATATATATATATATATATATATATATATATATATATTCCTCATTCGCATTTCTTATACTATTATATTATTTATTTTTTTATCATATATATTCTGTCGTTTGTATAGGATTGTATATTTATTTTTTATATATTTCGTGAAATTTATTCCAATAATTCTTCTAAATAAACAGAATGATGTAATGGTGTTTTATTTAATTCTTTTTTTTGTATATATAAATGATATTATTATTTAATTATATGTATACCAAATGGCTGGTTACGCCTTCTAAACCGACTGACGGATTTCTAAACCAACTGTCAAGAATATCTTTAACATATACACATACACCTGCCTTCTAGGTCTTCTAAGTGAACTGGCGGGTTAAGCCAACTGGCAGATTTCTAAGCCAACTGTCAAGAATATATGCTTTAATTAAATAAATAGCGCAATCTGGCAACTCAACTCTAATAATGTACACCTGAACAAACCATTTACGCCTTCTAAGCCAGATTAAGCCTTCTAAGCCAACTGGCGGATTTACACCTTATAAGACAGCGGGCGCTCGGATGAACTCTCATTATGCGTCTGGCTCGAGACAGGCGAGCACCACTCCTCCTTCTCCTTTCTCTCCCTCTCTTAGGTTAAGGTTACCTCTTTGGGGGGAGGTCATCCTCCCTTCTTCCCCAAAGCTCCCTCCCCCCTTCATTGCAGCATTGATTTGTTGCATAACCCCTCTCCCCTTCATTATAACCCCTTGCAACATTGATCAACATTGCATTGCAACATTCTTGCGCTCTCCCATTTTGAGGGAGGCCTCTAAACATTAAAGGTAAAGAAAGTGAAAGAAAGAAGGAGATCAGAAACATAAAGAGGAGACAGTACAAAATTAGAGTGAAGCATCCTATAAAAATAATCACTGTTGCTTCCCTTTGCACAATTTTAGTAAGTGTAATATATAAAGGAATGGTCTCTCTGAACGTGCACACTGCGTGTAGAATGGTGGACTCACTTTGTTGATACCGCTCGTTACCACACTGTTGTCAGCTCGGAAAATCCTGGCCAAGGTTGAGGCGTGCAAAATAAGTAGATCAGAATTTTGATGCCACGTTTAGTACTTTAATAAAATTGTAGGTGTACCCCTTTCGTGGTTACTTTTCAAGCAATATGCAATTGTTTCAGAGGTATTTGTAAGCCGCCAAGTAGGGATGCATGCACTGAGGTATGCTGGCATACTGGGCAAAAGAGTGCATATAGGGCCACATTAATGTTCAAAAGTGAGCCATTTAATATATATTTTTCTTCATTTGCCCCTAATGATGATGCTTAATAAAACAGTAGTGTAAATGTTGTTGCGCTAATTTTATGCCTCATTGGAGCTTACTGTCATCTTAAGGAATTGACTTTTTTGACTAAACACAGATACCTTCCTGCATTCTTCATAGGCAGAACGAATATGTGTTAATCGTTGGCAATTCTCTCACACCAATTGCCTGCCAATTTCAGGTGGCCGTCCCCCTCAGAAATTGTGCTCTGGATCCGCCCCTGTTTTGTTAATTTATTCACTCAGAACTTGTGGAAAGATTATCATTTCTTCCTCGCCAAAAGCAACACTTCCAACTTGGCAAGCTCTGAATTAAAATTCTTTGTTGTTGTTCTTGCCAAAGTCAGCAATTTGAAAATCACCAAAGGTATATTTTATGTATTTTTGTTACTTCTCTTGTCGAAATAGTTTTGATGAGTCAGTGTGATGGAAAGTTTTTGATACGAAAAAATATGTTCTTGGTTGTTAATTTAGGACAAATGTGTACATATGCTTTTGTTCTTTAGTTCCACCATGCTAACTTTCCCTACTCCTAATGGGCTTTTTTTGGGGAAGTAAATATATGACGTCTACTATGGTAATTTTCGGTATCCCCAACAGAAAGGAGTCTTTCAGAAGGTACCGCCGCCATCCAACTCCTGACTCTCACTCAGCTTATATTTCTGCCCGGAATCGTGCAAATCTGTTCTTCGACTCGCCAAAAATTCCTTCATCAAACAAAAATGTGAAAATCTACCCAATTCTAATTTTTCTCGCTCTTTCTGGCATCTACCTAAGAAACTCTTCAACAACTTTACTTCCTCTTCTTTCTCTCCTCTTTTCCATTCCGACTGCACAGTTGCCGTCTCTTCTCTTGACAAAGCTGAATTCTTCGCTCAAACTTTCACTTCCAACTCATCCATGAGCGATTCCGGTGCTGTTCCTCCATCTCCTCTTCCCTCTGACTTTATTATGTCTGAAATTACAATCTCTTCTAAAGATGTTCTTTCTGCCCTATCTCAACTCTAAGAAAGCGTACGGTCCTGATGATGCTCCTCTGCTGTTCTTAAGAAATGTGCTTCTGTGTTGATACCCTGCCCAGGCAAACTCTTTCGTCTTTGTCTCTCATCTACTACTTTCTCTTTCTTACGTTTAAAGTAATTGATAAATGGAAAAATCTTCCCGCGTCCGTCGTGAACTCTACCAGCGTTAATATGTTTAAAAACCATTTACATAGGCATTTTAAAAATATTTACGTCGTTTAAAATAAAACAATTAGCAACAGGAGCTCTGGGGATAATGGTCGAGGTTTGAGTCTGTTGACGATTGATGCCAGCTTGTGACATGCCAGCGTGTGATATGCCAGCGTTAAATTTATATTATTAAAAAAACAATTTTAAAAATATTTAAAAAAATTAGACTAACACTAATTTAGATGTAGCTCGTACAGTAAACTAAACTACTTTTTGTTATAATCTTCATACTTTTTCTTCTCTCATCCTCTCTTTACTTGCATGTCTGTAGTTTGCATGATGTGACAGTGTTTTTTTGAGTTAAGTCTGTGTTTGCATGGTTTGTAAGCGTTCTTATTTTACTTCTTTTCATCTTTCACCCCTTTCCTATTCTCTACAGATCTACAGAAGCAAAGGCTAACAAAGACCCTAAGATCCACTCTAAGGTTAGCCCGAGAGAAAGAAGAGAGCAGGGAGTTAAAAGAAGAAAATAAGGGGTTAAGTAAGTAGCAAAACCTATCATTCGTGGGTTAACATTCATTCATTAAAAGAGAGAGAAAGACCCACCATCATCATTCGTCGGCCAATGCCGACAAGTCGGAAAAATAGTCGAAAAGAATAGGAAAGGGGTGAAAGATGAAAAGAAGTAAAATAAGAACGCTTACAAACCACGCAAACACAGTCTTAACTCAAACACTGTCATACCATGCAAACTACAGACATGCAAGTAAAGAGAGGATAAGAAAACAAAAAAAAAGTAGGAAGAGTATAACAAAAAGTGGTTTAGTTTACGCTACGAGCTACATCAAAGTTCGTGTTAGTCTAATCCTTTTTTTTTTAAATATAATTTTGTTGCTGGCATATCACACGCTGGCATGTCACAAGCTGGCATTAATCGTCAACAGACTCAAACCTCGACCATTATTCCCAGAGCTTCTGTTGCTAATTGTTTTATTATTTTAAACGACGTTAATATTTTTAAAATGCCTATCTAAACGGTTTTTAAACATATTAACGCTGGTAAAGTTCACTACGGACGCGGGAAGATTTTTCCATTTATCAATTGCTTTAAACGTAAAAATGTTTTTAGCGATGTTAGTAATGAAACGTCTGCCACGTAATTTAAATCCGTTATTACGAGTATTGCTATTATCGGAAATGAAAAATTTGTCAAAATTTACGTTATCGATTTTATTAACGATTTTGAAAACTTCATTAAGCTCCCCCTTTAATCTCCTAGTTTCGAGTGAAAGCAAGTCTAATTCTTTAATCCTATCTTCGTAAGACTTGTTGTGTAGAGACGGAAATAGTTTCGTGGCACGTCGCTGAACCCTCTCCAACCTATCAATATCCTCATGCAAATACTGGCACCAAAACTGAGCAGCATATTCTAAGTGAGGGCTGACTAGGGACTTGTAAAGAGGTAATATAATATTCTTCGATTTAAATTCGAAATTACGCGCTATGAAGCCTAACATCCTACTAGCTTTTGTGCAAGACTCCAGGCACTGGTTTCTAACTTTTAACTCCTTAGATACGCGTACGCCTAAATCTACTTCTTCGTTAACGCTCGCTAACTGTCTATCATCCATCGTGTACGTATAATTATTGTTACGAGAACCTATATGCAAAACTTTACAGTTGTCTACATTAAATTGCATCTGCCTATTTCTATCGTCCACGTTAAGAACTTTACCGCCTATTTTAGTATCGTCCGCGAATTTTGACACGTTACTGATCAAGCCTACATCTATGTCGTTAATATAGATTACGAGTAGCAGTTGGGCCTAACACTGAACCCTGAGGGACACCGCTACCTACATCCAACCACCCAGATTCCCTACCATTAACAATGACCCTCTGTTTCCTGGCACGAAGCCATTCCTCTAACCAGTTAGCTACCTGACCGTGTATATCGTGCGCTTTAACCTTCGCAATTAATCTTCTATGTGTAACTGTATCGAACGCTTTTTTAAAATCTAAATAAATAACGTCAGCCGCTCTATGCCTATCGTATTCGCGCACTATTTCGTTATAAAACTCTAACAAATTAGTTAAACAAGATCTATGGGGTCGAAACCCATGCTGACTACTATTAATCAACTCGCGACTTTCTAAGTGATCGACGATACGATCCCTAACTAAGGATTGCAAAAGTTTACCGACAATTGACGTTAAGTTAATAGGCCTATAATTGGTAGCTACTGTGCGGTCGCCTTTTTTTAAAAATGGGCCTAACGTTAGCGAATTTGAAGTCTTCAGGGATAATCCCCGCTTCCAGTGACTTATTAAAAATTTTTGTTAAGGAGCCTACGATAACATCTTTCAAATCTTTCAAATGTCTAGGATAAAGCGCGTCAGGGCCTGGAGCCTTGGTAACTTTTAGCTTATCGATATAATGCGCAATCTCACTCTCGTAAACAGTTATTTCATTCAAAATAGTCCCGCTACTAAATGGAACGATATCGTTCACGAAGGGGACATTATTTACGTATTCTACTGTAAATACTGTCGCCAAAAAGTTGTTAAAAATATCCGCCATCGCCTGAGCGTCGGAAGCCAAAGCGCCGTTAGCGTTCACTAGAGGGTCTATGTTATCTTTTATCGGCTTACGATTATTGACGTATTCAAAAAAATCATTCGGATTATGTTTACTATCTGCAGCTACAACTATCTCAAAATCACGCTTAGCATTCCTAACATCTTTTAACCTGACGTCTAAACTCGATATATCTATTAAAGTTAGCTACCGTGCCATTGCGCTTATTAAGTCTATACGCTCTGTTACGCTCGTTTATGAACTCGCCTATTTCCCTAGTCCAGCACCTGGGCCTATCATGTTTACTAGAGCGCTTGGGCCTACGCGGAATAAACTCCTTTTCGATATTCAGAAAACTTTCTTTAAACGCCTCCCAATGAAAATTTGCGTCATTACCCATAAATAAATTATCCCAGTCCACTACTCCCATCCTATCCGCAAAACTATCAAAATTAGCCCTACGAAAATCAGGGACTTCTATTACGTTACTATCCTTACTGTTTTCTATGAGTAGCTTAATCCTAATAATTTTGTGATCACTACATCCCAAACTCTCACCTACTTCCAAACCTTCGACTATATTTTTGTCGTTCGTCATCACCACGTCAAAGATATTGTCACCGAGTGTTGGTTCGGTAACCATCTGTCGTAAAAATTTATCTTCCATGAACTCAGTCTCAAACCCTCATCATTACCAGTAAAAGTCTCGTAATTGACATTAGGATAGTTAAAGTCTCCGACAACTATACTATCCCGATTATTAATAAAGTTACTAAGAAGTGTGTAAAATCTAGTATTGGTATAGAGGGGTTGAACGGGAGGTCTATAAACAACAACGAAATTAAAGCTACTGTAATACTACGTGCCCTAACTTCAACGCATATCGGATTAATTGCTGCCGGAAAATCTATCTTAACTTCGATAGCCCTAAGGGAATTACGAATGTACAACAAAACTCCGCCACCAATCCTATGTAACCTATCATTAGTAAAAAGTTTAAAACCCGCTATATCAAGTTCCTCCAGCAAGTCCCGAGTCATGGTATTTAACCACGTTTCCGTTATAGCAACAATATCGTAGTTCCCGGAATAAATTATCGCCTTAAATTCATTCATTTATTTCTAATACTACGCGTTACAATGAAAGACGTTTAAATTATTTTTTACCAAGGATCGGCGTTGTAAACTATTTTTCACGTCGGGCCGGCGTTTCCCTGACCCACAACGTTTAAAGAGAGCTTCGACTTATCCAGCTTTCGAACGTTCTCATCGATTAACCTACCTAGCCTATTATTCCCTATCTCATTGAAATGCAATCTATCTTTTATAAAAAGGCTAGGATCACTAAATTCTGACCACAGCTTTACAAAGGGTACATTTTCCTGAGCAAAAAATCTCTTCTAGTTTAATGTTCAAAAATATTGTCTTTGACGGAATCGTAAAACTTAAACCGTGCCTAAGAGTAATAATTAGAACTAAAGACCTATCTGACCTTGTCTTCAGATAGGCCATGTACTCTCGTATCGGGCCTATACGAGTCATTGCCCCCTACCATCGTCACCAACATCGAGTGACAGGAGGCAACATTAATCCTATCTATTTTGTCTCTAATTCTGTCAACTCTGGCCCCTGGTAGACAGACCCTCCTCCTCTTGGTTGGATTCCGATCAACGAACTCCTTATCCATATTATGCACTAAGGAGTCCCCAATTAAAATCGTTTCCCCCTCGTTTACATCCCTATCCAACCTGGCGAAAGGGTTCGAAACCTCGATAGGGGAGATTCCTATCACCAACGTACGTGGCCTAGCTCCACCCTTAACTACTCTAAATCCTTCCCCATCTACTAATCTCGGACCAACTTTAACCCCTTCCTCAACTCTGTCTAACCTATACTAGAAACTAGATTCCTAAACTCATCCTTCAACTTACTAACGTCTTCAACGTTAGTATAGGTTCGGCCTTCGTGAACTGTAATCCTACCCCCTACCCTCATCAAGCGTTGCAAGTCTTTCCCTCACCTCGCGTACACTACGTTTTAAATTAACTATCTCTTCGCTTAACTCACAAAAGAAACAAACCGATCTCGCGGTAATCGCCATAGCACCACCGTTGTAATCTTTAAAATCAGTATACCATCGATTAACCCCACACCTAGCGCACGACGCTTTCTGCGACGGCACCGCGCAAGTTAAGGTAGCTAACGTTTATAACCGTTACAAGTTTAAATTAAATTAAGCCGGTACGCTATGAAAACTTCTAAATCGCTAAAAACCACTAATATTCAGTTACTTAACTAATAACAATGTGAACATAAACGCAAGTATATAAAATTCAGAACTTCCCAACAGTAAATTTATCAGCAATATCCAAAAATACAAACAATATCAGAGAGCCCAGGGAATCGGTCCGCTCAGTAAGGAGTCTGGCTGACTGGCTGACTATTTTTCCGACCTGTCGGCAGTGGCCGGCGGATGATGATGGTAAGTCTTTCTCTCTCGTTTTCTGAATGAATGTTAACCCACGAATGATAGGTTTTGCTACTTTCTTAACCCCTTATTATCTTCTTTTAACCCCCAACTCTCTTCTTTCTCTCAGGCTAACCTTAGAGTGGATCTTAGGATCTTTGTTAGCCATAGCTTCTGTAGATCTGCAAGTAATTTTTTTTTTCTCATCCTCTCTCTACTTGCATGTCTGTAGTTTGCTTGGTATGACAGTTTCTTAGAATTAAGACTGTGTTTGCATGGTTTGTAAACGTTCTTATTTTACTTCTTTTCACCTTTCACCCCTTCCTATTCTCTTCGACTATTTTTCCGATTTGTCGGTAGTGGCCAGTGGATGATGATGGTGAGTCTTTCTCTCTCTTTTTCTGAATGAATGTTAACCCACGTTAACCCATGTTAACCGATGTTAAGCATTTATTTAACCCCATATTCTCTTCTTTTAACTCCCTATTCTCTTCTTTTAACCCCCAACTCTCTTCTTTCTCTCGGGTTAACCTTAGAGTGGATCTTAGGGTCTTTGTTAGCCTTAGCTTCTGTAGGTCTGTAGAACCTCCTTTCGGGATTTCGTTCAAACTTTTGCTATTGCGCTGGACATATCAAAAGCTTTTGATAGTCTGGCACAAATGTTTAATTTCCTCCTTCGTTTTCCATTCTTCTATCTGGTCCTTCTTCTCTACTTTCCTTTCTGGTCGATCTATAGCTGTGGTTGTAGATGGCCACTGTTTTTCTACTAAAGCTACCAACAGTGGTGTTCCTCAGGGTTCTGTTCTGTCCCCCACTCTTTAACTTTTATTTATTAATGATCTTTTAATTCGTATTTCCTGTGCTACTTACTCGTATGCCGATGACTCCACTCTTCACTTCTCCACCCGCTTCACAAAGCGCCCCTCTCAAGAGTCACTTCATGATTCGCGTGGGGAGGTTGTGGTACACCTGACCTCTGATCTATCTGGTATCTCTGACTGGAGCAGAGAAAACTGTGGTTTTCAATGCCTCAAAAACTCAGTTCTTCCATCTGTCTACTCGTCACAATCTTCCACACGACTATCCCTTTCCCTTCAACAATACACAATTCAATCCTTCCTCTTTTAACATTTTCGGCGTTTCCTTTTCTCGTGATCTTTCCTCGAAAAATCACATGTACTCTCTTTCTAAAACACCTTCTAAGAGATTCGGTGTGCTGTATTGGCTCCGCAGTTTCTTCACCACTACTCAGTTGCTGTCTCTGTACAGAGGTCTTGTTCGCCCATGTGGAGTCCGCTTCACATGTGTTGAGTGGCTCAACCTACACAGTTCTACTTGATCGGGTGGAATCAAAGGTTTTTCGTCTCATCAATTCCCCGCCTCTTACTCACTGTCTTTAATCTCTCTCTCTTCACCGCAATGTTGCCTCACTCTCTCTTTCTATCGTTATTATAACGGAGACTGCTCGTCTGATCTCTCTAACTGCATGACTCCTCCTTTAAGGAGAGCACGCAGTACCAGACTTTCAACACATTCTGATTCCTTTTTTGTCCAACTATCTAACGCAAGGGTTAATTGGTATTTCCAGTCTTTCATCTACTCAACCGGTCAACTCTGGAAGAATCTTCCTGAATCCATCTTTACCCATGTCTATGACTCCAATCTTTCAAACGCAGAGTGTCCAGGCATCTCAAAAACCTTGGACTTTGATTTTGGCTCTCTTCTTCTTCTATGGTTGGGGGGCGTTTTGGGGGGCATTCACCGTTGGCCCCCCCATTCCCACATAAAAACTTACTTCCTCTTCAGCTATACTTTTTGTATATATGCCAGCTGCATAGGCTTCCTCATTTGCATTACAAAAGACATGCAGCTCTAAATTATCTGGACTAGTGTTCAACTCTCCTAAGTACCATCTTGGGAATTTAATGTTTCTGAGATGCGCCATTTCTTTGAACCAATCTTTCCACTTTTTCATATGAGCTCGTAACTTTTGATCCAAGCCAGTCCAATTTTCCAGAGGCTCTGAAACCAATTTTTTTATTATCACAAATGGAGCCAGAAATTCAAAATGATCAAGCACCTTTAAAGCCAGTCTAAGAGTTGTACGTTTTGTCCACCTTGTCTCACTCTCGGCCAGCTCTACCAAAGACTTCCCACTGAAGGTAAACAAATCCTCTGCTTGCTGCCAAACAATGCCTAACACCTTTGTGTCTACTGCTCACAGTTCCTTGGTGCCAGAATACTCAACACTTTCTACCTCATCAGGTCCTACACAGGAGTGACTCATAAACTGTTGTAACAAGAATGTTTGGTCTAACACCTTCTCAGCTCCATACAAGCCTCACTCAATATAACTCTACCCTCTATGAATATTTGTTTTGCAATATCTGTATTATCCACTGAACACAGCAAATCAGCAACGTAAAAATTTTGCTTTATGTGTTTAACAGTAGACTATTAGGATTAGGCTGACCATATTTCCTTGAGACAAAAACGGGACATTGGGATGGCAAAAAAGGGACGGGGGTTATGTAATATTCTGTATTCATGAAAAAGTAAGTACATAAACATATTGAGCTTACAATTATTCTTCAGTGACAGAACCCATACAGAACCCATAAAAAAAACGGTACTGTCCCGTTCAAAACGGTACGTATGGTCAGCCTAATTAGGATAGACTTCAGAATATTTCTTAAAATGGCTTTGTATAGTAACCGCCAACAGAAATGAAGTAGAGCTGAGGACAAATAAACTGAGCCATCAAAACCTGCCCTTAGTTTCGTCGTCGTTTTGTCTTGCCATAGTGTGGCAGATGATGTGCGTCCTGGCTGTCCAGCTCACCTTGCACCCTTTCAGCATGGACCTCTTTTACATAGCTTAGGATGGCCTCATTGTATTCAGTTAACAACTTCATTTTTCCTTCGCCTGGGCAAAGAAGCTTTAACCTCCTATTAGATAGCTGAAAGTTAGAGTTTTGTTGACAAGAATCCTTCAAAGGGAGACCAACTTCATAGCAACTATCTGTAAACCCACTACCATTTTCAAATTGCTCTAAACTCTCCCTGTTCACAGCACCTGCCTCTTTCTCATGTTTATCCTTCATGACAATGGATCCAAGGTCACATAAAGCTTTCAAATGTCTTTCCAAACCATGGCTGTTCTCCTCAATCTTAACAAAAAGAGCTTTAACCTCCATTTCACTACAAAAACAACCATGGAGCATCCAGCCTAACTTCCTTTCAATAGCTACAGGACCTTCAGATTTGTGGACAATGTTACCAGTGATGAAGTCCCAATAATTGTCAGCTCCGATCAAAAAACTAATCTTCTCAGTTCCTTCAAACTTATTATTGCCGAAAGCAATGTGTTTAACTTGCAAGTCTTGGATACATGCCATATCTCTCTACAGCTTGGACCTTAATAGTGGAACTCTGTGGTAATAACCCCTTAACAGGGGTGTAGCTAAGGGGTGGCAGAAGCGGCAGCCCCCCTGGGCGCCAAAGAGAAGGGGTCGCCAAAATTGCATTTGAAATTTTCTACTTATTTTTACCGTTGTATGTTGGACAGTGCGTATCTCATCTCATGTAAGTTTCTGTGTTAATTCAATGTGTCATTTTTTAAGACTAACTTACTTTACATGTTATTAAGATCCAGGAGCCTTCAGTAGGGATCGGGTACAGTGGAAAATGTAGATAATTTGAAAGTGAGGGTCGTTCAGATGGTCTCCATAATGATGAAGGGCGCCAATAGATTGCCTGGCAGAGAGAATTTACGAAAAGAGGAGCTTGTAATGTTTTTTGAGACGTAGCATTAATAGTGGCCCTCGCCTTTCTCGGTTTTATTACTGCCCTACAAACTGTTCGACGGCCAGCATGTTTACATAGGCTACGGACTAGATAATATTGGCCAGACTACGGACTAGGCAGCCTACAAAATGTTAGAATAACAGACAGCCAGTGTTCAATTGAAGAAAGTTTCATTGATTTCATTGAGAGCCATGAGAAAACTGGACAAGGGCTGGCAACAGAGATTACAGAAAAACTGAAGGCTGATGGACTAGGAATTGAAGACTGTTGAGGTCAGGGTTATGACAACGGAGCTAACATGGCAGGGAAATACAAGGGTGTGCAGGCAAATATTATGGACATAAATGCATCAGCAAGGTTTGTACCATGTGCGGCCCACATGGTTCAGGGTCAACTAACAAATGAGAAAAAAACGTGTCTATTTTAGGAACTACGTTGAAAGGGCATTGTGCAACCCGATGGTCCTCAAAGAAACAGGCAGTTGTACTTCTTCATCACCAGCTTGCTGAACTTCATAGAGTACTGCAAGATATATCTGATGACCCCAGCCTGAATACTGACACAGTAACGGGTGCCAGAACGCTGATGACTCAGACTGACTTCAATTTAATTTGTTTGCTAGATTTTTGGTGTGATGCACTCATCCACATTAATCGTGTCAACTGTGGCCTGCAAACTAAAAACATAACCATTGATGGCGCCACAAAAATGCTGAAGGGTTTAATATCAAATTTAATTGAAATGAGGGAAAGAGGTGTTAAAATAACATTAGCAGATGCTAAGAAGATTTCAGAAAGTCTCGGAATCACGCCAAATTTTCCATAGAAAAGAGTGAGGAAGAAGAAAAGAATGTCAGGAGATAGCTGAAGATAAAGCTCTCACACCAAAGGAGGAATTCAAAAGGGAATGAAATTCAGTATATGACAGCATCATCACACAGATTCAGTGGAGATTTGAGAAAATGATGAATATTTCAGAGGAGTTTTTATTTCTCCATGGCTCTGCCCTGTCATCCCTTACAGGGATAAATGTAGCAACAATGCGTCTGCCTGGAACTTGAGGTTTACAGTAATAAACCTCAAGAAGAGTGCATCTGACCTTGCTCTGATATATCCAAATGATATAGATGGAGTTCAGTTTGCATCCGAAATTGAATGTTTCAAGTTCCAGGCAGATGCATTGTTGCCACATTTATCAGCTGCTACTCCAATGGATCTTTTGAACATCAATCACACATATTCTCTTGAAGATACCTATCTCAATACTGATGTAGCTCTGGGGATATTCTTAACGCTTCCAGTCATGGTTGCGTCCTGTGAGCGCAGTTTCAGCAAACTGAAACTAACTAAAAACTACTTGCGTTCATCAATGGGCCAAGAACGTCTATCTAACATGGCTATTATATCTAGAAAACAGAAGATATCAAACTCTCTGAACTATGACAATGTGATTGATGTCTTTGCAGCCATGAAAGCAGAAAAGTATCTCTTTAATAACTCTTGATTTAGTTAAAGTGAATTTCCTAATAAACTCTATAAGACTGAATGTACATAGTGTGCATTAGTAATTTATCTGTAGTTCAATTTGAGTTCAATAATTAAAAAATAATTATGAACAACAACAACGATATGCCTGAAATTAATTTGTTCAAACCTTGAGACATAACCCTAAAATGATAGATAATTAGCATTGTCAAAATAATCCTTATACATGCCACATTATTTATATACAGTAAATTAAAATTAAATTCATCAATGATTATTTGCGGTGGAGGGGGTAAAAATTCAGGTCTCTTCCCTACGGCTCTGCCCCTTAACCAGAATTTTTACCTTCTTAACGCTGGTTCTGGTTTGAACTGAACTATCAAACTGAAATTTTCAAATTTTCTCTCTTAAGTTCTTTTAATTTCAAATTTCTGGAAGTTCTGGTCTTGATAAAGCTGCACTGGCTGCCACTTTTAAACAACATTCTTACAATGGCTTCTCCAGTATTACCAACTAATAATGCTGCTCTTACTCCCTTTTATAACAGTGGCATGTGCCACTGATGTCTCTACTTCTGCAGTAGGCCTACTGGGGATGTTTCCACATAATAATGATTAATGCCGACCATTGCATTTTTTACACAAAATTTTAAAATTGTAAAACCTTGATCTATGGCCAAAACTATTTAAAACATGCCATATACTTAGTCACCCTGTCCTTTCTTTCTTCAGCAGGTAAAGCCTCAGTCACCTCACACTTATACGACTTGTGGTTGCCTTCACAAAATATGCAATCTTTGACTCCCTTTAAATTACTCTCAGAGGATGCATGTAGTGCTGACACTGTACCTGGGATATTCCTTTTCGTAGGCCTTTGGTGCTTTGCCTGCCTTTGTTCCCTTGTTCACTATCCAGCCGTGCAAACTCACTTCTTGCTAATTCTCTACCTAGAAGGTTTAACACCTGTTCAAGGAGGATGTACATATGCTCTGTAGAGTGTCCCCTATTTAAATCAAGCAAAATTGAGCTACGCAATTTAGACTCCAGTATGGGAAACAACATTACACCATTACAACATTACACCATAACCTTTCCATTCTTATACCCATGTTGTTCAGAGACCTAGTTCTAATTTCAAATTCATCCAATAACTACTATAACTCTGACATTATTGGGATTATTAACAGGAAATATAGCTAAACGTTTACTTTTAATGTTGTTATAAACACATATTATACCTCTCACTCTGTCGCCATCGTACTTACTGTCTTCTTTTAGCACCAAACAACTTCAAATTTTGACTTATCTGTCTACAAAGCTTTCGCCCAATCAGTCGACGTCCATTGGGCATACATATTTTACCCTCTTAGCTGGTGTGGAGTTTTTATTTAAACTCCACACGAGTTTATGTCAAGGCACGACTGATTCGAAGGCGTTATCTTCAAGCCCTGTGGCGATTAACTAAATGAAATTAATGAATCTTTTAAGGACAAGGACTATTATCCAGACTACAGGATTATTTCGCTGAGATTACTTTATTTAAAGCTGAAATCAAACTAGTTAATATGGGTTTATAAGAAATGCAAAGGTTTAGGTTAAACCCAAATAAACGTAACCCTATTTACGTATGTATCAGTTATAAACAATGTATAAACTAATAACCTATGCTACAGATAAATACAAAATATGTACTGTAAATAAACATAAAAACTGATTGATAACAATGGAGAGGGGAGAACGTAAGTTGAATTATGTTTTTTATGCAGGAAGGAGGGATCAGGGGCGAATGCCCGCAAAAACGCCCCCGCCACCCCCTCTTTCCCATAGAAGAAGAAGAAAGCCAGAATCAGGATCCAAAACTTTCGAGATGCCTGGACACTTTGCATTTGAAAAATTGGTGGTTATAGATATGGAGAAAGATGGATTGAGGAAGATTGTTCCAGAGTTGACCGGTTGAATAGATGAAAGAGAGAAGATACCGATTAACCCTTGCGTTAGAGAGCTGAACAGAAAAAATGAGAATGTGTAGAAAATCTGGTACTGCGTGCTCTCCTTAAAGGAGGAGGCAGAGCCCAGATGGGAGAAATCTATGGCAGAACCCCGATGTGAGAAAGAATTTACAGATTGTTGCTAGACAACGAGGTAAGAGTATCAATATTATCAATATTATCTGTGAAGTTTTCAAGGTTCGTCACTGATCTGGTGTTTGGAGGCATAAACAAATATATTTTTGTAGATTTTCTACACTCCTTATTCGTAACGATTGTCGATGAATTTTTTGCAGTAATTCTGGATAATACTCCTTGCCACATTGATGTAAACCCTGAAAATTCCCCTCATCCTCCATTTTCAAACACGACAGAAAACTGCTTAACTGATTTAAAAGTCTTTCTAAAAGAAGTTTCTGTAACTTCAGGGACAGGATGACGACAGAAGTGACAGGAGAGGCTGAAAGGATATTAATTCAATGGCTGGAACAACACCTACATGGTGAAATATCTGAAGCCGTATACCAACAAACTATCGAAACTGTGATTAACAGTTATACGCACTTCTCAACATATCTGCCAAGGTGTCTCACTAAGGAAAATATTAGAAGCTAATATACAGTATGTGTGTGTGTGTGTGTGTGTGTGTGTGTGTGTGTGTGTGTGTGTATACCATTATGAGTTCAATCCCATATATATATACTTGATTGAAGGGTTTGTTCTTAGGGAAGCGCAACTTAGTGAGTAATAAGAGGACGAGAAGGTGGTACATGTTTATTAATCAGACGTTTCTGAAATTCAATTTCCATCATCAGTGTTAAGAAATAAAAAATAAAAAATAAAAGTGAACAAACAAAGTGAGATTTTATACAGTATATTACAGTCTTATGATGATAATTTTAAATTAAATGATAATAATTTAAAATTAAAAAAAGAAAAAATTACATAAAATGTAGAGCGGTAAGATATATAAATAAATATTATCGGGTGAAACGAATATTAAAAATAAAAACTTACCGGGTTATTGTACGAGGGGGGGGGGTAATCTAATTGTATGAAGGTTGGGAATGGTTTGACTGTTGAAGTGGCCATGTTAGAAGTCGAAGAGTGGTGGCGCAATAATAGTTCAGAAGAATTATTTAGCTATGTTTAAGTTGAAGGCAGAACTGCAGTCGTTGAGGGTTGGTTTTGTACTAAGGATGTATAGGGATTCGAGGATGCGGAGGTCGGTTGGTTGATATGCTGAATTGATAATCTTGAAATTGGTGGGGAGCAGTGGGTGATTGTGGAGGTGGCAATGCTCTCTTATTGCTGATTTCGATGGTTTATTTAAAGGTTGTGAGGTTCTAATGGAAATGCCGCGATGTTCGTCCACTCTTGTTTGATATTGGCGAATGGTGGTGCTAATATAACTTGCTTTGCAGCGAGTACAGTTGAAACAGTAGACTGTGGACGAAACAAGGGGCTGGTTTTTTTTTGTTTATGGTTGAGATACGATTTAATGCTATTATTATTGGTGAATACAAATTGAAGGTTAATTTGAGGGTAAAGAGGGCTGAGTAGGTGGCGAAGTTCTAATTGTATTTTATAACTAATGTAGTCGTAGTAGGGAAAAGAAAAGTATTGTATATCTTTTTAACAGTGGGGACTTTAAGGGGGGGGTTGGTAAATGTTATTGAGAAAATTTCTGGTTAGAGGTTGTAGTAAATGTATTGGGAAAGAGTTATTAATGCTGAAACTGTGAATGAATTCTATTTCGTTGTGGAAGGATAAGTAGGAGGAACAAAGTTGATAAGCACGGTGGATTAAAATTTTAATGCTGTTAATTTTATACCGTAAGGGAATGTGGCTTAAGTAGTTGGTGCCTAGGCCTGTATATGTAGGTTTTCGATATATGGAAGTGCTGAATTTATTATTTTGTTTTGTTATTGTTATATCTAAGAAGGGTAGGGTGTTGTTAGATTCGTCTTCTTTAGTGAACCTGATGGTTTGATGCTGGGAATTGAGATAGTTAAGAAAAAGATGGGCGTGGTTAGCAGTGTGAAAGAGGAGAAACGTGTCATCGACATATCTTTTATATAGACGTGGTTTGTAATGAGTGGGGCAATGGAGTAGCCAGTTATTTTCGTGATGTTAGCTGGTGTGGCACTTAAGGGGGATCCCATGACTAGTGAATCGGTTTGTTGGTAAAGTTGTTTATTGAAAAAGAAGTAGGTGTCTGAAGCGGCAAGGGTTAGCAGTCTGGTAAATTCTTGTTTCGTTAGGTTGAGGACTGTTCTGATTGTTAGAAAATAAATTATTGATGCAGATTTCGATAGCTTCTTTAATTGGTACGTTGGTGTAGAGGGATACTATGTCAAAACTGTGCATATGGAGGTTGTTTGAATTGTCCACTGTCTGTATTTCTTTGGCGAATTCGTAAGAATTGGGGACGGAATATTCATTCTGCATTAGGGGGGTTAGGGTGGGAATTAGGAATTTTGCTAGGTGGTAATTATGGGTGGTATAAACAAAAAGAATAGGTCTAATGGGTAAGTTTGGTTTGTGTATTTTAGGGAGGCCGTAAAGAGTACCTGGGGACGGGCCTGAAGAGCGTATTTGGTTGTAAACATCTTCCGAAATTTTATTTTCATCATATAATTTTTTGCGCCACCACTCTTCGACTTCTAACATGGCCACTTCAACAGTCAAACCATTCCCAACCTTCATACAATTACATTCCCCCCCCCCCATACAATAACCAGGTAAGTTTTTATTTTCAATATTCGTTTCACCCGATAACATTTATTTATATATCTTACCGCTTTATATTTTATGTAATTTTTTATTTTTTTTTAAATTTTAAATTATTACCATTTTAATTTTAAATTATCATCATAAGTGTAATATACTGTATAAAATCTCACTTTATTTGTTCACTTTTATTTTTTATTTTTTTATTTCTTAGCACTGATGATAGAAATTGAATTTCCGAAACGTCTGATTAATAACATGTACCACCTTCTCGTTCTCTTATTCCTCACTATATATATATATATATACGGGAAGACCAGGAGCATGCAAAAATGCTCCTAGCTCTAGCTGATGAGTTCATGTTAACACAAGAAATAACAGAAAATACAAGAGAAAACAACCACTTAGATTTGGTATTCACAAACAACAGCAACCTAATTAATAATATAGAATTATCCACAACTATAATATCTGATCACAACATCATTGAAACAACAACCAATATAAAATCAACAGGAAAGGAAAGAACACACTATCGAAAAAAGTAAATTAGTAATTTTTAATTTTCACTCCAAAGCTATAAACTGGGAAGGTGTTGTATCCAACATGGAAGCAATAGACTGGAAAACCATCTTTGATGCTAAGACATCGGAAAAGATGCTAATTACCTTAGAGGAGAAGACGCTGGAAACTGTGGAAATACATGTCCCAAAAATGCAATGAAGAGAAAAGAGAAGCAGGTTCGAGAGACAAAAGAGGTGAATGTTCCGAAAGAGAAAAAAGAGTGGCTGTAAAATTAAGAAACTGCAAAGACAACAATATCATAAAAATATTAAACGATAAACTGCAGGGTATAGATTGCGTCATACAGGACCTAATTGAGAAGCATACAAAGAAAGAAGAAGAAGACACTATAGGAGCGATAAACGTTAACTCAGAGTACTTCTATAATTTTGCCAAAAGGAAGTCGAAAAATCACGCGACTCTCGGACCTTTGAAAAATGAAGACAACGCTTTCTCTGATGATCTAACAGAAATATCTGAAATATTAAGAGCTCAGTATAAATCATCTTTCAGTATCTCGAAAACTGATAAACTGGTATGTGATAGAAACGCGTTCTTTAAAGAAGAACTACAAAGGGAAAGTAAAACGAACTTCGACTTTACAACACATGATATTACACAAGCTATAGGGAAACAAAAATCACATTCGACGGCAGGATCGGACAAATGGAATGCCACACTGATCAAAAATTGCAAGAATGCAATTGAATATGAAGACGATCACTCGACACGGGAGAAATACCGAGCATCCTGAAGAGAGCGAACATAGTTCCAATATATAAAGGAGGAGATCGGTCCGAGGCAAAAAAAAAGGCCAGTGTCACTTATATTTCATCTCACTAAAATATTTGAAAGAATAGTTACAGAAAAATCTGACTTTTTGGAAACTCATAAAAAATTAAATGATAACCAACACGGATTCTGGTCAGGCAGATCATGCCTATCACAACTAATGGAACACTATAACAACATTATTGATGCACTTCAAATAATGAAAACTATGATATAATATACACAGACTTTGCCACGGCGTTCGACAAGTGTGACCATGGAATCATGGCACATAAACTGAAATATATGGAAATAACAGGAAAAGTAGGAAAATGGATATATAATTTCCTTAGTGAGCGGCAGCAAGTCGTTACAGTTCAAGGAATATCCTCATCAGAATTAGAAGTCCTTGGCTTAATACCACAAGGAACAGTATTAGCTCCATTACTCTTCATAATCATGCTAACTGACATAGATGAGGACGTTACCATTGACAGTACAGTAACATCTTTTGCCGATGACACAGAGATTTTTTTATGCAGGAAGGAGGGGGCCAAGGGAAAATGCCCGCAAAAGCGCCCCTCCCATAGAAGAAGAAGAGAGCCGAAATCAAGGTCCCGAGTTTTCGAGATGCCTAGACACCCTGCGTTTCAAAGATGGAAGGTCATAGACACGAGGAAAGATGGATTGAGGAAGATTCTTCCGGAGTTGACTGGTTGAGTAGATGAAAGACTGAAAATACCAATTAACCCTTGCATTAGATAACACTGTGTAACACTGATTCTGTTTATATAGAATTTTTTATGTTTTTATATGCATTTGTGGGCGCTGAGTCCAAATCTGGCCTTGGTTTGTGTGTATCATCACTGGTTTCAGAGATAATCCATTTTTCATGTTTTACCAGTATAATGTTATTATGGGCGCAGCAATATCAGAATAATCAGGAATTGTTGAGAACAATCCGGATGTTCGTTGACAATTTCTTGCTCTAGAAATTACCCAAAACTTCCACTGTGCTATATAAAGAAGAGCGCAGAGTCTGAGAAGTCAGTAAGTGTGAGCCCACAAAGAAAGCAGGTTGTTTGTCTGATGGTTACCAGCACTGAGGTACTGTGTTTCTGTGCTTCTCTGTGCTGACGATTTGAGTGTTATCGATCCTTTTTTATTGCGAACATTATTTCAGTGTTGTGAATACATCTTTTTTCTGGAATCTGTAATCTGTTGCAGATTTAATAACTCTTCTCTCTATATCTGCAGGTTATGATTAATGTAGTACAGTTTGGTAAAGAAAATGGCAACTAGAGCTTGTAAACACTCGCCGGATATATTCTGCTACGTTTGTGGGTATTACATAGGCCCCAAGCAAGTATCGCACAAGATTGTGAAAGGTACCAAGTTCTGGATCGCGTATCGGCTCTATTTTGGTATGCCTATGGGTGACCAAGATAAGCCCTGGGTACCCCATGTGATCTGTGGAAGCTGCCGCTCCACACTTGAAGGGTGGCTGCGGGGAGTACGCAAGGCAATGCCCTTTGCGGTACCCAGAATATGGAGAGAATCAAAGAGCCACCACGACGATTGCTACTACTGCATGGTAGATGTTTCTAAGTACAGGAAAGTTAAAGGAAGGCAGACTCTTCAGTATCCAAGCATAGCGTTGTCCATAGCTCCTGTACCACATGGCGAAGGTCTTCCAATACCACGTCCACCAGAACGGGTATCTATCCATTACTTTACCTTCTGTATTTACAGACTGTGCGTCATTATGTGTCGATTTTTCTTAGTGCTGATGCTCTTCTACATATATAGCTATGCCTATACAGGGCGTCCCAAAAAAATGTATACACACTTTAAATACTTATAAAGGCAGTGTTTATTAAAATACATTTCATTTTCAAAATGCAATAGAATCTACAGACATTATTTAATTGTTTTGTCAACGCCTGTTTTCAAACTGACGTCCGTTCTGGTCCAGGCACTGCTGATAACGCGAAGCAATGGAATCGCAAACATCACGAAACATTTCGTTTGGTATTTGTGTGCATTCTCGTTCAATGGCTGCTCTCAATTCAGCGACTGTTGAAGGTTTTATAGCGTAGACTTTGTCTTTTAAGTATCCCCATAAAAAAAGTCTAGTGGTGTGAGGTCTGGTGAACGCGGAGGGTATTCTACGAAACCCCTTCGTCCAATCCACATCCACATCGTGCCAAGTACCACTCGCAATACTCCACTCTTCGGTCCGGATCATCTTCATTAATAGCATGGACTAATCTTGGAATGTAACTTTTCCATTGAGAGTGCTTCAAAATGCGTTGGACAGACGATTCTGAAATTCCTACCTCACGACTCGCTTGCCGCACAGATTTTCTTGGACTTTGGTGATACGTTTCCAGTACTCTGTCTTGCTTTGTGGGGCTTGTCGATGTCCGTGGTCTTCCAGAACGCTTCTTGTGGACATTCTGAACAGTTCCATCGGCTTCAAACTTATCTCTAATTCGAGTGATGGTAAGTCGCGTTGGTGGATCTGTTTGAAACTCCCTCCTAAACTGTCTTTGCACTTCAACTGCGTTTTCACACTTCCAGTAGCATTTTAGAATGAATTTCCTTTGTTCAAAGCTTAGTCTGACTGCCATTATTAATTCTAATGGGTTTAACTTGGAAAGAAAGAAACATCAATTGAGCTATCAGCTGTTAAAGTGTGTATACATTTTTTGGGACGCCCTGTATTTTGTTTCTTTGCTTTGCAGGTTGAAAATGAGGATGCAGCTAGCTCATCTGAGATGTCGGTTGATGAGGACAGTCATGAAGAAGAATATACAGTAACTTTCAGTACAAACCCTCACTTTCAAAATCAGAGGGAATTGGACGACTTAGTTAGAGATTTGTGCCTGACGAAATCAGGGTCTGAGCTTCTGACCTCCAGACTCAAAGACTGGAATTTGCTTGGAGAAGACTGCAAGAGCACTGTATACCGAAAGCGGCATGAAGAGTTTGCAAGGTTCTACGATGTAAATGGCTCTCTGTTATTGCACGAGGTTAATGGTCTATTCACAGCTATTGGGTTAACACATATACCCTCAGAGTGGCGCCTGTTTATTGACAGTTCAACTCGGAGTTTAAATGCTGTTCTACTCCACAATGGGAACAAATATCCATCTATACCAGTTGCACATTCTGTTCAAGTGAAAGAGGACTATGAAAATGTCAAACAACTGCTCACTCAAATCAGGTATGAACAATATAACTGGGACGTGTGTTGTGATTTCAAAATGATTGGTTTCCTGTTAGGTTTACAAGGAGGGTTTACTAAATATTCATGTTTTCTTTGCCTGTGGGATAGCAGGGTTTCAACTGAGCACTATAAAACAGTTCAGTGACCTCCACGTGAAGGACTACAACCAGGAAAGTACACTGTACTCAGGGAACCTCTTGTGAAGCCTGACATAGTTCTGCTACTACCTCTCCATATTGAGTTCGATCTAATTAAGCAGTTTGTAACTGCATTAGATTTTGGTGGGGAAGTTTTCCAACAGATTCGGTCATGTTCTCTAAACTCTCTGAGGCCAAAGTCAAGGCTGGCATCTTTGTAGGACCACAAGTCAAGGCGCTGTTGAATTCAAAGAACCTTGAAGCCAAGATGACTCCGATCGAAAAAGAGGCTTGTGTGCTTTCCGTGAGTGGTTCGTGAGTTTTTAGGCAACCATAAAGCACCAAACTATAAGGAGTTAGTGTCAAACTTGATTAAGTGCTATGGCAAAATGGGGTGCCGTATGTCTTTAAAATTAATCTGGGCGATGTGAGTGAAGAACATGGCGAAAGATTCCATCAAGATATTCAAACGATGGAGAAAAGGTACCAGAGCCATTGGGCTGCTTCCATGATGGGAGACTACGTATGGTCGCTGATCAGAAAGGATAAGAATGTTCATACGCGGAAGTCGCGTTCTTCAGTGCATTTTTAAGGAACGCACACTGCATACCGAGGCTTGTTATTCTCTTATCGGTTCTCCTCATGATATATATTATATCCTTTGCACCATTTTGGGTTTGTCAAACAATTTTGGCTCAATAATCATTAATTTCCAATAGTGTTTTTATTTTCAGAAAATATTTATGTTAGCCTTCTTTATATACTTTGTCATATGAAAAGTGTAATAACCTATATTTTTGAAACGGTTGATGAGAGAGCAAAACCAATATCATTTTTGGAATCAGCGCCCCGAAATCATTAAGAAACGACAGAAAAATCACAATAAACAGAAAATGTTTCAAATTTTGTTACCCAGTGTAATTGGACAGAAATGGAATGAGAAAGTATAGAAAGTCTGGTACTGCGTGCGCTCCTTAAAGGAGGAAGCATGCAGTTAGAGTGTTCAGAAGAGCAATGTCCGTTCTCATAACGATAGTAAAGAGAGAGTTAGGCAACACTGCGCCAAAGAGAGAGAGATTGAAGGCAATCAGTAAGAGGCGGGGAAATGATGAGACGAAAAGCCTTTGATTCCACCCGGTTAAGTACGGCTGTGTGGGTTAAACCACCCCACAATGAGAAGCATACTCCATACAGGGGCAAACAAAACCCCTGCACAGAGACAGCAACTGAGTGGGGGTGAAAAAACCGCTGAGGCGGTGCAACACACCTAACCTCCTAGAAGCTGTTTTAGAAAGAGAGTATATGTGATCTTTCCAGGAAAGATCACGAGAAAAGAAAACGCCCAGAATGTTAAGAGAAGAAGAAGCATTGAGTTGTGTGTTGTTGGCGGTAAGAATATAGTCGTGTGGAAGATTATGACGAGTAGATGGATGAAGAAACTGAGTTTCTGAGGTATTGAAAGCCACAACTTTTTCTCTGCCCCAATCAGATATAGCAGAAAGATCAGAAGTCAGATGCCCCATCGCCGTCCTACGCGAATCATAAAGCGACTGCTGTGAGGAATGTTTTGTCAACCCGGTGGAGAAGTGAAGAGTGGAATCATCGGCAAAGAAGTGAATAGGACAGGAAGTACAAAGATCATTAATTAAAAGGAAAAGAGTGGGTGACAAGAGAGAACCCTGAGGAACACCACTGTTAATAATTTTAGGAGAAGAGTGGCCATCTACAACTGCAGCCATTGATCGACCAGAAAGGAAATTAGAGATGAAGCCACAGATAGAAGGATAGAAACCGAAGGAGGGCAGTTTCGAAATTAAAGATTTGTGCCAGACTATCAAAAGCTTTCGATATGTATAACGCAATAGCACAAGTTTCACCGAAATCTCGAAAGGAGGATCTACAGATCTACAGAAGCTAAGGCTAACAAAGACCCTAAGATCCACTCTAAGGTTAGCCCGAGAGAAAGGAAAGAGTAGGGGGTTAAGAGAAGAGAAGAGAATAAGGGGTTAAGTAAGGAGCAACACCTATCATTCGTGGGTTAACATTCATTCAGAAAAAGATGAAAAAAGTCTCACCATCATCATCCGCCGGCCACTGCCGACAAGTCAGCAGAAAAATAGTCGGAGAAAATAGGAGAAGGGTGAAAGATGAAAAGAAGTAAAATAAGAACGCTTACAAACCATGCAAACACAGTCTTAACTCACTGTCATACCATGCAAACTACAAACATGCAAGGAAAGAGGTTACAGACATGCAAAGGAGATAAGGAAAAAAAAAAAAAGTAGGTAAAGTTAAACAAAAAGTGGGTTAGTTTACGCTACGAGCTACATCTACGTTCGTGTTGGTCTAATTTTTTTTTTTTTTTTTTTTTGCTGGCATCACACGCTGGCATGTCACAAGCTGGCATTCAACGTCAACAGACTCATCCTCGAGCACCACCACCAGAGCTCCTGTAACTTTGTTTTTTTAAATTAAACAACGTTAATACTTTTAAAATGTCTGTCAAGACGGTTCTTAAACATATTAACGCTGGTAGAATGAACGACTGACGCGGGAAGATTATTCCATTTATCAATTACTTTAAACGTAAAGAAGTTTTTAGCGATATTAGTAATGAAACGTCTGCCACGCAACTTAAATCCGTTATTGCGAGTATTACTATTATCGAAAGTGAACAATGTCAAAATTTACGTTATCGATGTTATTAACGATTTTGAAAACTTCAATAAGCTCCCCCTTAATCTCTAGTTTCGAGTGAATACAGGTCTAACTCTTTAATCCTATCTTCATAAGGCTTATTGCGCAATGACGGAATAGTTTCGTGGCACGACGCTGAACCCTTTCTAACCTATCAATATCCTCACGCAAGTACGGGCACCAAAACTGAACGGCATATTCTAAATGAGGCCTGACTAGGGACTTGTAAAGGGGCAATATAATATCCTTCGATTTAAATTCGAAATTACGCGCTATGAAGCCTAACATCCTATTAGCTTTTGCGCAAGACTCCAGGCACTGGTTCCTAACCTTTAAATCCTTAGATACGCGTACGCCTAAATCTACTTCCTCGTCAACGCTCGCTAACTCCCTATCATCCATCGTGTACGTGTAATTATTGTTGCGAGAACCTATATGCAAAACTTTACATTTGTCTACGTTAAATTGCATCTGCCACTTATCTGTCCACTCCATAATCCTATTTACATCGTCTTGGATCCTATTTCTATCGTCCTCGTTAACAACCTTACCGCCTATTTTAGTATCGTCCGCGAATTTTGACACGTTACTAGTCAATCCTACATCTATGTCGTTAATGTAAATTACGAATAGCAATGGGCCTAACACTGAACCCTGTGGGACACCGCTACCTACATCTAACCACCCGATTCACTACCATTAACTACGACCCTCTGCCTCCTAGCACGAAGCCATTCTTCTAACCAGTTAGCTACCTGACCGCGTATACCGTGCGCTTTGACCTTCGCAATTAGTCTCCTATGCGGAACTGTATCGAACGCCTTTTTAAAATCTAAATAACGTCAGCTGCTCTATGCCTATCGTATTCGCGCACTATTTCGTTATAAAATTCTAACAAATTAGTTAAACAAGACCTATGGCGTCGAAACCCATGCTGACTACTATTAATCAAATCTCTACTTTCTAAGTGATCGATAATACGATCCCTAACTACGGATTCCAAAAGTTTACCGACAATTGACGTTAAGCTAATGGGCCTATAATTGCTAGCTACTGCGCGGTCGCCTTTTTTAAAAATAGGCGTGACGTTAGCTAATTTGAAGTCTTCAGGAATAATCCCCGTTTCGAGTGACTGATTAAAAATCTTCGTTAAGGGGCCTACGATAACGTCTTTCAAATCTTTCAAATGTCTGGGATAAAAAGCGTCAGGACCTGGACCCTTGCTAACTTTTAGCCTATCGATATAATGCGCAATCTCAGCCTCGTAAACAGTTATTTCATCCAAAATAGTCTCGCTACTAAATGGAACGATATCGTCCACGTCGGGGACATTATTTTCGTCTTCTACGGTAAAAACTGTCGCAAAAAAGTTATTGAAAATACCCGCCATCGCCTGAGCGTCAGAAGCCAAAGCGCCATTAACATCCACTAGAGGGCCTATGTTATCTTTTACCGGCTTACGATTATTAACGTATTCAAAAAACTTTTTTGGATTATGTTTACTATCCGCAGCTATAAGTATCTCTAAATTACGCTTGGCATTCCTAACTGATCTTTTAACCTGACGTCTAAGGTCGATATATCTATTAAAATTAGCTGCCGTGCCATTGCGCTTACTAAGTCTATACGCTCTATTACGCTCGTTTATAAACTCTCCTATTTCCCTAGTCCACCACTTCGGCCTACCACGATTTCTAGCGCGCTTGGGCCTACGAGGAATAAACTCCCTTTCGATATTCCTAAAACTTTCTTTAAACGCCACCCAACGCAAATTTGGGACCTTTTCCAGTTTGTGTACCGTTTTTCATATAATTTATTTTTGAGAATATTTGTTAAAAGTAACGAAAATATCACGACTTAACCTAACCAATTATCAAGGGCGTACAGTTGATCTATTAGTAATTATACATTGTTTGTTTCCAGAAACCATTTATATTACTAATAGATCAACTGTACGCTTGATAATTGGTTAGGTTAAGTCGTGATATTTTCGTTAGTTTTAACAAAAATATTCTCAAAAATAAATTATATGAAAAACGGTACACAAACTGGAAAAGGTCCCAAATTTGTGTCATTACCCATAAATAAGTTATCCCAGTCCACTACTCTCATCCTATCAGCAAAACTATCAAAATTAGCCCTACGAAAATCAGGGACTTCTATTACGTTACTATCCTTAGTGTTTTTCTATCGCTAACTTAAACCTAAGAATTTGATGATCACTACATCCTAAACTCTCGCCTACTTCTAAACCTTCGACTATATTCTCGCCGTTCGTCATCACCAAATCTAAAATATTGTCACCGCGCGTTGGTTCGGTAACTATCTGTCGTAAAAAGTTATCGTCCATAAACTCAACAATCTCAAACCCTCCTCATTACCAGTAAAATTCTCGTAATTAACATTAGGGCAGTTAAAGTCTCCGACAATTATACTATTCCGATTGTCAATAAAATTACCAAGAAGTGAGTAAAATCTAGTATCTGTATCGAGGGTTGAACGGGAGGTCTATAAACAACAACAAAAAAAACTAATACTACGCGCCCTAACTTCAACACATATCGCATTAATTGCTGCCGGAAAATCTAACTAACCTCGATAGCCCTAAGGGAATTACGAATGTACAGCAAAACGCCTCCCCAAACTATGTAACCTATCATTAGTAAAAGTTTAAAACCCGGTATATCAAGTTCCCCCAAGTCCCGAGTCACGGTATTTAACCAAGTTTCAGTGATAGCAACTATATCATAGTTGCCGGAATAAATTATCGCCTTAAATTCATTTAATTTATTTCTAATACTACGCGCGTTACAATAAAAGACGTTTAAGTTATTTTTTACCACGGTCCCGCGTTTTAAACTATTTTCACGTCGGGCCCGCGTTCCCCGGACCCACAACGTTTAAAGAAGGCTTCGACCTATACAGCTTTCGCACGTTTTCGTCTATTAACCTACCTAGCCTAGCATTACCTATTTCATTAAAATGCACCCCATCTTTTATAAAAAGGCTAGGATCACTGAATTCGGACCACAGCTTTACGAAGGGTACATTTTCCTCAGCACAAATCTCTTCTAATTTATTATTCAAAAATATTGTTTTTGACGTAATCTAAGACCCAACCCGTGCCTAGGTAATACCTAGAACTAAAGACCTATCTGACCTCGCCTTCAGGGACCTAATTAACCCCCTATATCTCTCCAAAAGGTCAGGCACTCTCGTATCGGGCCTATACGAGTCGTTGCCTCCTACCATCGTCACCAACATTGAGTGACGGGAGGCAACGTCAATCCTATCCACTTCGTCTCTAACTCTGTCAACCCTGGCCCCTGGGAGACAGACCCTCCTCCTCTTGGTTGGATGCCGTTTAACGAACTCTTTGTCCATGTGGCGCACAAAGAGTCCCCAATTAAAATAGTTTCCCCCTCATTCACGTCCCTTTCCAAATGGGCGAAAGGGTTCGAAACCTCGATAGGGGGGGGGGATTCCTATCACCTAACGTACGCGGCCTAGCTCCACCCTTAACCTCTCTAAATCCCTCGCTATCTACTACTCTCGGACTAACCTTAACCTCTTCCTCAACTCTATCTAACCTTCCCGACAAGTTACCTAAACTAGAAACTAGTTACGCACCTCACCCTTCAAATTACTAACGTCTTCAACGTTAGTATTGGTTCGGCTTCCGTCAACCGTAGCCCTACCCCTGCCATCAAGCGTTGCAAGTCTTTCCGTACCTCACGTACACTGCGTTTTATGTCAACTATTCCTCCATGAACTCGCAAAAGAAACAAACTGATCTATCGGTAATCGCCATTGGACCGCCGTTATAATCCTTAAATTCCGAATACCACCGGTTTACCTTACACCTAACACACGACGCTTTCTGCGACGGCATCGCGCAGTTAAAAATTAGTTTAAACCGTCACATGTATAAGTTAAATTAAGCCGGCACGCTATGAAAACTTCTAAATCGCTAAAAACCACTAATATTCAATTACTTAACTTAACAACGTAAATTTAAACGCAAGTATATAAAATTCAAAACTATCCAAAATCAAAATTCTCAACAATATACAAAAGTAGATGCAATATCAGAGCTCAGGAAATGCGTCCGTTCAGTACAGAGTCTGGCTGACCAAGAGTCAGAGAGATATGCTAGAAGATCGACAGTAGAGCGTCCCTTGCGGAATCCATACTGACGATCTGAAAGAAGATTGTGAGAAGAAAGGTGTTTAAGAATCTTTTTATTAAGGATAGATTCAAAAACTTTGGAAAGGCAAGAAATCCAAGCAATTGGACGATAGTTGGAGGGTTGAGAGCGGTCACCCTTCTTTGTGACAGTCTGAATGAAAGCAAACTTCCAGCAGGAAAGAAAAGCATCAGATGAGAGACGAAGACGAAAGAGTTTGCATACGCAGGGTGTCAGCACAGAAACACAGTTCTTAAGAACAACAGGAGGAACACCATCAGAACCATACACCTTTCTGGAGTTGAGCCCAGATATGGCATAAAAAACATCTTCAGAAGAGATTGTAACTTCAGACATAATAAAGTCAGAAGGAGGGTAGATGCCAGAGAGAGCAAGAAGAATTAGAATTGGATAGATTTTCACATTTTTGTCGGATGAAGGAAGTTTTGGCGAGTCGAAGAACAGATTTTGCACGATTCCGGGCAGAAATATAAGCTGAGTGAGAGTCAGGAGTTGGATGGTGACGGTACCTTCTGAAAGACTCCTCTCTGTTGCGGATAGCATTAGAACAAGTAAAGTTAAACCAAGGTTTTTTTGCATTAGTAGTAGGAATAGAATATGGAATGTACGCCTCCGTGCAGACAGACATGAAGAGAATCTACAATTGGTCTGAAGGCAACAATATGAAATTTAACACCGAAAATTTTCAACTATTAAGGTACGGAAGAAGGGAGGACCTAAAATCCATGGAATACTATACCCCAAACGGACACGAAATTCAGAGAAATTGTAAAGTAAAAGATTTAAGAGTTGTAATGACTGATGATGCGAAATTTGAAACACAAAATATGATAGCAGTAAACAGAGCAAAGAAAATAACTGACAGATACTTAGAATCTTTAAAAGAAGGGATCGGAATATAATAATTCCTCTACTGAAAACATTGATCATACCCAAATTGGAATACTGCTCGGTCCTAACATGCCCATATAAAAAAGAAGACAGTAGACAGCTAGAAGGGATTAAGAGAAGTTTCACAGCCAAGATCAATGGGTGCAAAGAACTAAATTACTGGGAAAGGTTTCGCGAACTAAACCTATATTCACTGGAAAGGAGAAGAGAGAGATACACCATTATTTACACTTGGAAAATAATGGATAAACTAGTCCCTAATCTTACTCTGAGCCCTATAACCACCCAAACACCAGTGGAAAGTAGAAAAGGAAGAATGTGTCGTGTTTTCAAATTAAAGGCTAGACAAGGAATATCCTCAATTCTGAAGGAAAATAGTGTTGTTGTGAGAGGACCAAGCATGTTTAATGAACTGCCCAAGCCAGTAAGGAACACGAGTGGTGTTGTGGTGGATACCTTCAAAAGAAGATTAGCTGCCTGGCTCAGAACGATCCCAGATGAGCCGGGCGTAGCTGGCTATGTGAGGTGGAAAGCAAAAGAAACCAACTCTCTATTTCACCAGGCCAACTCGAGAGGAGGGGCGACAAGCTTGACTTTCGTGAAGTGAGGAATCATCGCAAGGAACATTTGAAAGGTTGAAAGGAAAGGTGTGTATATATACTGTATGTATATATATATATATATATATATATATATATATATATATATATATATATATATATATATATGTGTGTGTGTGTGTGTGTGTGTGTATATATATATATATATATATATATATATATATATATATATATATATATATATATATATATATGAATCTGCTTCTTGCTTATCAAATCAAATACTTTTGAAGACTGTTAAATAACCGTATGTCATTAATGATGAGTACTGTCATTTCATATTTTGCATACCGCATATTTGTGAAAGCTTACGAACATCGCATAAAATGTCGAAATACAAGAAAATATTGTCCATTTCCAAAAAGTCATCAAATAATATATGGTATTTGCTGAAAGTACAGTATATTGGTTTGTCAAATTGTTTTGTTTCACTGTCGAATTCTTTGTAACATTGTTAAAATTGAATGTATTCTGTCAATTTAATGTAAAGATTATATTATGTCTGAGTCACATGAATTGGCATATACTGCGTGCATAATGAAGTAGGAACCTTATTTTACGGCATGTACTGTATCATATTCATTCGTTAACTAAACCTTTTTTTCATTGTCCATTGGGAAGGCTCAACTTGTTTGTCAAATTGTTTGTTTCACTGTCGAATTCTTTGTAACATTGTTAAAATTGAATGTATTCTGTCAATTTAATGTAAAGATTATATTATATCTGAGTCACATGAATTGGCATATACTGCGTGCATAATGAAGTAGGAACCTTATTTTACGGCATGTACTGTATCATATTCATTCGTTAACTAAACCTTTTTTTCATTCTCCATTGGGAAGGCTCAACTTCAGAAAGTGTGTGGAATGCACGCAGGCGAATCATTATAATCATCGAATACTTCATCATACTAACCTCCAACTTTGGTTTTACGCTTCATGAAAAGGTAGAAAAATACCAAGAGTGATTTGTCATGTGAAACCAAGGTCTCCATTCACAGGCCTTTCTCATAAACTGCTTATCATTCAATGCCTTAACAAAACCTTCTACTTTATGTGTAGTCTTTCTAAGGTCCTAAAGTTTTTCAGGGTCTTTGCACACCTTTTCATGTTATTATTATTATTATTATTATTATTCTTGAGGGAAAGGGAAGAAAGCACACACTTGAAATTAGTCACGTCTGAGAAGAATGTCCCATCCTGCGAAATTGTATACAAGCTTATTGAGATTGTCATTACCGCGCAAGAAGTTACCAAACTACAGAATCATGCAATTTGAGACGTATTAACACGTTTTAAAATGTATTGTAACATCACAGTAACAAAAATGATTAAAATTTTTATTGATATAAGATAATTATATTTATATTTTTTTAATGTAGGAAAGTGGGACCAAAAGCAAAAGACCGCAAAAATGCACCTCCCCCACAGAAGAAGAAGAAGAAGAAGCAGAAGAAGGAGAAGAAGAAGAAGAGAGCCGAAATGAAAGTTCAGAATTTTCGTGATACCTGGACAATCTGCGTTTGAAAGATTGTGAGTCATAGACAGGGGCAAAGATGGATTGAGGAATTTTGTTCCAGAGTTCACAGGTTGAGTAGATGAAAGACTGAGAATACCGATTAACCCTTGCTTTAGAGAGCTGAACAGAAAAAAGATGATAATGTGTCGAATGTCTGGTACTGCAAGCTCTCCCTAAAGGAGGAGGCATAAAGTTCGTGAGAACAGCGCCAAAACCATAAAGCCTTAGGATATTTCTTTTCCATCCTTGGCCCTGCACCTACAGTATGTTTATTCCGCTTACGTTTCCTGCTCTATAAGAACACAGACTTCTCATTTTACTGGCATCTAAACCCGATAAATGAATAAATTTTCTTCAACTTGTATTTAAATATTAAAAAGAAAATCAACAATGTGACAATGCTCATCGGAACGGAGTGTAAGAACTAACACCTCTTTATAACTGACATTTTGCGCTTCATCTATTGAAATGGGATACCATCCACCCCATTTCTTAATATCATTTACTATATCTTTCTGAATAAGCTAACATTTCATTCTGAATGTGGTCTTGGAGCGATAAGTAGCAGTTTCGTTAGCAGAATTAAAGTGCTTTGTTGGTACTTCATCTCCACATTCTTGTCTTAAATTCAAGCAATGCGGGAACGTTCCCACAATATATATCTTTTTTTGCGATATTTTTGGAATCGTTCCTATGTCCCCTCAAAGGTAAATTTGGTAAATATTCCGCAGAATATATCACCCAAAATTACATACCAGATAATAATTTTCTGATGTATTGTAATGTGTTTTAACGAAATTTTCTATCCGTTTTTTTTTTTTGTGTTTGTGTGTGTGTGTGTGTGTGTGTGTGTGCAATTGAGCAGGCTTTAAGATAATTTTTCGAAGAAATGTATATCTCGAAAGCTGCTCAATTTCACAAAAAAAACGGATACCAGATTCTGTTAAAACGCTTCAAAATAGGGTACAGCAAATAAATATTTTCTGGTATGTAATTTTATTTTCTTTATTGTAATCTAACCTAACCTTACCTACTCAACCTATAATTGCACTTTTTTTCACAGTTCGGACATAAACAAGTTTTTAATATCACACCGTGATTTGCAAACAAATTTCCAAAGCTTTATCTTCGTCTACGGCAGGGGCCTTCAACCTTTTTCAGCTTACCGCCCACTTTTTTTATTTTTTGAGAATTAAAAAACTTATCGCCCACCTTAGGGCAAAAAAAATGAATCATCATAATTAATAAAAGAAAAAAGAAAATAAATGTTTAATTACCTTTAATGAGAGCCTTGTGGTTGATGCTTGCTAATTAAAACTTTAAGTTGGGTTTTATTTTAGTAAGAAACAAACGAAGATCTCCTCTCTCTGCTATATTCAAACAATTTCTTTCTTTGGTAAGAATGTGGTTCACTACACTGAATCCTGATTCAACCAGATATGAGGTAGGGAAAGCTACTAGTAGAGTGGAAATCTTATTCCATAAATGTGGATACAGCTTGGGTATTTTTTTTTTCTGCCAAAGTTGTAGGTATCCACCTTCTTTGAAATTTGCTTTGCACTCAGCGTCATATTTTAATTGCAATAATTCCTCTTGACAGGTAACCTCAACATCACATACGTTTATAATAAAAGGAGTCTCCATCCACGCATCGACTTTAAGGTTGATAATGTCTTGAATGCGATTTTCCGTGTCAATTTTTAGTGCATCAAGATGACTACTATATTTTTCCAAGTCACTAGCTGTGAGATCATCTTTGATTGATAACAATCAATTCAATTTTCTTTTATTGTAGAACAGATGTAGATTGTAGAAGAAAACGATTGTGTTTGTGTGTGCGTACGTGTGTGCGTGATCTTAGTGCTAACTATTTTTTTCGTCGATTTAGATCGGGTCTTTTGAAGTCTAAATTTTCATATTTACCACACCCTTAAGTGAATCTAATTACAGTTTTCGTGAAAATTTTCTACCGCCCACCTAAAATCACAATTCGCCCACTAGTGGGCGCTACCGCCCAGGTTGAAGGCCCCTGGTCTAAGGCAACAAGACGAATTAAGCCTTTAAAGTTTACCTTACAACCGACACAGTTCGTGGTCACAAAAATACAGAAACAAAGAAACAATTATTTGCTGCTAATACTTTCAGCTGCCAAATTTGATTAGATAACATATTAAATATTAATTTTTTATCTTATTAATATTCATTTGCACAGTATATAAAACATATTTTCTTTCATTATTTTGTACAAGGATTCTGAATATAGTGTTCTTTTTCTAAGGTTTAGGTGATGTTTTCTGCGGAATATTAACCGTAAATTTTGCTATTGATTAAAATACTTCATATTATTGCTCTTTCCTTCTTTTAATGCTTTATTAGTTTGAACGACAACATTGTTATCAAAGTTCATCATAACTTGTTTAAAAGGCTCTTTTCTAGCAAAAGAGAAGCTGTGTTTTAAGGGGAAACTTTACGTTTCCAATAATATGAATGCATTTTTAAATCAAATCTAACCTAAGACTTATATAACCATGCAATAAGGGCGATAAAGCTCCTTTATTTAGCCTCCCCAGTAAATCCTCGCCTGCACACACACACACACACACCACACACACACACACACACACACGCGCGCGCGCGCGCGCGCGCCCACGAATTAGATATGGACTACTTTAGTTTTAAATCCTGTTCATAAGAATTGCCATAGCCTCTGTTAATGAGGATATGCTTCTCTTAGAATCGAAAGTTTTAAAACACGTATGACAACTTCTTAAAACTCAGGATGCGCCAAATGACGTGATCAGACATAGATTTTCCGAACACTATATTTCCATATTACAAAAAAAAAAGGAACACTTATTATAAATTGCAAGCTACGCTTACAGCTTTGATGGCTTAGTAATTATTATGGTGAGAAATTGTAAAACAAAGGATAAGGACGCAGTATGAATCAATTTTTCTTTTATTTATTATTATAAAAATGGAGGAAGAAATTAGTCATGGTTAACAATTATTTATTTCGACTCTTAAAAACTGAGTCGGTTTGCTTCGAAGACTGAATTCAAGCCAATTTTTGGGAGAAGATGACAGTTTTTAAGGATCGTGAGTACAGCAGCCGAAATAATTGTGCTTATTTATGTTTACCGACACGAAATCCTATTCACTATTTCAGAAAAATTAGGAAACGCCGTGGTTTAGATGTAAGAGAAATATGAAATCCATATAATTTATTTTCATACAATATAGTTGTTTAAATTTTTATAATAGTGACCCTTAATCAACACATCATCTTACGAAAAAAAAGGTTGTAGAGAGCCTTCGATATCCATAAAGAAAATAAAAATCGTCAAAAAATTGTTAGAATTCCGAATTACCTTCTCCCAAATTGAAAATACATCATAAAAAGTGAAAAATGACTGACTAGGAAAGCTTAAATTGTTTTTAATCTCTGCAAATTCTGAAGCTGAGGGAAGCGTAAATGGACAATATTAATATAATCGTTCGAGAGAAAAAATATAATTATATATATATATATATATATTATATATATATATTATATATATATATTATATCTATATAATATAATATATATATATATATATATATGAGAGACTGATTGCTTATAAGTTAATAAAATAATATTACCAGTTCATTCCACCTAAAAGATCAAATTAAAGCTCTATACTAAAAAAAGAAATGATCAACCCAAAAGTATTAATATCAATTAAGATACTTAATTTTACATTACAAACAAGCAATTCTATTTAGAGATAGTAACTGAACAATTATGTAATTATAAATACACATTCAATCATATGCAATG
The DNA here is from genome assembly GCA_023014485.1 of Bathynomus jamesi. NCBI lineage: Eukaryota > Metazoa > Arthropoda > Malacostraca > Isopoda > Cirolanidae > Bathynomus > Bathynomus jamesi. The sequence continues at coordinate 433,613 of JAJOZX010001856.1, forward strand.
CCTATAAGCTGAACCGGAATGCTAAAAGTATTTTTCACAATGAAAACTGGAAAATGTGTAGTATACAAATTATGAAAATGTATTATACCCACACACACACACACGCACACACACACACACACACACACACACTATATAATATATATATATATATATATAATATATATATATGATACACACAGACCGTGCATGGAACAAGAAATTTTCCAGAAGAGTTCCTTGTTCCATGCACGGTCTGTGTGTATCATGAAAGAACCTCAGGAGACCATTCTGAGTTCAATTCCATATAATATATATATAATATATATATATATATATATATATATATATATAATTATATATATATATATATATATATATCACACTTGTTAATTACCCGAATTATATTTTTTTAAATTTTAATAAAAATATTATAGAATTTTTTAACTAAAAATTTTTAATTATAGAAGATATAAAGGACAGTTACGTGTCGAAATTTTAATTCATATTTAAAGCTTGACACTTCTGGTAGAAGTATTACAGAAGGACAAAATTTTGTCTATAGTCAGAAAGATTTAGAATTACCATCGACGATCATTTTATTAATTAAAAGATATAAAGAAATACTTGACCGGAAGTTTAACGCAACCACCGGAATAAGATTTTCGTTTTACTGCTTCCTGTAGGAATGTCCTGCAATACGAGCATTAGGCGCTATTCTACAACTTTGAAGAGGACTTCCGGAATATCCTCTTGGGCATGAGCAAATGGGTGTATGATTCTTGACTGCGCAGTGAGCATTTTCTCCACATACAGAACCAGTTTTGGTATAACAAGGACTCTGTAAATGTTTTAAAATATATATGTTTACTATAATAATAATAATAATAATAATAATAATAGTCTGAAAGGTGGATGCTTTATACCATCTGACTTTCAAATCGGAAATAGAGCAAATAATTTTAAATATACTCGTACTACAGATGTTAAACCTTTCAGTCACAGTGGGACACTCGAGTCCCATAAAAAAATAATATATATTGTACTAAGATGCAATTTTTCTGCAAACGCTTCTACATGTTTAATGTAGATTTAGTTTTGTTGTGAGAAAGGGGACCCAAAATGTTTGTAATTTAAGTAACTAATTAGTAAAGTGTTTAGTTTTGAATAACAATGACTCCTATACTTTTTGGTTTGAAAAAAAAATATTCGTGAATGAAAGGGTTAAAACTAAAATATCAGACAATTTCTAATCTCAATTTCGTTAAAAATCTTATATATTTTTGCAACATTATTATATTATTTGTTTTTTTTTAACCTTCACGATGTAACAGAGTGAACCAACAGCTTTGCGTGGAGTCCGAACCACGGGTCGTTACATAATCTGAACGCATATACCAGATGCAATGTGAGCAATACGACTCCTAAAATTTCCAACTACTGAAAGGATCGAACGATGCTTAACCTTGCTGATCTAACGAATATTTTTTTCGTATGTAATCGATAAATGACAAAATATATTTTACCCGACACGTGTATTCATAGCAAGCCTCATTATCATTGCAGTTATCGTGATCCCTGCATTCTCCCTCCTGGCACATAACTAATGGGTTCCCAATATATCCTGTTTCACAAACGCACACAGGACGATCATTGCCAGAGCGATCTTTTCCTGGAAAGCAATTTGCATTCGTTCCGCAAGGGTTTCCTCTGCAAAGATCATCTGAAAGAGAGAAAATAATGCTAAATTTAGTTTGTTGTTTACTCGTTCTGTGTTTTCAGTAAACTTGATCCTAATTTTTATTAATCACAATAAAATTAAATTTGTTGTTTGTGAAGAGAAAAAGACTGTTTCGTTTATTACCAGGAGTGAAAGGTCTGCAGGAAACAAATGGATCTCCCGTGTACTGTTTAGGGCAAAAACAGATTGCAGTATGAGTTTCCACTTTGCATTCTGCTCCTCTTCCACACGAACCTATGCATGGGTCAATACATTTGAACAGAGAGCAAGCTTCGAAATCACGACAGTCCTCGTGTTTCGTACATTCAGTAAAACACCTAAAAGAGACAATGGCAAAAGTTTTAAAATTATCAATTGGATTAATGATACAGTATTTTCATAAAATCGAAACAAATTTAATTTTTCTTAACACCTTAAAATTTCACTCACGATTTAAGTTATTATTATTTACCTATACTTCGTTATTTATAATAAATTACAAGTACTACAAATGATAAATAACCCTAAAAATAAAGAAATTTACACTCCGCATTCAGGAGCTATGCCTAAATGACCGATACAGCGTTTCATCGACACTTTCAGTTTAGCACAACCTAACCTAAACTTATCTAACATAAATAAGCCACAGGGTGGGGTGTATGTCGATAAAGTTTCATCCATGAAATTTGAATAAACAGTCCTTGTCTATAAACGAAACAAATTTTAAAAATACTTAATATTCAGCTTAAAATCTTTAAAGTCATACTTGGTATACGGATCTCCTTCGTAGTATTTTGGACATGTGCAGACAGCTCTGTAATTCCTAACTTCACAGTGAGCATTTTCACCACATCCTTTCAAACAAGGATTAGTGCATCTTTCGGAAGAGAAAGCGTCATTAATATATTAAAACATTTTGTATTAGGAGCCGACAATTAATATCATAAAATTATATGAAAGAATACTTGTATTCACCTTTCGTTTTGACAATGTTGATTTGAACTACATTCGTTATCATTAACGCATTCTGGCCTACACGCAGTGAGGGGACTTCCAATGTAGTTACCCCTACAGGAACAAACTGCTCTCATGTTGCCTGAACGATCGGTTTTAACTCTGCAGTTGGTATTTTTGCCACAAGGAGTTGGGTGACAAATGTCATCTAGAAGAGAAAAGAAAAACAAACGTAAACACTGTTAGTGTTACAATTATTAAGGTCTGAATTAAGCCCACAATTTTATACGTACAAAAACTTCTAAGAAAATTAAAAGGTTGTCCGATCAACTTACATTCAGTAATCCTTCTGCAAGATTCCAAAGCATTTCCTATGAAGTTTTTCCGGCAGGAGCATATTGGCTGGTGTAATTTTACCAGACACTCTGCATCAATTCCGCAGGAACCATGACAAGGATTAATACATTTAAGGGCTTGGCAAGCAAGATGGTTTGGACACTCCCCATGAGCTAAATTATTTGGAAAAGTATAGGTTAGTTATAAGATCTGTTTAAATTACATTTATGATAGGTACAGAACACTACTTACAAGTCAATATATTTCACTACTATCAATTTCAGTGTATTTTGAATAAATATGAAATAATTATTGCACTTTAAAAGTAACTGAAACTAAAAGTAACTAAATAATAATAATAATAATAATAATAATAATAATAATAATAATAATAATTTCAGAGTAATATCTTGTGTAAATTAACTTCGTGTAAAGAATGAGAACTGCGGAAAAACAGATCCATTCAATTCATTATATTTTCTTCTGAATAACATTTCTTTCCAGACAAGTAAAAAAATCTCCTACTTGTGCATTCTCCCCTTCTGCAATGTTCGAGAGGGTTTCCCTCATATCCACGAGGGCAAGAACAAACAGCACGGTCGACTCTTGCTTTGCAGTCGGAATTTATTCCACAAGGAGAAGGATTGCACGGATCAACTGGAAGATGTTCAGGAGCACGAATTTCAGGTACTGCAACAGTAAAATATGGAATGTAGTATATATATATATATATTATATATGTGTGTGTGTGTGTGTGCGTGCGAGCGCGCGCGCGGCATGCATTCTTGATTTTAAAGAGTATTCATAATGTTTTCCTAAAATCATGAAATATTCATAAAATTTCATTTTGGACACATGTATGAACTAAATGTCGTTGAATAGAAAACTGTTATTTACTTGTGAATGAACACCCTTGGTTGGGATCACCACCATAACCTGATGGACATGAGCAAGCTGCTCTGTGGTTGCGAACAGTGCATATAGCATGAAGGCCACAAGCTTTTGCTATGCAGACTCGGGCACATTTATTTCTTTGGCACGAGTAGTCGTTAGGACAGTCATTATCGCTGAAAGAAATTCGTAATTTGAAATATGAAGAACATTTATTTCGGTTTAATAACATTTCAAATGAAAAGAAAGTTGTGACAGTAAGAAATAAGTAATAATAATCTTTGGGGTTGTTTAAACCTCCTTTGTAATCTTCTTTGGTTATGTGACAGAGGGAACCCACAGTTATTACGCTGATCCGAATCACGACTCGTTACATCACCTGAACGCGAAAGATTGTCCCCCATGCAACTACTGAACAGACCTAACGTCGCTTAACCTCGCTGATCTAACGGGAAGAGGTGATACGACGAGGCAACGACGTAGCCCTCAGAAGTGAAGAGTGTGGCATTAATTTCGGCACTAATTACTTAAATGGCAAAAGAATAATAAGTGGCTCCTATTCATATTGTTATAAATATTACCATAAAAGTGAAAGAATGGTGTTATATTATTCATTAATGTATTCATAGTTTAAGTGGAAGTAGAAAGAGTTAAACATCTTTTCATAAAAAGCACCATTCCGTCCATACGCCCATTTCAGGGTACGAGCAGCTCGCAGCAACATTGCCAAGCAAACAGTGGTCAAAGTACTGACGAGGCTTTCGTATGCGGTTCATCACCAATGAAAGCAACAATGCTCCGTATTAGTCTAGTCAAAAGAACATCCATATCTGTATTCAATTTATTGCAATTTTCGTTAGTTTGTATTGCAGACACCTCCAGTTATTATCAGTCATGGTGCACAATACTTCAGGAGCAAGACGCACCGCAAGTTTGTGTTTCATCCCTGAGGCAGCGCAAATTTACCTGTATCAGTAATAGTCATACTCGTACTACCTCATATTTGCTCTACACAAACTGGACCGAAAAACACAAGGGTTCGCAATCGCAAATCGTCCGTACACAGGCCTGTATTTAGTTTAGAATATTTTTTATATACATACAGTATATCTGTAGACTCAACAAGGAAAAACACTATCTGTAAACTGAAACGGAATAGAATGTAAAGAAAACTACGTCTCAAGGTGTAATAACCTCCCTAAAACCCAAACCCAAAATAAACTTGAATTCTTAAATAACAGAAATTACACGCTACATACATGAGGAGTACGAGTGAACGCCTCAGACAGATAATATTTTAACTAAAGGCTCAAGAACAATTGTGAAAATAAATCTATATTCCTTAGAATGCGTGGTGTTTGTATTAAGTTGTAAAATGTACTGAGAAAATTTTATGTGGATAGTTGTTCTTGCGTAAGATGTAAGGGCGAGTTCAGTGACTGGCTTAGTATTAATGTCGGAGTACGACAGAACTGCGTGATGTCACTATGACTATTTAATATATAACGTATATAGATGAGGTTATGTGGGAGATGAAAGCGAGAATGCTAGGGAGAGGAGTAAAGTGAGGGAATGAGTGGCGGCTGTCGCGTTTGATGTATGTTGATGATGTGGTACTTCGTGGTGAATCAGATACAAAATTTTAAACTACATTTGCTTCTCTATAATGAAATAACTTCATTTACTCTCATTCGTGCCATTATAAAAATTATAGTAGCTGCGTACTAAAAGATGGAATCTTATATTTATTTGATTTAAATTCTGAATTTTGTTTATAGACTTACGTAAGCTTTTTAATATAGAGTTTTGAATAATCTTCTTTAAGTAATCTTTTTTATATAGAGTTTTAAATAATTTCGAGTGTTCATATATATATATATATATATATATATATATATATACACACACACACAGTATATATATATATATATATATAATATATATATATATTATATATATATATATATATATATTATATATATTTACACATTTTAACTGCAAACAACACACAGTATAATTAATGTAAAGAACGACGCTTGTACAGTATAGAAGAACGTTCTGCACAAGATGAGCGAGAACGAACAAAGGAAAAATGAGGTAACCACCCGGGAATCGAACCCGGATCTTCCGATTGCCGGTCAGATATGTTATTCCCGGGTGGTTACCTCATTCCCAGGTGGTTACCTCATTTTTCCTTTGTTCGTTCTCCCTCATCTTGTGCAGAACGTTCTTCTATACAAGCGTCGTTCTTTATATATATATATATATATATATATATTATATATATATATATATATATATATGTTACCGATAAAACATATTTCTAACAATTATATCCTAATTAGTGTTCTGACTCTTCGACGAATGAGGCTCAAGAAGTACTGAAACAGTTTTGAGTTCTCGGTATTAATAAGGTGTTACATAAAATTAAATGCCAGCACCCGCAGCTCAGCAAATACAGTATAGTGAAGCCACAGAGGTTGAAGGTTCGACTCCTAGCAGTGCTGGTAATAATAATCGAGGAGTTAGTGTAATGGGTTGTACGAGTCTGGCCTGAGCCGTGTGCCATTTTCTATCCATCCTCACTGATCATTATATAAAAAATAAAGAAAAATTAATGGCCACAGAAGCGCCTGTGGCGAGGCTATTCTAAATAAAGTAAACAATATTTTTTCCTAAAATTGAACACTTACATGGTGCATTGAGGTTTGCATCCAATTATAGTGTTTCCATCAGGGACATAATCCTCTCTGCTGCATTTGCAAAGGGCAACTCCATTCGCGTTCAGCTCACAAATGGTGTTTGGTCCGCAAGGCGAAGGATTGCAGGGGTTACCCGCTGAACCAAAACTGTCCCTCACGGGATACGAAGAAATGGTGTCTTGGAAAGTACTTTCACCAGAAGCAGGTGCACCGTCTGTTTTGGTTGTTGGTTGATGGGCCGGATTTGCATGTTTGTTTTTCGTAATTGGTATTAAACCAATTTTATTTTTAAGGAAAGAGAAAAAATACATTAAAAAAATACTTTACTTTACCTATAATCATGTACTGTATACTGACATCCTGTCATATACTATCTGTATATTTTATCCTGTCTTAATTCATTCATCCATATTCCACAGTAATTAATGATGACACATTGAGTACATTGAATCGTACAAGTTTTAGTACACTCATCACATACAATAGATTTTAAATAAGAAAAATAGAACGTGATAAAATCTTATTTAAAGTTACGACAGAAGCCAAATCAAATTTAAAGACACACTGCGAACAACAGCTTCACCATGGTTAATATAATTAGAGGACTATAGATGGTAGGTCTAATATTATTCCATCATTTACAAAGTGTAGCGTTGAGGTAAATTTAATTTATTATTTAATCTATTAATGTTTTCTGTAACGTCATTTATTTGACTGCAACTATGAATAATGATTTTATTTGCAGTCATTGATTAATATTATTTTAATATTAATTTTAATTTTAATATTAATACATTATTATTAATTATCACAGGCAATAAACTTATTTATTTTTAAAAAAAATTTATATTTAATTTACGTAGCAATTAAAGCTTTATAAAATATTGTCACATTCCTTAAGTATTTTTGCAAATAAAGGGAAGAATACCGGGATTAAATTAATAAGAAACTGGAAAATATGTGCAATAAACTGCTTTTTTACATACATACTTACTTATGTACAGATTGGAGAAAATGTTGTGAAAGATGAAATTAGCGTTTAGTATTTAACATGCAAACATACGTATAATAATTATATATTCGTTACTTCAGTTTCAAATTTTAGATGGAAGGCATTTTATTTTATTGCGTTCAAGCACTTACAATTATATAAATTGACGTGCATATTCAGTGTATATTCCCAGATAACATGCACATACACTAACACACTTATACAGGAAGCGTTGTTCTTTAAACATGTACTTATTAACAAATGCATATAAGCGGTTTGTATGGATTTTGGTGAGCACAATTACTAATGATTTTGGTGAGTACATTTACTAAATGGATTGCAGCTGTTGCGTTCCATCTCTTCTCACTCAGCGACAGTCGCATTTCATTCTCTAGATATGAGTGAGAAATCGGAGAGTAAGGCTCTCAAAGGAGACAATTTTCAGTTCTCTCCATTCCCACTCCTTGCGTACGGTTTCCCACGCAATTACGTGTTCCGGTGTTATGGTGTTACGGTCCCTGTTTACCCTTTTCCAAACAAGGAAACTTCCGAAATTTTGAATTCCCAACTTCGAGCATTTCCATCTGCAGACTACGGATGGAAATGGGAATGAGTGGAAAATAATCGTTCCGTTCAGCTTTAAACAAATCTCGAGAAGTAGGAGCTTTAAGCGTTGTGATGAATGTTCTCAGCTTTAGCTTGTTAAGATTTTAGTGTCTTAGAAATTTTGTAGTTAGATAACATTAGTAATAAAATATGATGTTAAATTAAAGTCTATATTATAATCGATTTTTAATGTGGATATACTGTAAGCCAGTAATTATTCAGTATTTAATGGTTTTTAAAATTAGTTGAAGTGAAAGTTAAATATCCTGCGCTATAGACTTGATAATTCAGATTTAGTAAATGTCATTATTCAGTCCATCAATGATTTAGTTATTTAGGTATAATAAACCAGCTCTTAACGAGTTGGTCAGTCTTAATTCATGAAAACAGAAATCTAGATACAGATATTCAAGAAAGCACTGCCTATTTTCATAATCTTCTGCGATGCCTTTGCTATTTCTTACAACGATATAACTATAAGGAAAGATGAAAATGTTCGAAAGGACAGTCGAAAACAAGAAAGGCACTTTGAATAAAAAGTACGAACGATGTTATTTTCTCTCTCATGCTCGTTAAGATTCCTTTCGGTAGTAAATAAAACAAAAATGCTTACGGAACCCAGCTATCGGAGATATGGGCCTCAGCGGAGAACTCGAATACCGGATGAAACCTACAGAATAATTATATTCATTAACCAAACAAAATTAAAATTATCCTGCAATGCAAACCCATGTTAGGTCTTACATGAAAAAGTACTTTAACGTGACTTTTGTTTCTGCGAGTGTTCAGTGATGTTGCTTGGAGTTCCTGACACTATCATGAGTGAGCAATCAATTTGCAAAATACCTGATGTTTTAATTGTTCTGGTTGTAAACATAAGTGGACAAACGCAAGTCGGAACGTGGTGAGGGGTTTCGCAAATAGCATTTCCGATATACAAATTTCTTTTAACCGAACAACCGAGGGTACATTTTCCATCTTGCCACACATCCTTTTCATTACACTGAAAGACTACTCATGTGGAGTTTCAGCATGGACAATGTAACTACACTGCGTTCGCACTTATTAAGCAGATTACATTTTCTCCAATGTTTTCAAAAAAGTTTCCCCGATTTCAATGAAATTTGTAGCAAATAATCACTATATATAGCAGCGTTGATGGTATTCATTTCGATAAAATATTTTGATAATTAAAATAATTATCTCATTTTATTGAAAAATATGTAAAATATTGCGTTCCGAATTATTAAGCAAGTATTTTATTTACGGATCTAAATGGTGAAAATGGGTAAGAAGAAGGATTTAACATTAACTGAGAAAGAAAAATAGTCAAGTTACTCGCTGAAAATATAAAATAAATTGAAATTGCGAAGCAGTTTGGTAGAGCTTATCGAACTGTAAACAAGTTTGTAGCAGAGGGTACCAAACTGAGGCAGCGAAGTGATAAAGGAGCTATAAGAAAAGTGACAAGGCGGCAGATATCTGTAATCAAGCGCAAATTGCAAAGCATCCATTGTCCTCAAGTAAAGAGGTTTTTGAGCAGGTTGGCATACATAATGTACCAAGAACATCTCGATGTGGAATCCTCCAAACAATTGGCAAGACGTGTAAACCTACGATTCAGTCACTATTAACACCCAGGTACAAGAAGCAGCGTGTTGAATGGGCGCGTCAGTACGTGAAAACAGATTTTAATACTGTATTGTTAACCGATGAATGAAGAGCAACCCTTGAGGGACTTGATGTTTGGTCAAGAAGATGGATTGCTCAGAGCCAATTTCTACCATCGAGATTAAGACGCCAACAAGGTGGAGGTAGTTTCATGTTTTGGGCAGGATTGATAGGCAATGAAGTAGGTGTCCCATACAGAGTGCCTGATGGTGTAAAAATGAATGCCCAGTCTTACACAAACTTTCTAAAAGAAAACCTCATTCCATGGTAGAGATTGACCCTTAGCAATCCATCTTCTTGACCAACCATCAGATCCCTGAAGGGTTGCTCTTCATTCATCAGTTAACAATGCGGTATTAAAATCTGTTTTCATGTACTGACGTGCCCATTCAGCACGCTGCTTCTTGTACGTGGGTGTTAATGGTGACTGAATCGTAGGTTTACACGTCTTGCCAATTGTTTGGAGGATTCCACATCGAGATGTTCTTGGTGCATTATGTATACTAGCCTGTTCAAAAACCTCTTTACTTGAGGACACTGGATGCTTTGCAATTTGCGCTTGATTACAGATATCTGCCGCCTTGTCACTTTTCTTATAGCTCCTTTATCACTTCGCTGCCTCAGTTTGGTACCCTCCGCTACAAACTTGTTTACAATTCGATAAGCTCTGCCAAACTGCTTCGCAATTTCAATAGATTTTATATTTTCAGCGAGTAACTTGACTATTTTTCTTTTCTCAGTTAATGTTAAATCCTTCTTCTTACCCATTTTCACCATTTAGATCCGTAAATAGAATACTTGCTTAATAATTCGGAACGAAATATTTTACATATTTTTCAATAAAATGAGATAATTATTTTAATTATCAAAATATTTTATTGAAATGAATACTATCAACGCTGCTATATATAGTGATTAATTGCTACAAATTTCATTGAAATCGTGGAAAAACTTTTGAAAACATTGGAGAAAATGTAATCTGCTTTAGTTTTCTTTAACGACAGCATAAAGTGACTCATTCTTGCTCCTTTTCCTAAAATATAATGGATTTTCAAATTTTTCTTCAACCACCGCATAAGGAGCTAAACTAAAGTGTTTTGTTTTCGGAAAAATCACTTGGTTTATGGTTTCCTTAAGTGAACTTTCTGGTTTCAATACTTTCTTTTAATTTCTGGTTCGACTATCGAATCTCGTTCACCAGCAACAATAAGAGAACGTAATGTTCTGAATGTTCTGTAGCAGCTAGAATAAGGTTGTCTTTATGTTCTTGACTTAGGGGATATGGAGAAAATGCAGGGTATTCAGATCTAGCAAAAGTTGGCTCGTTTCTCATTTCCGTTACTGAATCTTGTTTAATTTCATTCACTTTGCGTTTAATTCCAATTGGCGGTGACAGAAATCCTCTATTAAGAGAATGAGATTTAAGTTCAGTTATGCTTTTATTTGGCTGAAGCTCTTCGTTTTTTAATTTTTCATTTACAGCTAAAGGTTCTACTTCCTTCATTCAAGACTCTACAGTAATTCGTTCATTTGTAACT